>OY720459.1:18015526-18523026 GCA_963082715.1 Harpalus rubripes | reverse complement strand
TTATTATTATTATTATTATTATTATTATTATTATTATTATTATTATTATTATTATTATTATTATTATTATTATTATTATTATTATTATTATTATTATTATTATTATTATTATTATTATTATTATTATTATTATTATTATTATTATTATTATTATTATTATTATTATTATTATTATTATTATTATTATTATTATTATTATTATTATTATTATTATTATTATTATTATTATTATTATTATTATTATTATTATTATTATTATTATTATTATTATTATTATTATTATTATTATTATTATTATTATTATTATTATTATTATTATTATTATTATTATTATTATTATTATTATTATTATTATTATTATTATTATTATTATTATTATTATTATTATTATTATTATTATTATTATTATTATTATTATTATTATTATTATTATTATTATTATTATTATTATTATTATTATTATTATTATTATTATTATTATTATTATTATTATTATTATTATTATTATTATTATTATTATTATTATTATTATTATTATTATTATTATTATTATTATTATTATTATTATTATTATTATTATTATTATTATTATTATTATTATTATTATTATTATTATTATTATTATTATTATTATTATTATTATTATTATTATTATTATTATTATTATTATTATTATTATTATTATTATTATTATTATTATTATTATTATTATTATTATTATTATTATTATTATTATTATTATTATTATTATTATTATTATTATTATTATTATTATTATTATTATTATTATTATTATTATTATTATTATTATTATTATTATTATTATTATTATTATTATTATTATTATTATTATTATTATTATTATTATTATTATTATTATTATTATTATTATTATTATTATTATTATTATTATTATTATTATTATTATTATTATTATTATTATTATTATTATTATTGTGGGGCTGCCACTGCCACATTTAACAAAATTTTGAAATTAAATTTCGTCTAATTCCGTTCTGTGCTTTAAACACACACAGAACTTTATAAATTGTACGCAAAAATTATGATTATTTTGTGCAGGTTCGCTGCCATTCAATAAGTAAATACTCACAGCTTTATGTGATTACATTGACATAGGCCATGGTCGAAGCTGCTCATGAGCCGCTACTGTATCATGCTTCCCCTTCTTCGTTAGAAGATAACGTTCATTGGGTAGAATCTTCTTTACAGTATACGGACCCTTATATTTTGGCTTCAATTTCCCACCACCAGCTAATTGTGAATCTCCCATGGCGACTTCATCACCTACGGAAAACAGTTTTGCAGCATAGCGAGACAGATTAAATTTTTGTGCTCGCTCGTTCATAATGCGTGATAAGCGTGCTTGCGTCTGGGTCACGGCTTTATCAGGGTCAATGATACATTTGTTTATCATCGTGTCACCCAAAAATTGCTGAGTTGCCTGTAACCTGTAATTTCTTCCGAAATGCAATATCGCAGGTGCGAAAAAATGTTTGCTACTGCTGTCACCCAATTTTTTTCGTTTTCATCTGTCAGAGTTGCTTTGCATGACACGTTCAATTTGTCCATTGCCCCGTGGCATTCCTGTTGCAATATAATGCAGTGCCACATTTTGCTGACTTAGAAAATTTTGAAATACAATGGAAGTAAATGCCGCTGCCCTATCAGCAATGATACGCCGTGGCTTTCCCATCTCTTCAAACACTTCTGATAATGCTAATATTGTGTCTTCTGTAGTTTTCTTTTTTAATGGTTTGAAATTACACTATTTTGAGAACTCGTCTACTATCACTAGGATTTGTGTACATCCCCGCGACTTAACCAATGGACCCGCGTGATCTATATGCCAAGTGTCTTTTCGCCTTTTTGCCATAGACCGCTACGTCGACCAGTATGTGATTTTCCTTAAACACATGCTCTGCAGTTCCTGATGTATTTTTTGAGACACTGGCCCATTTTTGGCCAATATGTCTTCACGCATTTTATTAATGCATTTTTCTCATCCTATGTGTGAAGATTTATCGTGATATAACTGCATTGTATGTAATCTAGCAGCAACAGGCTAGATCGCTGTATACTCTTCACAATATACACTGTATCAACAGGGTTTCGACAGATAATCTACGTGTTACATTTTGTTGCCTGGTCTATACTCTATTGAAAAATCGTAATCTTGTAATTTTATCCACCAGCGTGCAACTCGTGGGTGTAAATTTTTCTTCAGAGCGGTTGCTCGAGCCGAATTGCAGTCTGTGAAAATAGTGAAATACAATCCATACAAGTAGACACGGAAATGTTCGACTGCGTCGACGATCGCTAAGGTCTCTAAATCGTATAAATATTTTGATTCACATATTGTGGTACGTCTACTAAAATATGCGACTGGACGCGCTATGCCTTCTTCTATTTGTAACAATGCAGCTCCAATATTAATGGAGCTGGCATGTGTATGTAGTTCAGTTTTAAATTTGGGATTAAATTTTTTAAATAATGGTTTGTTAGTTAGCTTATTAATAATTAATTGTCTTGCATTTTCACACTCTTCGGACCGTGCAAACGTAGCATTTTTCCTTAACAGAGCCGTGATAGGGGCCGTAATAATAGAAAATCTTTCAATGAAACGACGGAAATAGCTTGCAAGTCCCATAAATTGACGTACACTTTTTACGTCGGTTGGCGGGGGTGTTTCGGTCAAAGCAGCTACTTTTCGGGGACTGGGACGTACAGCGCCGTCACCAATAACAACGCCAAGATATTCAGTCTCGGTAGAGAAGAAAGAACACTTGTTATGGTTTAGGCGGAAACCTGCTGTAGATAAAGCTATTAAAACCTTTTCCAAATTTTGCATTCCCTCTATTGTTTTAGATGGCACAATTAAATCGTCGATATAGACGAGAGCACATTTTCCTTTTAATTCACCCAATGCTTTTTCTATAGCTCGCTGATATACAGCTGGCGCATTTACATAACCAAAAGGCATGCGGTTGTACTCATACAAACTATCTGGAGTTATAAAGGCAGTGACATGCTTTGAATCTTCATCTATTTCCATTTGATGAAAACCATTTTTCATATCTAAAATAGTGAAGTATCGTGCTTCACATAGTTGGTCAATTTGATCATGTACCGTAAAATGTTCTAAATCGGAACAAAAAAAATTAAACAGCTGCAGTTTTTATATCCTAATAGATTAATTTTTTTTTTTACTAAACTGGAGTTCTGTACTTCTACTTTCTGCTAGGTACAATATTTTTTCATTATAAAATTAGAAATTTTACTTTTTTTTTGCTCTGTTCTGATTTACCCGCATATGTTTCAAATCAGATGTACAGTCTTTTTTCCTTAAAATCTGTTTAAATGCAGGCTTGTCAAAATCAGATATATATATATATATATATATATATATATATATATATATATATATATATATATATATATATTATAGTTCTGATTTTAAGGAAAAAAGACTGTACATCTGATTTGAAACATATGCGGGTAAATCAGAACAGAGCAAAAAAAAAGTAAAATTTCTAATTTTATAATGAAAAAATATTGTACCTAGCAGAAAGTAGAAGTACAGAACTCCAGTTTAGTAAAAAAAAAAATTAATCTATTAGGATATAAAAACTGCAGCTGTTTAATTTTTTTTTTGTTCCGATTTAGAACATTTTACGGTACATGATCAAATTGACCAACTATGTGAAGCACGATACTTCACTATTTTAGATATGAAAAATGGTTTTCATCAAATGGAAATAGATGAAGATTCAAAGCATGTCACTGCCTTTATAACTCCAGATAGTTTGTATGAGTACAACCGCATGCCTTTTGGTTATGTAAATGCGCCAGCTGTATATCAGCGAGCTATAGAAAAAGCATTGGGTGAATTAAAAGGAAAATGTGCTCTCGTCTATATCGACGATTTAATTGTGCCATCTAAAACAATAGAGGAGGGAATGCAAAATTTGGAAAAGGTTTTAATAGCTTTATCTACAGCAGGTTTCCGCCTAAACCATAACAAGTGTTCTTTCTTCTCTACCGAGACTGAATATCTTGGCGTTGTTATTGGTGACGGCGCTGTACGTCCCAGTCCCCGAAAAGTAGCTGCTTTGACCGAAACACCCCCGCCAACCGACGTAAAAAGTGTACGTCAATTTATGGGACTTGCAAGCTATTTCCGTCGTTTCATTGAAAGATTTTCTATTATTACGGCCCCTATCACGGCTCTGTTAAGGAAAAATGCTACGTTTGCACGGTCCGAAGAGTGTGAAAATGCAAGACAATTAATTATTAATAAGCTAACTAACAAACCATTATTAAAAAAATTTAATCCCAAATTTAAAACTGAACTACATACACATGCCAGCTCCATTAATATTGGAGCTGCATTGTTACAAATAGAAGAAGGCATAGCGCGTCCAGTCGCATATTTTAGTAGACGTACCACAATATGTGAATCAAAATATTTATACGATTTAGAGACCTTAGCGATCGTCGACGCAGTCGAACATTTCCGTGTCTACTTGTATGGATTGTATTTCACTATTTTCACAGACTGCAATTCGGCTCGAGCAACCGCTCTGAAGAAAAATTTACACCCACGAGTTGCACGCTGGTGGATAAAATTACAAGATTACGATTTTTCAATAGAGTATAGACCAGGCAACAAAATGTAACACGTAGATTATCTGTCGAAACCCTGTTGATACAGTGTATATTGTGAAGAGTATACAGCGATCTAGCCTGTTGCTGCTAGATTACATACAATGCAGTTATATCACGATAAATCTTCACACATAGGATGAGAAAAATGCATTAATAAAATGCGTGAAGACATATTGGCCAAAAATGGGCCAGTGTCTCAAAAAATACATCAGGAACTGCAGAGCATGTGTTTAAGGAAAATCACATACTGGTCGACGTAGCGGTCTATGGCAAAAAGGCGAAAAGACACTTGGCATATAGATCACGCGGGTCCATTGGTTAAGTCGCGGGGATGTACACAAATCCTAGTGATAGTAGACGAGTTCTCAAAATAGTGTAATTTCAAACCATTAAAAAAGAAAACTACAGAAGACACAATATTAGCATTATCAGAAGTGTTTGAAGAGATGGGAAAGCCACGGCGTATCATTGCTGATAGGGCAGCGGCATTTACTTCCATTGTATTTCAAAATTTTCTAAGTCAGCAAAATATGGCACTGCATTATATTGCAACAAGAATGCCACGGGGCAATGGACAAATTGAACGTGTCATGCGTACACTGTATAATCTGTTAAAAGCAACTCTGACAGATGAAAACGAAAAAAATTGGGTGACAGCAGTAGCAAACATTCAAAATAATATGAATTCTACATTACATTCCTCCACAGGTTTCGCACCTGCGATATTGCATTTCGGAAGAAATTACAGGTTACAGGCAACTCAGCAATTTTTGGGTGACACGATGATAAACAAATGTATCATTAACCCTGATAAAGCCGTGACCCAGACGCAAGCACGCTTATCACGCATTGAGAACGAGCGAGCACAAAAATTTAATCTGTCTCGCTATGCTGCAAAACTGTTTTCCGTAGGTGATGAAGTCGCCGTGGGAGATTCACAATTAGCTGGTGTTGGGAAATTAAAGCCAAAATATAAGGGTCCGTATACTGTAAAGAAGATTCTACCCAATGAACGTTATCTTCTAACGAAGAAGGGGAAGCATGATACAGTAGCGGCTCATGAGCAGCTTCGACCATGGCCTATGTCAATGTAATCACATAAAGCTGTGAGTATTTACTTATTGAATGGCAGCGAACCTGCACAAAATAATCATAATTTTTGCATACAATTTATAAAGTTCTGTGTGTACTTAAAGCAAAGAACGGAATTAGACGAAATTTAATTTCAAAATTTTGTTAAATGTGGCAGTGGCAGCCCCACAATAATAATAATAATAATAAAAAAAGGTTATGACAATCTCACTAATTGTTAAGGTCAAATAGCTGTGCGGCAAACTTACAAAAATGTGTAAAATGGTTGTGGCAACCCCACAAAATATAAACAAAAGTTAAATTACAATGCGCGGCAGAACCGGTAAATAAAAGTAAAAATAAATACAGTACAGTGGCTAACCCACGAAAGCGGCAACACCAGTAAGTTATTTAGTTAAATATTGAAAAAGCGGCAATCCCGCTAAAAACTAAAAAAAAGCGGCAATCCCGCTAAAAACTGAAAAAGCTGAAACTAAAAATTAAAATAAAAAAAGAGAGGGACAACCCCGCTACATGTAATTAAAAATAAAGGGCGGCGATCCCGCCAAGAACAAGAGGGAATAACACTAAAAAAAACCTAATGATATTTTTGTTTATTGTATTTTGCAATTGATTATTTGAGGTACGAGGACGTACCACTCGCAGAATGGCCGTGTTAACATTATCAGTGCTATCAACGCGGTAAATATTGCAAAGTGCTGATGCTGCAGAAGTCAGTAGCCTAGTAGGTGGAGGTGTCCATCATCGTTCGTAAGGCATCGGAGGCGGTCGCCCTGGAGCCGACGCAGAACAATGGCATCTTTCATTCTTTGCACAATAAGCAAATATAATAAATGTTTGTCAAATTGACCCCTGTGGTGCACGCTCCACGCCAGCAATGAGTGCCCGTGAGGTGACGCCTGGTAAACGCTCGAACGGTACAAATATGTTATCATCATTACCGATATCTGCGTTCAAAGCAGATTGGCACACCCAGCAATATTTATTTAGTTAATTTAATTTTGCATTTTATCGAATCTTAAACAGCTTGAATTCTTCGAAATAGTCAAAAACAATTGATACATCAAATAAACGTCAAAATATTTTTTCAAACAAAGAAAAACAAGCAAGTTAAGAATTTTCAGAATATTTTTTTTATTTTGTTCCTCTTACACCATTTAATGAAGTCATTGTATGGTTTTTCGTATGATCTTATTTTTCCGGGAGTAAATTCAGACTTTGCAGCTTGTTCTGCATTTTGTGGTGGGGTTCCGCTATCTTGTTCTTTATCACTATCAGTATATTCCATTTTTAAAATAGTGAATATCCTAGCTAGTAACATTTATTCCCTAACTGAGTTTGAAAAGTCACTAGCATTTGAGTGTTGTGTGAATTTTTGTATTGATTTAACATGTGTGTTCATTCAGATCTCAACAATTTTCAATGTACTTATTGTTACTTTTACTAACTTATGATTAAATATAGGAATAAAAATGGGGTCTCATGGCCGAGTGCCTGGTCGCAAATCTGGGGAACCGGGTTCGGTCCCGACCGACGCCAAATATTTCCAATTTTAAACGGCACAAAATTGGCCCCTGTGGTGCACTCTCCACGCCAGCAATGAGTGCCCGTGAGGTGACGCCTGGTAAACGCCCGCACGGTACGAATATGTCATCATCATTACCGAATTCTGTGTATAAAGCAGACTGGTACACCCAGCAATGGGTAATATATATATATATATATATATATATATATATATATATATATATATATATATATATATATATATATATATATATATATAATCACGTACATATATTTTTTTATTTGGACTTTCTAACACTTATTTTCTTGGTGATTTTGGTCAATGAAAACAATTTGCATAAAAACTATTATAAACGTATAAAATAAAGAATACAAATTAAAGGAAACTCTTAAACAAAAAATACAGTTTGTATTTGTTCTTAAAGTCTAAAAGTCACAGGAACTGTCTCTATATTATCATTCAATATTTGAGCTAATGTCATACCGTCGCTATCGCTAAATGGATCGTCGTTATAAGATAGATCAGTATTTTGCTTTTTGCCAGTAGACCATGGTAAAGAATCGTCGGATTAAGCATTATTCTCGTCTTGAACGTCTACCACATTACTTTCGTCATCAGAACTTTCAACCTCGCCTTGTACACTTCTTCCAGTTTCCACATTTAACTTCCTTTTTTTACAGGTTGCTCATATCTCATCTCTTTCAGTAGCTCAACGAATGATGTATCTAGGACTTCGACTCCTGCTTCTTCCTCATGAGGAATTGATGGTAACTTTTTAAGAATCTGATTTCGGTCCAGTGGAATTATTCCTGTTTTTCCTGCACTTTCTCAACTAGTTCTTTCAGTAACTGAGGAAATTTTGACTTTGGTACTGTTGTCTCCTTTCTTCCTTCGCCTTTTTTGTACTTCAGCAGTATTTGCCTCCAATGTTCCTTAAGTGGGCGAAAAAAGCTTACATCGAGAGGCTGCGTTAAATGCGTTGAATTCGCAGGAAGAAACACAAACGAGACATCTTGTTCTTCACATTGTCTTATGAGATCTATAGATAAATGGGATGATCAGTTGTCACCTATCAAAATTTTCTTTTCCTCGCACTTTCTGAAATACGGCAGTGCAATTTTTTCAACCCAATCCCTAAAGCAGTTAGCATCAAACCAGCCTGAGGGTGTTCTTCCATAATATGCACCGTTTGGACCTTTTTCTGTCCAAGTATCGTATAGGTGTAATGCTTTATAGACTGTGTAAGTTGGAAGAACCGTTCCATCTCCAGTGACTGCAAACATTATCGAAGTAGCAGATTTTGATGTATTCATAACCCTTTCGGGGTATTTATTTCCTCTTTTGACGATCACTTTCTTTCTTCCTGGGTCATCCGACAAATTATTCTCATCGTAATTTATTATATTACTAGGGGGAACCCCGTTTAATGATTGTTCCAACTGATCAAAATAAGAGTTAATAATTTCTACGCTAACAGCAGCTCTTGATCTTTTTATATTTTGACACAATCTTCTAGAAATTTTGTCTTTGTGCCTCCTTAAAAAAACAATCGCGAACTCCCGTCCAGGTAAATTATTTTTTAAAATAGATATGGTCTTACCCAATTTATCTAAGTAATTTTTTATGACCATTCGTAAATCAAATTCATCGAGTGGGTATCCCCATTCAGCACAAATATTTAATTTATTAATTATCATATCTTCTACATCCTTCCTAAGAACTGTTGGTTGGCCCTTTTTGCATGTGTCTGGTTTTTTTAAATGCCTATGGATTACAGAAGGAGTTATCCCATATTTTATCCCTGCATCCCTAAATGTCATCCCTTCTTCAACATCGTTCACTGCTTCTCCTCGGAATACGCTTTGTGTGGGTTTCGGAGAGACTTCTTGTAGCCCCGGCCCATGTTCTCATTTAGCACCAACTATCTGAAACGCGACCATAATTTATAAAATTAATTATTATTTGTGTAACTTTTGCAATAGTTCTATAATTTTTACATATATTATTAGAAAACCTAGTAAAGATTCCAAAAAAATACTTACTGTTGCAATATAAAACCTAGGAACATACAATATTTATGAAGTTTTGGAGGTTATAAAATGAGGTGTGTACCACCGGCCAGCAACTAACGAGCACAGTTCTGCCAATGGTTGGAAGATCGTCTAAGCAGGGTTGCCAACTAGAAATTTGATTGTGTTGGTATACAACATAAGAAAAATTAAGGTTCCTACAGGAATAGAATAAAATATGTAAAGTCTTTTAAAAAAATTGAAGTTTATTCTGATTTAGAACCATATTCTGATTTAGAACATTTTACGGTATTAAGGGTAATGGGCAGCGTTCTTTAATAACCTTGGTGTTCACATCACAGTAGTCGACACACATCCGCAGCTCACCATTTTTCTTTTTAACAAGAACGATAGGACTAGCATACTCCGAATGGCTTTCACGAATGATTCCAGTTTGTAATAAATCATTGACAATTTCTTGTACTTTTATCCGTTCAGAAAAAGCTAAACGTCTTGGTCGATACGCAACTGGGGTGATTTCTTTTAGTTTGATAGTGAGTTTACCCGTTAAAATATGGTTAGGTGTTCTTTTTCCGCAAGTTGATAATAACAGTTTAATTCTCATCAAATTGGGCTCGTCCAGTCCTGTTACTTTAATTTTATTTAGATTACTGATATCTGCTACCGTGTTCGTCATCACTTTTGGTAAGCGGGCAAGGTCGTAATGCAGCTCTAGTCCGTTGTTATCTTTCTCGATACGTAAATGCTGACTCCCAATAACATCCCAGCCGATTAAAGCAACAGTACTAGGAATTGCTGCCGTAGGTATTACTGTAAATAAAACTTCTATTGTCACGTTTGGTAAAATCGCTATAACAGTGCAGGTACCAATACTACATACAGAATTTCATCCGAGGCCAAACAAAGCCCGTTGGCCTGTCTTTATTTCAACACCTAGTCTTTTAGCGGCATCTTCACTTAAAACTGATATATCGGCACCAGTATTAAGAATATACGTGAAATTTAAAGCTTTATTGTTACATAAGACTGTCGCGACTGGTGAAGTATCTAGATTTCGACCTCGCTTGATAAGCATAATTTTCTTTGGTTTTCCATTTTTATACCAACAATTCTTTTTTGTGTGACCTATTTTTTTTTACAATGAATGCAAGTTGGTATCGATGACTTTTCATTATGTTTGTTCATGTCTGTTTCAATTTTCGTAGGCTCGTTTTTGTCTCTCCGTGAAGAATGACATTGTTGTTGTTGGTGACCTCTCCGCAACGAAAACATGTCCCTTTGAGAGTGATATGTCCCGTCGCTTTAGATTATCATTAACATTCAGTCGACTACGGGCAGTATCGGCCTTTGGTTTGAATAATTTTTTCGGCGGCGTGCATCAAATTCGCTTAATAATTTGAAAAGTTCCCGATCAGCACTTGGTTGCTGAATACGAATGGCGGCTTGTGCTTCAGAATGATCTAGACCATATTCCACCATACTAACAATTGTATACCAGGGCAAATTATTATAGAAACGCTGGATAGCGCGAAGCTTTTGTATGCCATAATCGCTTAGTGAGTCACACTCGCGACTCCTTAGAGTAGCTGCAATAAAAGCTCTTGCGCCCGGCGTTTCCCGATCAGGAAAAGCGACAATTAAATCTGTACAAAATTCATTCTAAGTACGACTTACCGGTCGCCAATCACAATAGTAACGATGAGCTCGATCGTTGAGTGCTTCCCCAGCTTTTGCTATCATAAGCGCATCACCTGCCTGTAACTCTTCCTTAAGTTTTGTAGCAATATTTAGCCATTCTTCTATAGCATAGTCACTTGTATCCGGATTAAACTCTGCTAAACGGAATGACGCAATCGCCGACGAGTTTGATGACGTGGCACTAGGCGTTGGTCCAGCAGCCATGTTGGATTGTCGTGACAATTGTAAAATTTGTTCTTGTTGGGTTGCAACAAGGGATACTAGAGTTTCCTGCCAAGTTACTCGTGCTCGTTTTGAGGGGAAGTAGGCGATAATTCCTCATCCACATCTTCCGCCGCATTCTCTGTATGATCAGATTGTTCATCCGCCATTTTCAGATTGATGCACACACAATTATTTAGTTTTCACTGTTCACAATTCAAATTTCACTAAATCGCGCAAATCTTATATCCCACTTCTGATGATAACTATTGTTTGTTAATTCGGGTAAATAAGGAAATTAAGATTAGGAATAAAAACGTGTATTCACTCTCCAATCCAATATACAACTAACTTTTGATAAACATTTGTTATATTTGCTTATTGTGCAAAGAATAAAAGATGCCATTGTTCTGCGTCGGCTCCAGGGCGATCGCCTCCGATGCCTTACGAACGATGATGGACACCTCCACCTACTAGGCTACTGACTTCTGCAGCATCAGCACTTTGCAATATTTACCGCGTTGATAGCACTGATAATGTTAACATATATATATATATATATATATATATATATATATATATATATATATATATATATATATATATATATATATATATATACGAAGAAAACAGTTTGATATAAAAACTTATATTCGTGACGTCACATCTATATTTTCAAATTTCGGGGGACTATAACTCGCTTATGAATAGAAATTTATTCATCGAATTTTCACCGACAGTGTTAGTTTTACTTATACGTTCAGATGGAATTATATATTTACAATGGTGGATTCCCGTATTGTTCTTACCATGCGCAGATCCCCATTGCGCATATCTTCTATCTCTTTAAATTGAAAAGGTCTATTTCAGGGCTATCGCTATTTTTGGGGTGATTTTCGACATTTTCATACCTAATTTTTACCATTATTTAGCACGTAAAATTAATTATAGATTTTGATGTAAAATTTTATGCTCTACAACATTTATTTGAAACAGTTTTAACTAAAATAATTACGGAAGCAGGAAATTACGAAAGTATGATTTTACATGTTATAGTCATATGTTGCGGTGTTGCGCTCAATCGCTCAACATCCTGTATGTATACCGTGTGCGGATTTGGCGTAACTTTAAGTTGTTTTACATTAGTTTTTTGTAGATAAACATGATTTACTATAGCATGCAAATAAATTGTAGATGTGTTGCATGTATTTATGTGTGGCTTCTTTTCAGGTTTACAAAAGGTGATTTAAAATCTTTACGGAAAATATATGTAATTATCAATCGTACGACGATGTATCACGTCTTGTGATTTGTTCTAATCACTTTATACCATCTGATTACATTTAACCTAATGCAAAATAATTTGGAGGAAAACTCACCGAATCGTTTTCCCAGTACTAATGTTCCAAATAAAATTGAATTTGTCCAAGTACCACCACCATCTACTTCTCTTGGAGAAACTGCGAATATGGAATGTACACTGGAAGATCCGTTATCCGTTGCACCTTGTGAGGTGATTACGCAGGTGAAATATTCAACAATGTCTCATCGATTACCTGCGCCTTCGCTAATGATTTCAACAAAAACTGAGAATTTCGGTATGAATATATTTGATTGATTTTGTATACGAAACAAGATTAATGTATGCGGAATGTACACTAGAAGATCCTCGAGAAGATCTTTTATCCATTATACCTCATGAGGAGACTACGCAGGTGAAATATGCAACCGAGTCTCAGTCATTACCCGCGCTTCCGTTAATGATTGCAGCAAAAACTGAGAATTTAGGTATGTATACAGGATGTTTTTTTTCGAGGCCGCTATATGTATCTCGGAGACTATGAGAGCTACGACATCGGTTTTATGGGACAATAGTTGGTATATTTGAGGGCCATTTTAGTGCTGTATTAAAAAAATGCATAGATCACTAATTAATGGAGAAAAACTAATTTTGGTTATTTTTTCTTTTTCAAATAATTTCTAAACTATCAGTTATCGAGAAAAATGTTTCAAATGCGAATGTTACATTATTAAAGTGTCTATCCAGTGGCATGCAAAAAAATTAATGATAAATTTTCAAGTATAGCACAATTTTTTTTTAAATGGAATACATATTTGATTTTACTTTATAAAAATGACGACTTTCTTTTTTCTATTATGTAAACGTTATTATGTAGTGTAGGTATTTGTTTTACCGCGAATTTTTTTGCTCTTATTTTATATTAAATTTATTGTTATTTTGGAAATATTGATCAGATTTCAATCTAGAATATTCAAATAATTTTATTTAAAAAATTGTACAGGAAATCAATTATATTAATTTTTATGATAAAATATTTGTAATTATGAGTTTAAAGTGAAAATGGCGAGCAAGAACGTCATAAAATGAAATATCAATTAAATAAAATGTTATTAGTAAAAATAATAGTTTTTTTTTTGGAATAAAAAAAATCAGGAAAATAACATACAAATTAAATTGTGGGAGTAAAACAAATGCGAACGACAATAACACGAACAAGTACTGCATATCATCAAAAAGAAAAACAATGGGAAATTTTATAGGGTAAAAATCAGATATGCATTCCATTTAAAAAAACATTGTTTGTGTGATATCTCGAAATCTTGTCAATAGAGAAAATATTTTTGTACGCCACTGGATAGACACAGACACTATAATATTGTAACATTTTTATTTGAAACATATCTCGATAAGTGATAGTTTAGAAGGTATTTGAAAAAGAAAAATTTAACTAATTTCAGTTTTTCGGCGCTATCTAGTGGACTATGCATTTTTAAACCGAAGTTGTAGTTCGTTCAGTTTCCGAGATACCAATAAGTGGCCCTGATAAAAAACAACTGTATATATCTTTGATTTTAATACGAAATAAAACTAATGTATATTTTCTGTTTTATTTTAACAGACGGGAGTTATGTAAACCCCTAAAAAAAGGTTTGCTGAGCCTCGTTTTTTTTTTGGTGAAATAGCGCCTGATGATGTTATTAACAAAACCGTTCGCAAAATCGTTAAAGTTTAAAATATATTTAATTTAAATAAAAATTAAAGTTCTCTTAACTACTTTTGCTGTTATAGTAATTTAATTGCAAGACCGTTACTTAGAACTTTACGGGCGAGCATGTAAATTTCGGGTAAAGGTTGAGCCATTGTACAATGTTTTATGATATACTGAATCGTAAATAACTCGAAAAAATTATTGAAACATACCACAATACATTAAACAATTTGATCAAAATGGTCTTTGAAAACATATGGCGAAATAACGAATAAATAGAACTGTATATATGTTGCTATGGTTTCAACATCCTGTAAATTTTCTAACGGGCGGAGTCCGTAAAAACCTTCCTAACCACTAGAGACACAGGTCTGTTATAAGAGGTTTACGATTCAGGATAAGTAAAAGTATTAAACATGAATTACATTATACTATTTTTGTCTAGTTTTTAGTTTGATTCTCGTTCGAGAATTTCTAGTCATTTCTAATATAATCAGATATTTTCATCCCAGTTTCATTCGATTTTCATACTTAATCCTAGGTCAGTACTATATTTTCATCCGAGTTTTATGCTAGTTCAAAGTACGAATACGTACAATATGAGAGACTTAATAACTTGACTTGAAAGGTAAAAGAAATGTAATTCATGGTTATGTTTATATTGTTTGTCAACCTGTCATTTACGGAACTAGAATACGTATACGAAAATGCGCGGAATTACTCAATACTGCAGGACTATATATTACAAAAATCAGACTAAACTCGTATGAAAATCGAACGAAATATCTAGAACGAGAATAAGAGAAAATAGAATAATGCAATTTAAGCTTTATTTTATCAATCCTTGCGGTTAAAGTGCTACTTGATCCACTATTCTGAGTAGACAACAGCACACTTTAAAATCTGCTCTAGATGTTTTTTTACATTTTCAATTACTTTTTCACGGTACTCTAATTCTACCTAAAAACAAAAATATAACATGTATTTATTTATTCCATTCATGGTACTGTTAGTCGAACTTATGGTTTTAGAGGCAAATATTATATACAATTTATCAGTAATAACTAACCGAGTATTCAACTAGTGGTTATTAAACAATAGAACAAAATTATTTATTTTTAAATGGCATCCTATATAATTTTTAGTTCATTGGAATGAGATTTTCTTTCTGATCAACGATGTTAATATTGTATAGAATTGTATTACAATTATTTCGAAAAAAATGGTATTAAAAATTTGCAATAATGTTACAAACATGGTTAACACTTCTTACGATTTCTTGATATTTGACAATATTGTTCGATTCAAAATTTTTAAGTCTCCATATCATTTATTTTTGTTTGTGACATTGTTTATGTTGCTGTTTGCCTTAAACAAATTATCGACAGAAAGTCCACTGGCGAGGAATGCCCTTGTATTTATTATAGTTGGGGTTAATTATGGGTAGAATATGCCACTGGAATATTGCTTAATGAAAAAAGAGGTTGCTGGCTCTGTTTGTATTTTATTTACTTTGTTGAATTATTGTATATATTTTTTAGAGGACACTTGGTCATAATGGAAAATGAATATATCCCAAGATCTATTTACTGAGAAATTCAAATATATATTGACAGAGGTACGTAATAATTTGAATAATTTTAAATTAGTGGGTAATGAAAATGTTTATGGTTCATGCCAGAAAATTGGTACAATTTTAAAAATATATTTTTGTAAGTGGAATGTTATAATTAAATATACAGGGTGTTAACGAATACGTGTTACAATGTTATGGGATACGTAGGGGATGCAAAATAAACTAACTTTTACTAATAAACTCATATCCGGAAACGCTTGGTTGTAGAGCTACAGGTTCTCAAAAGAATAATTATCTACCTTAATTCTAGTTGACTGTAGCTGTTTATTTTAGCTTCTAGCATTGAATATTTTAAATAATTTAAGGACGAGCCTGGAAAGCTGCTTTGACTTCTTCTTCTTTTACCGATACCCGTTTTTTCTTTCATTCATTTCTATATTATCTATTTAAATAAAAATGAAGAGTAAATGGAGAATGTATGATGAGTGTAAGTTGGGGATGTGGAATGTCAGAAGTGTGAATGGGAAAGAGAATGAGTTAATGAATGCAATGCGAATGTAAAGTGTAGATGTTTTGTATGTAAGTGAGACAATGAGAAAAGGATGTTATGAGGATGACGTAAAAGGCATATTTTGTTTATGGTCGGGCGTTCGAGAGAATGAGCATGCAAAGCATGGAGTAGATATACTTGTGAGTGAAAGAATGAAGCCGTTTGTATGAAGTTATGGCTGTACTTCTTCGTGAATTTCCTGGATGAGATTCCAGGTAGGCTATATACGAATCTTCGTTGTGTCCACTTACGGTCCAACAGACTCCGAAAATGACCTTGAAAAAGTTCAGTTTTGGACTTCGGTAAATAGTGTAATTGATTTGTGTGATCCGGATGAGAGAGCGATGGTGTGTGGTGATCTGAATGGATGAGTGGGTGTTAAATGAAGTGTATCTGACAATGTATTGGGACGTTTTGGTGAGTGTCGAGTGAATGACAATGGTGAGAGAAGTGTTTCATTTTGTTTGGAGAGAAATCTCTTCATTTCGTATTCCATTTTTAAACATAAGCTAACTCACTATACACCTACAAGAATGTGGTTCAGAATAAACGTAGTGTGTTTGACTTCGTTGTCTAAGATGAATTATTGAGGAGTATGGTAGTAGATACGCGTGTGAAACGAGGAGCTGATCTGGGTACGCATGATCATTATTTGGTAGTATCGCGAATACGGTTGAATAAATTTTGGAGAAAGAAGGTGAAAGGTTATGGGAAAATGTTTCGCGTAAAATCCTTTGCTGCTCTTTTGAATGAAGATTCCCTCCTCAAATGTGCAAAAGAACTTTTTGGTGAAAGCAGACTAGGATCTTGTCCGAAAAATGCATGGTGGAATGAAAAGGTGAAAGAAGCGATTGATGTGATAGGACATATTTGAAGTTTTTAAATATTAACGATGGACGAAGCAAGTGGTGAGAGAAATTAAAAAGCGATTTGATGACTTGTTGAGTGAAAGAGGGATAAATGACGAATAAGCGACTGTTTTGGTTGAGTGTGAAGAGACTGCGGGGTGGAAGTGGTCGAGTTGTGAAAGCTGCGAGAAGTGCGAATGGAGAGTTATTGTGGGATAAATCAGATGTGAGGAATATATAATGCGAGTATTTTAAAGGTTTGTATGGAGGTGAGATTGGTAAGGTTTTAATGCATAAGGTGCGAACCTTAACAATTTCAAATATTGTTGAGAAGTCACTTGATAAGAACAAGAAGGTGTTCTGTGGCTTTCTTGATTTAAAAAAGGCGTATGATAGTGTTATTCGAGATACTTTGTGGGATGTACCCAGGGAGTATGGCGTGAATGGAAACTGGCTGGGAGCAATTCGAGCTTTGCATGAGGGCAGCGAGGCTGCTGTAAGAATAGATGGTTGGTTGAGTAATTGATTTCGTATAAATGTTGGTGTGAAACAGGGCTGTAATATATCTCCGTGGTTGTTTAACTTGTATATGGAGAGCGTTGAGTGAAATGGATGGTGTATTGTGCCTGCGTTAGCGTATGCGGATGATGTAGTTGTTTTAGGTGAAAATGAGCTACTCAGAAGAATGATAGAGAGAATACATGTAGTTGGAAGAGGTATGAATCTGGAGTTGAATGTTGATAAATACAAGGTGTTAGTATGTGAAAGGAGTAAGTTGGTGTGCAATATGTTGGTGGATGGAGTGAAACTGGAGCAAGTGAATGAGTTTGTATATTTGGGTAGCATGATGTCAAGGGATGGTCGAATTGATCAAAAATTGAATGGAGAGTGAGTGTGGGGTGTAAGCTAATGGGTACCCTGTGTTAGGGTTGCCGATCTTTTAAAAAAGAATCGTTTGTAAAAAGATCGATTCTTAAAAGATCGATTTTCAAAATCAATAAAAAAGTAAGTATTTGGAAGAGAGTTAAAAGTGTATTAGAGGATCCAAAATATGCAAAAAGAAAATACCTTTATTAAAACACATTACACACAAAGGTAATATATGGTATATAAACAAGAGTAATTGACGCTAGAACTGACAAAAATAACTATAAATTCCATTCAGAAATATGCAGAGAATTTAGAAAGAGTAAACGTTCTAAATTTTTGCTGTTTAAGCGGTTACGAGCAGAATCTAATATGTTACCAGGATACCTATTCTATAACTTTAGTAACTTTACCAAGATCTTGATCTTGGTACACGTCATCGTTTGATTTTCCCCCTCTCCAACGATAGATATGGGGATTATACTAGTAATTTTAGTGTCCCCATATTGTTGGTAATTTGAGAATGGATTGGCAATATATTCAAATCCGATATTTACAAATTAACAAAGGAATTTTCTAGTTCTAAGTTGTATAGTACTTTATACATATTATAATATGTATGTTCAATATCCTTTAGACTTTTAGAGTAACTCATGAAATTATTTTATATCTAATGAATCTAATTAATGGGAACAGCTTTATAACATATGCATATAGTTACGTAATTTTGTTATTGCATAATAATTATGTACAACTAACTATGTGATATTTATTAATTACTTTGCAAAAGTAAAAGAGGGATGTAAAAAAATAATGACAAGAAAAACAATTCATATACAGGTATTCTTTATTTTCATATGTATTATAGCTTTTCATTTATGCTTTCTACCGTCACAGCTATTCTTTTTAGAATTATAATAGCATTATTCAATTCTTTGTTCATGTTCGCCACTTCTTTAGCCAACTCCTTGGCTAGACTCCACACCGATTCCTTGGTGCACCAAAGTTAGCGAAACTGTTACAACGGGTGTTGTTGCACCGTTGGCGGATATTTGGAACAATGATAAAAGTAAATGTTCGTTTTGAATACATATCCTCAAAGTCTAATAGGAATCATACCTTTTTATCTTTCGAAACAAAGTAAATCTAAATCACTACTTTCGCTTTTCCCTTTGTTAACAAAATTCTTTCCAACTACCTATAAAGTTATTTGTACATGTTCTTCGCGTCATTTATTTATCTTTTTATCGCATTTGTGGAAATTTGCGATAGATACGCAAAATCTAAAGTACAAAATGGCTGGATTATACATGCCAGCAAGTTGGTTTTAACACTGCGTTGGTAGCTTTCTACAGTTAAAAAGTTAAATGACATCAGTATAAAATTGTAAAAAATTTGTATCATCTTAACGTCAAATCATTTAATAAGTAATATTACTTATTAAATGCTCAACTGTGTAGGAATTCGCTAGATCCGTTTACCGATATCCATAAGAAGAGATGAATAGTCGATAACATACCAACTGGCATTCTTATTCAATCTGAAATTTGATTAAAATTTAGTTATCGTACATTGCCGATTTGTCTTCAACAAGTATAAACAAATTCATGTTAAAATAAAATAATAATTACAAATCTTACATAAAGAAGAAATTAAAAGCTACTTAAATTCAATCAACACAAAAAATTCATAGTCGAAAGTTAAACGATTCAATGATGGCGCCGAAACAAATGACAGCTTCGATCTGGATAACACAATTCCAAGATCCTATGCGTGCTTGGAATCCCGTCTCGAATTCACCGCTGGGTATGACGTCATGTCTCGCAAATCGGTTATAACCGCCGGTGGTCGACGATATTCGCTGGGAAATTTACCAATATTGAGCGCGTATCAATATTGGTAAAAGTTATAGAATAGGCCTCCAGCTCTCGAAAACAACCTCTCCGAAGGCACAGAAGTTGCAACAATTGACAAATATTGTAATACCTATTCTGAAAGATTTTTGTAAATTGATTTATTGGTAATCCAAAAGTCAATAGGGTTTGAATTTCTGTGTATAGTGGGTTGACGTAAATGATGTTCTAATTCATTTACACTTGTAATATCCTCATTTCTTCGTGCAGGATTTTGTTTAACAAGTTTTTCATGGAACTCCCAAATTGTATCATTTTCAAAGACGTTCTCTGTTGTTTCTGGTAATTGTATGGAAGCAAGCGCATGTTCACTTTCGCTACCTTGATTTTGTTGCAGAAGGCGCTTTAATTTGTTGATATTCTGACTTAACGATAAAGGTTTCTTAAAATGAAGTTTTTTATACCTGGGGTCTAACAGGGTTGAAATTGCTAATAAACTATTAGATTCTGTTTCACCAAATCGTTTAGAAATTTCGGTTAGTGTGATTTGTTTCATTTCGTTTGCTGTATCTGTGGTTGGCAATATGCTCATAATTTAATTTTCTAAACAATTTATCAATGGAATCACCATACTAGCGGTAACATACTGATCACCACAAATTTGTTTGGAGACAACTTCTATAGGTTTTAAAATAAATATTATTTCTTTAACTATTTGAATTTCCTCCGCAGTTAAGATTCTAGGAGACCTGGGATATTGTAACAATATCCCACTAATAGCATCTGACAGATTCAAAAATCGATCCAGCATGAAGAAAGTTGAATTCCATCGTGTTGATACCGATTGAATTAGTTTTATATCACTTATTTTGCGTAAATGATCACTTGCTGTTACACTATGTTTAAAAAATGTAACTAATTCTTTTACAGCTAATATTATTAGTGATTTTATCTCCTTCACATATTTTTTGTGCAACAAGATTCAGCGTATGTGAAAAGCATGGTAGATGTTTACGACCTCCTATAAGATTATGCACGGCTTTAACAATATTTGCTCCATTGTCAGTCACAGCAGCCGAATTTTTTTCTGTAGGAATATTCCAATTGCTAAATATATCTGAAAGCCGTTCTGCTATATATTCTGCAGTATGTCTTTCAGAGAGCTCTTCTAAAGCTATTGTCAAGCTTTGTAGGTGATTTTCGTACAAAAAGTGAACTGTGACACCCAGAAAACTTCGAGCATTCAAAGTATCAGTCCACACGTCTGAAGTGAAGCAAACGTGTTTCACAGCTGACATTTTATTTTTCATTATTGTACATAGAACATCAAACTTCTCTTGTATAAGTCGTGATATCGTTGTTCTTCCTGGTATTTTATAGTGAGGTGCAACTACTTTCATGAAGTATTGAAACCCTATTTTTTTCAGTTATATTTAACGGCAGATTATCTTTAGCTAGCATGAAAAGTAAAGCATTTTTGATTTTATTTGATCTATCGCAGCCTACCGAGAAAGATGTTATATCAGAAAATACTTCATCGATTCTACTTTGTCGGGTACCAGATCTTCTTGATATTGAAGTATTTTAAAATGGTTTATCCCATTGATCATTGCATTCGAAACTAGATGAATTACAATTAGTAGTTTCAGTCAGCGAAGAAAATCTTTCATCCATATCAGAAATATTATCTACGGTATCATTTTCACCTTCGCTTGTAATGGATAAAGCTACCGGAGCTCTAATTGAACAACTACTACCACTACTACTTGGCGTTGACATAGTTGTACTTTGACTAACCTCTTGACGTAAATGCACATTATTGTGGCTTCTTTTCAAATGATTTAATAAATTTGTAGTATTTCCAGATGATTTGTATTCATTTTGACATATTTTACATTTACCACCTCCCTGAGTTTTGATAAAATAGTTCCAAACACTACTTTTTTTTGACTTTGGCATAATTGGTTCAAACTGTAAAAAAGAAATAATTTAAATATAAAAAGTAATTAAGAATGTTATGGAATAGTATACTGTAATAAAAATGTGTGGAAAGTGCATCATTGAAATCATACGAGTTTTTCAAAGAAACTTTTAAGTGTATTATATACTATTTCTTTCTTCAAGAGCGATATGTTCTATAAATAATATTTTAATATAAAAACGACAAATACCGGAAATAAATTAAAGTAGGCTTGTGTCATAGTAACAAAACAGTTTACTTTTTTATTTAACTGATTATATACCTACATTTTTGTACATGTTATAACAGTACGAAATTCAAATATCCACAAATAAACACATATTTTAATAACAAGTACCGATGCGATATTATTGGATTAAATTTTTAAATTATTAAAAATGTTCTTCTTTCAATGTTTTCATTCGTGTGTGGAAAATGAGTGTGGAAATTTTTTTCCACACAGAGTCTTTCAAGATTCTAATTTTAGTTCAATTGATATAATTTTAAATTATTGTAAAATAAATAATATATCTCAAGCATTTATCCCATTACTGGGTGTGGCTATGAAGTAGATTTCGGTAAATAAAAACGTATATCTAGGCTTGAGTACGATTACTAGTCGATATCAACATTTCACGCACCCATGCCCCTCAAATATCTTATTTGGATAATACGATAGATAATTTTTGTGGAAAATACGTTAGAGATTTTTAAATTTTTATATAAGAAGTATACTTACAAATTATCACTTATAATGTACTCCACACTGCACTCCGTATCGCAGAATCATTTGAAATAACTTCCGACGCACCTAGAAAAGGGGGATCCCTAGAATAAATTTGTTTGCTTGTTCGCCTCACTTTTACGCAGTAAACACTAGAGCCATCTCTCTTAAAATATCTTAACGACTAAAAACTTGTGTATATTTAATATTTAATAAAAGAAATTATGAACGATCTTCCACCGAAAAGATCGATTTTAAATAAAATCGACAACAGAAAAATCGATAAAAAGATCGTTTTTTTTTTTTCGTTAAAGATCTATTTTTTTTCGTTAAAGATCGATTTTTCATAAAATCGATTTAAGATCAGCAACCGTACCCTGTGTACGTAAACGTATCTAGAGAAACTCGGTTAAATATATATATATATATATATATATATATATATATATATATATATATATATATATATATATATATATATATATATATATATATATATATATATATATATATATATAGGGTAAAGTCGGGAGAGTTAGCCCACCTTTTTTTAAGTGGATATAAACAATACAAAATTAAGTATAGATAAATTATATTTTTTACAAAGCATTAGTACCATGTTAGTACTAGGTAGAAATACACTTCAAACATAAAAACGTCTTACACTTAGAACAATAAACAAAAGTAAAAAAAGAATTATTGGCCATCTCTCCCTACATGTGCGGGTAAAATACATAACAAAAAATCCATTAGAGGAACATGGCGCAATTTATTTTAAACAGATTTATGCCCAGTTGCACCACTAACACTTAAAATTTAAACTTGGTTTTATAACCAAATTAAAATTTTAAGTGTCACTGGGCATTAAAGAATTATTAATTAAATTTGCTTCCTTCCGCAGCGCAAGCACATATTTGGGAAATTTGTACAACCTTCGTGTAGCCATCTTCGACATTCTATCCAATCATCTTTGCTTTTGGTTTCTTCATAAATTTCACCACATCCTACGCATTCGCTGTCCAACAAATTATCACTTTCAAGCAATATTTCCTCTTCATTTCCAGCAATATTTTCATCTTCAGAAGTACTTTCTTTTCTATTTTAATCTTTTTTTTCCAATTTTTGTGTTGGTGTATTTCTTAATCTTCTCTTCTTCTTTCTTTTTTATTGCTTCCATTTTCTTTTCTAGTGCTAGTTTGCGTTTCATTACATTTTCCTCTGTCGTTAAAACTGCAGCCAACTGTCTTCCACGTTATCTTACTGTTTCAACTTTGGATGTTGAAGGAATTGGACTTACAGCATCTAACATTTTTCCTGGTGCATCGTACATTGGAACAGTACGAAATATCGACAGACACGTTAACAAAACTATAAACAGAGAGGGTAAGTTGGCGCACGCCAACTCACCCGAAAGTGGGGGGTAAGATGGCGCAGCTAATTACTTTCGTTTATGTTCATTTGAGGCGTTACTTTTAGGTTAGAAATGATATATACACATTTTATAAGTTATCCATTCGGAAAGATTAATTTTTTTAAGCATACACAAGAAACCCATGTTTTCACAAAATAAACGATGTGTATTTTCTAGTATATATCAAAACTAATGAACTAAATATACTTCCTTTTATCGCAGAGATCAATCCAGTTATAGACTCAACATGTCACTAAACACCAGCGGAATAGTTCTAGATGACTGGTGTTCCTTCTATTGGTATAGGGACAAAATAAATTGACTGCGCCGTCTCAAACCACCGCGCCATCTAACCCGAGTTTACCCTATATGTATATATAATAGAGTGCTAGTGCCGGGGGCCGCAATTACCCACAATTTTGTTTATAGGCAGAAATCGCATACAAAGTCTTTCTTTGTTTCTCCATTGATACATTTACTGTGAGCCCATTCAGAACAGCGCACACATCTTAGCCAGAGTTTTTCTCAAATTCTCCACAAATAATGCAAATGTCCTCAGTAACTTCGGCATCTGACTTTTCTTCTTCCTCATCACAGTTATGGTAAGTCGCATTTGTGTTCTTCCTGAGCTTTTCTTTTTGTTGTACGGTATTGTTGTTCTTTTTCACCAAAACTCTGGTGTCATTAAAATAACCGAAAATTTGTTTTTTTAATCTTTTTACTTTTGACTGTTCTATCTTCTGCAGCTTTTTCTGTTTTGCAGTTTCTTTTTCTTCTAGAATATCTTTCATGGGTGTAGACGTAAATATTTGAGAGTGTTGCTTTCTTCCACCTTTTTTTTCGTTTTGGTTATTAATTCCAGAACATCCAGGAACTGGTATTATTTCACCAAATGATAGGTTCTGTTTTATTTTATTGTTGTTTGTGTCTACTTTCATTCTTTGTTCTCCTATATATTTTTCCCTTTCATTTCTATTCTCTGCTTTGCGTTCATTTCTGGGAATCGGCTCATTTAAGTTTGTAGGTTGTAAGTTTTCAGCAGGGGCAAAATCTTCTGCGCTGAAAACACCAGGGTTGACAGGAAATATTCCAGTTACCTCAAAACCTTTAATAGCTTTTTCGATAGTTGCAACTCTACCGAAAGCTTTGTTGAACAAATCAGCGACGATATTGGGTTTGATTTTTTCTCCTGGATTATTTCTCATAAACTTATCACATTCTGTATTATATGCTGACTTCAAAGGGCCATAAAAAATAACATCAAGTAGTTGAACTCGGTGCGATGTATGTGGTGGAATCGTTAGAATAATAATTCCTATTTCTTTGCAAAAATTGTAAACATTTAACGAGCAGTGACTGGAGTGGTTGTCTAGTAATAGCAGAATTGGATCTTCCCTTGAAATATGAATACCATTCTTAAAGTGCTTTAACCATTAAATAAATAAATCTTTGGTTTATCCATCCGTTTTCTGAGCAGCGATAAATAGCGCCTGGAGGTCCTTTATTATTCAAGTGATCAGCAATTCTTTTCCTGGTATAAATGAACATTGGAGGAACATAAATTCCAGACGCGCTATATAAACACATAATAGTAGTTGTTTTTCCTTTCTCCCAACTAGTAACAAAACCCACTCTTTTTTGACCTTTTTTAGCGTAGATTTTGTTTGGACGTTGTACCGTTGTAATGCCGGTTTCATCAGCGTTAAATATTCTTGCTGGAGAAAATTTATATTTGTCCATTAAAGTGTTAAGGTTTGCAAAAAAAATCCAATTTCTTCTTTGTTACACGATTTACGCTGGTTGATTCCGGTTTCCTTAGTGTAATTTGTGGATTGCGTCGTAAAAATCCCTCCGTCCAATCACGACCCGCTGAGCCTTTTTCCTCGTTAAACCGATTTCCCAAATTATTGGATTTGGCAAAAGTGAAGGCGCTTTGCCGAATCTGTGCCGGTGTGATTCCAAAAAAGAGTTTAGCAAGAGTAATTATTTGCTCCGATTTTTCATGCTCCTGTTCTTCAGTAAATACTGGGCGTCGTCCCAATTGAGGCTTAGATACTCGGCCGTCTCTACGTCGATCATGAGAGTCGCTCTTGGAATGTCAAAACTTCTTGAAACTTCCCGAACAGGACGCCCATTTTCTATTGCTGCAAGAGCTGCCTGAAGCGTCTGGGAAGTCCAAGAAGCTCTCGTACTTTTTCGTTTATATGTCCGCGGCATCTGATAAACGAAAATTTGAAACAAAAGGAAACATAATTATATGGGGTAATGCTGGCCATGCCGAAATTGCCCACACAATGGCCGGAATTACCCTTAAAGTAATCATCTAACACCCAACACATACTTTAAAAATTCCTAAATTTACGTGGGTTTTGAGTAAACTGAGTGAAAGAAGCCAGAATAGAGTTCATTCTTGTACATATAAACAATTTTTACAACTTTCCGTTGTTGAAATATGCAGCCTTGAACACACACCTTTCTTATAGTAGCACGTGCTTTTTCAGAAAATTCTCTATAAAAAGTACACAGCTTACACTAGCACTGCCTAAACGATACTAACCGTTAAGTTTGCTAAGATGCGTGACCAGAGATGTAACCCCCTCTAAAATTTTTATTGGGGTGGGAGAAACTTGACGCCCGGAATTACCCCAATGGCCGGTATTCCCCCAGTCTACCCTACATAACCCCGTACTTTGCAACTCCACAGAATCTGAATCAAAGCAATTTTGTAAACCGTATACTGTTTATTATTAACCACTGCCATAATTAGGGCATTATCTGTATCTTCAACATTTTTCGTAGGTGGACCACCGCCAGTCCTATATACAGAAGCCCTTTCCTTCACCGACGTCTTCCTGGCCTCGGTCTTCAGATTTGCCCACATTTTTCTTAGGCTTGCCACATCTCTTTATATATTTAATACATTTTTATTAAATGTTGCGGCAATTAATTTCCATATATTGTCCTTTTGGATATTTGAAACCGCATTAGTTTTTTATTTTAACATATCTCTTTATCATCCATAATCTCTGTTAGCATTTTTTTTCTTCTTTACTACAATTTATACGTTTTTTGTCCATATCGCTGAAGACGCACCGTACCTCTACAAAATGAAACAAATTTACCGTGAACTGATATGACAACTGACATTTATATGATACATAAGTCACTGTTTTTGTCGACTTATATTTAAGTGCTACTTACGTCTCACATTTTGACATTTTTGCGTGGGACAACAGTTTACGGTGGAACTTAGGAATAAGTTACGACTTAAGTCTTGAGTTGCTCTGGAGAAACCGGGCATAAGTGGGACATGCGTCATTTTATGTATGTATGTAAATATTTTATTAATTTTCGTAATACATATTACAATAATTGCTCAAAATAGCGACTACCAACGTCAATGCAAGCACTGAATTTAAATTTCTTGTGTTGTACACTCGACCGTACATTCCATCCTAAAAGTTCAAATAAACGAAATAATAACTGAAGTGGTAGGTCACAGCCAACTAAAATTAGGGTAGATAATTACTTTTTTAAGAGCCTGTATACTCTGTTTCATTTAAGCCCTGCAGTAGATGGCGCTCGCATCAGCGCCAGTTGTAAGTAGCTGAAATTACATTGGGTAAACGTGCCGCTTGTCTCCAATTTCAGCTAATCAGAGAGTTCAAATCTATGCCCTATGCTCTACAATACTGAATGGATTAAATGGAATAAGATATAGTTCGGAAACTGTGCGTTTCCGGATATAAGTTTATAAGTAAAAGTTAGTCTATATTGCATACCCTATAAATTTGTAACACATATTCATTAACACCCTGTTTTACAGGAATGCAAAACATGTCCGGGCGTGCTACCACTTGCTGTTAAAGACGCTGTGCACTGAAAGCGTGATAATTTTCAGTAGAGATGTGTCGTTCGCCAACGATTCGTTCAATATGAACGAATCATACTGGTGAATCAAATGAATCGAATCAGTATTTTGAAAAAGAACGAATCAGCTAGTTAGTAGGGAATGAATGAAAGAACTTCAGCTTCGGAAAACGAAATGCCCTATATGAGCAAACTATTTAATGAACGAACGACTGTCGCGCAGAGTCGTCAACGCATGACGCATAGGTGTACTGTACATATACAGAACACCTGGTGCATAGCATTGTGAATTGTTTATTGTATAATTGTATGTATTTTTATTATTTTTTATGTATACATAAAATATGGGTTGTTTTATTTTCCAAAAAATACCTTGATTATTATTACGTACAATTTTCTTATTGTTTTATAATTATCGTAGGATACAATAACTTAGATTATATAGTATTTATAAAATCACAGCATAGAAAAAAATTAAAATAATGAAAAATAACAAAAATATTGTCTCCTTAACCTACATACATACATAACAATATTTATTTCATATTAAAGTTTAAAAACAGTAATTTCGAGACTTTATTATCGCTCAGTCTAGATCTCTTCTCAGTAATGGTTTGACCTCTTTTTGAAAATACTCTTTCGCAAGGGACAGAAGTTGCAACAATGCAGAGTCGTTTTTTCATTATTTGAAATAGTCTTGGATATATTGTTTTTCGCTCATTCCACCACTCTAATGGATTTTCCGTTCTTTTCAACAAAGGTTCTTGAATATAACGATTATATTCAATAATTCCGGCTGCTGTTGGGTTTTCATTTATACCGTCACCGTCCTCATTCTTATTCACATTCGTGATTTCATTCGCCGTCTCTGGTGAATTTTCTACTTCGTTTAATATTCTAGCTTTGCTTGCTAAATTACATACATTATTCTTTACATTTTCGAACGCTCTTTCGTTAGAAAATCCTTGCTTTTTGAATCTTGGATCTAAGATTGTTGCTTCCGCGAGTAAAACGTTGTCTTCTATATTTGCAAATCGCTTGGTAATTTGTTCCATAAATTTATTAAGCATATTCTTATACTCTTGAGGGAGATTTTTTTCTAATTGTAAGGTTCGACAATGTCGTGTTAGTGCTTTACATAAAATAAATATTTTTGAAATAGTCACATTTCTTTTCGGCACTCATTTCTGTTGTCACATCTTGAAAATATTTTAAAGCTGTACATGCATGTTTTATTATTATCCAGTCTGTTCAGTTAATTGATAATGATGACGCTCGATATTCTTTATTGCAATTATTGAAAGCAGGAGTTCTTTTAACTTTATAAATCTTGAGAATATTTCGTATGTAGAATTCCACATGACTGGCATATCTTGTTTCAAATTTAATACTGGATAATTCATTTGTTTCTCCATAGTACGTAATTTTGCCGCAGCCGTTGGACTCTTTAAAATACTCGACGATAGCTTTTACTTTTACATGTACTTCATTAATTTTTTTTAAGCCAGCCTGAACAATTAAATTTAAAGAATGTGCATAACACGGTAAATGTTTCCAACCACACAGACGTATTGAGGCGGTTACATTTGCTGCATTGTCGCTAACTACAGCTACAACCTTTTCATACACGGACCACTCTTGTAGTATTCTCTTGGTTTCCGTAGCTAAGTGTTCTGCTGTGTGCCTATCGTTGTATTTAAAACAATCCAATCAATATGACTTCAATTCACAACTGTCATCAGTAAAGTGTACGGTCACTGCCAGAGACAACTATCTAAAGAGAGATTGGACAGACTTATGGGTGGCCTTGTAACAAAGTTTTTGGTGATGAGGGGCAAACGGAGCACGGGGAAAATAGTTCCTTGCATATTTCTTCAGAGGGTAGCAAAATCACAAAAATGATGAAGACAACATAGAAGGCAATGCAAAACAATATAATGCAAAATTTAAACGTCAAACTGAAAAATTTAAAAGCTGGCATATACATAATTGTTGATTCCACATTATTTGAATTTTTATATGTTTAAAACATACAGAGAACTCGTAAGGTATCTTTGGAACATTAATTACTTTTTATATAATAATATTTATATTTTTCTTATATATGTTTCTGTAGAATTTCATGAAGAACAAATTCTTAATGCTTGTATATCGAATGATATAGAACTTCCCGAAACTTACAAATAAGAAGATAAATATCCTGAACATTCATCAAATGACCTTGATCATTTGATAAATATCCTGAACATTCATCAAATGACCTTGATCATTTGCAATTCTTCAGAAGAATTCTATATGAGAAAAGAAAGGAACCAACACAAAAAGAACTAGAAATCCACAGTAGTTTAAAAGCTGACAATATCGTTCATAAAGTTACTACTATATGAGTTATGTGAAGAACTATGAAGATGTGGGAGGTTGATATTCCTTAGCTCCCAATTTTCGTTTCTTTTTTTTTCACGTACGTAGATCGCTTTTCAACACATATTTAAATAATATTTTAAAATTCTTTCAAGAAAATAATACTAATACAACGATGTACAAATCCGATTGTGTTGCTTATGTAATGTATTCGAAGACGTCGTGCCAAGTGGGTTTTGTGAAATGAAAGTATATGTAGAAAAATAATAGTTTATTACCAGGTTAATAAATTCTAAGTCTTAAAAACTTGAGACTGACGACTACGACTGAACTTGACTGAGAGACAACTAATCTTGACTGCACAGCACAGCACTTTTAATGAGCAGAACTGTTCAATTTATAACGAATATTATCAAAAATAATTAGATAAAGTCCGGGCGTAGTTTGGTCAGCTCGTGACTCAGAGGCGAAGCATGAGAAAAATATACATAGAATAATATTGATAATAAGATTTACAATTTAAATAATACAAAAATGTAAAAATACAATAACATGATTAGAGAATACACATTTTAGATAATTATGAGTAATATTTGATGTCGGTACATTACACTTACAAGTTTTAGTTTACATCACATACATAGATGTAAAAATATAACTCAGATATTACAGCACACAAATTAGAAATGGAATCTTGCAAAGAGCTGAGGATATTGCAAAAAAATATACAAACTTTTATATACACAAACATTTATATTTTTCATTATTCCTCAAAATAATTATCTGGATATATATTAAACTCTCTTATTAATATTATTTATATACCTACTAATTGTTCTTTTGCAATTTAAAATTTGTACACTATATTTTTAATAAATATTCATAATACATATCAATATGGGTTTTTCTTTTTCTTTCAAATATTAAAAAAACTAATTTTAAAAACACCGGTCTACGTTTTAAAGATCTAGTTTCCGTGGTTTAGTTAGTTGCACATGTTGATAGATGTCGAACTTTATAACGATACAAAAGCATTGAGTTTCCAATCTCTCTTTAGATAGTTGTGTCTGGTCACTACCAAATAGCTGTCATTGCTCATAGAAGTCCAACCGTCCGTTGTTACCGTTACTGCAGTAGCGAAATTTAACTTTTCTTTAACTTTGGATATTTCATTATATAATTGAGGTAGCAATGTATTTGAAAGAGTCTTTCTACATGGAAGGACAAATGTCGGATTTAACATTTTCAAAAAAAAATTGAACTCTTTGTTCTCTACAATACTAAATGGATGATATTCGGCTGCTATCATCTTGATCAATTGTTTATCAATATTTTTGCTTTTATTTGCAGACATAGGCCGGGTTGTAAAATTTGTGATACTTTGTTGCTGGTATCGTAAACGTGAATCATTGTTTCTATTTGTTGCGGGTGTGACTGGTGTAGATGTAGAAGTTCTTGTTCGTGGTTTAGATACGTTTAATTCTAACAATGGGTGTTTTGTTCTGATAAGCCGTATTAAATTTGCAGTTGAACAGCCTTTAGTAGATATTTTTGTGGAGCAAACATTGCACTTGGTTTGAACATCATTAATTTTAGAACAATGATTCCATATGAAACTTCTGTGTCTGTCAATGTAATAAATAGCAGCATGAGAAAAAGCATTGATGTAAATAGTGTCAGCGGCACAAACGAACTGAACCGGGTCTAAGCTGTGCTGCAGTACAATGCCAATGCAAAGTGCGTACTCGCGCAGCGCATATTTGTGATTCCCTCCATTCAAAACATTTACAAGTGTCTCGTTTTAAAAGTGATTCGCTGAACGAATCTTTCTGAACGAATCACTTTACTAAACTGAATCAAAAGATTCGAATCAGTAAAAAGATTCGGTTTTCCCATCACTAGTTTTCAGTCATTTCTTCATCTTATACATATAACCCACGGAACACCATATTAGAGGGAGAATTTTGTAGCCTTTATTTTTGCTGCGAGTTTAGTCCTACACTAATACGAGAATATGAAGATGAACCCTTGTAAAGGTGGTATTTATATAAATAAATAAAATAAATATATCATCACGGCATATTACCCATTGCTGGGTGTGCCAATCTACTTTGTACGCAAATATCGGTAATGATGACATATTTGTACCGTGCGGGCGTTTACCAGGCGTCACCTCACGGGCACTCATTGCTGGCGTGGAGAGTGCACCACAGGGGTCAATTTAGTGTATTTATATTGTACATTAATTTCTCTGTTATAAACTGTTTTTTATTTCAATTTGAAATAATTAAAAATAAAAGTTCAATGAATATATTTAATTACTATAAACTTTTAAATAACTGTTTTATATTTTTCATAGATCAAATATTAATATTTTAAGTTAAGAAAAATAAAGTACAATTCGACATCTAATTAAATTAATTAAAAAAATGGTATTGCCACTTTTCTTCAACACTTTTTAGTAAAATGATGAAGGGAATTAAATAATTTATTTAGCTTTTATTTTAAACGTGATAAACATAATTTTGGTTCACTTTCATATAAACTTTTTAATAACATGAAGTGACGATATATTTTTTTATATTTTGCGTTCATAACGAGTTATTATGAAGCCCAATTGCGTATCGTAATGGCCATCATTGCGATATGCAACTCATTTCGATACGCATTTTTTGTTTTAGAAGGTTAGTACTGAATGAGATTTACTTAACCCTTTTCTACCTAATTTAGTTAATTGACAATTATTAATTTTCGTAATAGTTCAAAAATTATTTCGTTTTCTAAGGGCCTTAATGGTTTGAAATATTGATACATTTTAAGCAGAAATACGACAGGGGTGTCTGCGGGGGGCTACCTATTTTTTGCCGTGAGGTGCTGGGTCTGTGCCTCACAAATTTTTGCCTGTATGCGGCGTGGTACATTATCTATATCACGTCCCCAACTTACCTTTCACGCGTCGTGGGCAACTATGAGTGCCACGCTGCCCGTATATTATAACGGAACTAAATTCTATGCGGCAAGACAAGCATTTTCATCTATTTGGCTTCCGAGAAAAGTGTATTCGTTTAGATTTTATACACAAAAAATACTTTTCTTCGTTTTTAAACAAAAAAAAAAAAAAAAAAAAAAAAAAACGAATAACAAATTTATATAATACGTTTATTTGAGGTATAAAAACAAAACAAATATTCTCTTACATTTCAAAAAAAGTATGTATACATTATTCTCATGATTTTTGACCTGCATAATGATCTTGGAAGAAGCAGGTAATGCAGTAAGGCTTCTTGCAAATTGCGCAGCTCCAGGGCGATCTTGTAGTTTTATTTTGTTTCTTTCCTGCCAAACTCTTCTTGCATGTTTCTGTAGCACACAGTACAACGTAAATGTTTGCCTGAATATTGTAATTGATGAATTTGTGTGGAATTTTCGCGGTCGCTCTCTTCATTTGCTTCAACATTTTTTCTATGTTTGAGATGCGATTCGATAAGCTTCTCTCTAAATTCCGTGATTGTCATTTTGTCTTTTGTCACTTCTGAATTAACAACGTGTGCATTTACGACCGTTGCACCTAAAAGTACTTCCACTGCCAGCTTTCGGTACCATTTTACTCCTCTCCTTAGAGGAGAGTTGTAGGCTTTTTGTTGGTCTGATAAGTCGATAAATGCTTTTGAATTGTTGTGGTCGATAATGACCTGGGGTTTGCAACGATTGGGATCTTTTCGACTGGGGACGTTTTTCATTTCATCTAGATGCTTTGTACTTCGGGTCATGACATCGCGTTTGTCTCTCCACTTCTTCATGACTATGCCCGGTTTACATATCCAATTTTCTGGCCTTTCTTCAATTTTGTCTTCTTTACATCCTTATTGTTGTATTTCCTTTTTTGTCGCAACGTTCCAACCAACTGAGTGTTTCTGAAAAGTAGAGCTCTGGCTAAGGAGACACAGGTATAATAATTATCTACGAAGAGTGTTCGCCCTTTGTCCAATACTGAATGCATCAAATTCATAACAACCTCCGTAGATAACAACTGTTCCTTTTCATTTTCCTTCCGATCTGTTTTCCCACAATATACGCTAAAATTGAATGTATAACCGTGTTCGAGGCAGAGTTTATCAGAGTGAACCTAGCAGCCGATTCGAACGAAAAATATTTTGGACAACACTGCCACGGACGAAACAGAGCACAATGAAGAGATGGAGACAGCAACACAAGAATATAACATACTGAATATTATTTAACAAATATTAACACGTAAATATTAAAAAAATTATAGAACAAAGTATACATTCAATACGAAAATGTAAAAATTATTGAAACATTCGGGGGGCGAGGGTTAATAATATAAGACTAAAGTCAGAAGCAGCGAAAATTTGTCTTGTTTCAAAGTTTTTTTAAATTTACTAGTAGCTGTGACAGAACCATGTTACCACCAGTAGAAATAATCACGGGATGAGGGTTAATAATATAAGTTTAAAGTCAGAAGCAGCGAAAATTCGTCTTGTTTCAAAGTTTTAATTAAAAAAAATACTAGTAGCTATGACAGAACCATATTACCACCAGTAGTTACAACACACCTTCTGAAAACAAATATGTAAAATTTATGGAAATAATTAGGGGATGAGGTTTAATAATATAAGTTTAAAATCAGAAGCAGCGAAAATTTGTCGTTTGTTTTTATTTTTTAAAAAAATTACTAGTAGCTGTGACAGAACCGTATTACCACCAGTAGTTACTACACACGCTCTGAATACAAATATGTAAAATTTATGGACATATTCAGGAGATGAGGGTTAATAATATAAGTTTAAAGTCAGAAGCAGCGAAAATTTGACTTGTTTCAAAGTTATTATTTAAAAAAAAATTACTAGCAGCTGTGACAGAACGATATTACTTCTAGTAATTACTACGCATCCCCTGAATAAAAAAATGTAAAAATTACTGAAATATTCGGGGGATGAGGGTTAATAATATAAGTTTAAAGTCAGAAACAGCGAAAATTTTTGTTGTTACAAAGTTTTTATTTTTTAAAAAAATTACTAGAAGCTGGTGACAACCATATTAACCCCTGAATACAGAAATGTAAATATTATTGAAATATTCAGGGGATGATGGTTAATAATATAAGTTTAAAGTCAGAAGCAGCGAAAATTTGTCCTGTTTCAAAGTTTTTTGGCTATTTTTGGAATCGTACATTCTTTTGTTGTTCGTCAACTCAGATTGTGTATTATCTGATTGTGTAATAACGTCCATTAACCACATCCTAATTTTTCCCATATCGTTTTCGGAAAATGGTGTGTATTTTCCAGTACTAATAATGAATGCCCAAGTGCAAACATGAACACCGCGATTACCACCAGCGCCATGTTTGCTTCTTTAGGACGGTATATCAAGACAATTATAAACAATCCATTCAGAGACATTAATATATTCATGAAATTTAATAAAATGTTGTTCATTAATGAAACGCATCAAATGTTAAATGATAGATATTGCAGAAGAACCATGTAAAGAATCCAAATAACAAACGAATTTTAATTTTAAAATCACAAATTAAAACCCAATGATTATTGTTTAAATTCAAGGGAATTAGCCATATATCATTATTCATAACATTCATTTGTTGTGCCCACAGTCGAAATGAAAATATCTATCTAGTAAAAGTTTTGTCATGAAAAACGTATCAAAATAACAAATATTCAGCGATTCTAATTTATAATATCATCATATAACCATTCATTCGGGCGTAAAGAATTTAAAATATCTACCGTAAAAATATGACCGTAAAAATGTTCTCCAGTATGCCTGGAAAAGCGACGTAGATAACCCAAGGAACATCATATGGTAAGTCGTTATCTGCCGAATTGGTTGGAATGTTGGACTCCTTATACCTACTAAAATAATTTTTGTTTTGGATAATTCTTTTTTGCCCATATTTCCTTGACAATGAAATATGCAAACTGTCATCCATAAGAGAGTTGTTCTTATTTTGTCCTTCTTGTAAATAAATTCTCTTTGTCTTTAATGGTTTCTGTTTATTTTTATTGACTAAGATCTTATGGTCACTAATTCGACCATTTAAAAGGCTTTCCATTTTATTTATGAACCTTGGTGCTTGTCTTCCTAACTTCGCTCCAAAGGTATGTTTTTTACAATGTTGAACCAGTTTTCTATGTATGCATTGGTATCTTTCCTTACACCGTATTTTTTATTGGGATACCAGATACTATAGGGTAAAATGCGAGAACTTCTTTTAATAAACATTTAATAAAAAGGTAAAAATACAATTCATTTTTGATATTACTTTTCTCCTGCAAATTAACATTGAGACAAAATATCATTTTGAATATATAAAAAATGGTGAATTTTGTTGTAAAAATTTACAATTTGTAGAAATATTAATTTTTAGAAAGGGTCCTTGCGTTTCAGCGTAAATACTTTTAATAGATTTAATAACATCAAGTGCCCTAGAAAATTTATTTGACTCGTAGGGCAATCCAAAAACAATTAATATATCAACCCAAAAATTAGTTATCGTTAGCATGTTAGAATGAATTATTGACGCGACTACACATTTAGCGAGTCTCCTAAGAGGTCCATTTTTTGTCATTATATTTATTTTCTGAGCGGCACTAAGAAAAAAATGGGTTGAACATAAATGAAGTAAGGTCAGGTGGTCAATGGAAATTCCTGCATATATATGTTTCCATGATACACGCAAATATTCTAACAAATCCATTTTATTGCATGACTTTGGACGAGCACCATACTGAAGTCTGTCTCAATCTTAGATATTATCGGTTTTTTATAATTGGATATGGTTTTCAAATCCGTAATAAAGGAGGTAAGGAAAAATAAAATTGAAGGAATATCGTGCCCGGAAGAGATGTATTCCGAGATCGGTAGTGGTGACTTTCCCTTTTGATGTAAAACAAGGGCATAATAAAACACTTTTTTCGTCCATGGTAGGCGGACACCTATGCTTCCAGTAGCATCTAAATATAAAAATATTGGATTATTTCGCAATGAAATTAAGTATCTTAATTGTTCTTCAGTTTGTTGGCGAACGTAACATCTATCATAACCAATATCTTGTATGTAGCCTTTGATGTACTTTCCATTCCATTTTTCAGACATTCTTTGCTGAATTTGAAGTTTTCCTACATGTTTCAATATGTCAGTATCTAAATCTGCCGATTTAATATTTTCACTTGAAATTTTCTTCAGAACATTAAAATTTGGTGCAGAATTTAAATTACCGTTTTCAATAATATTAATGCTTGCTGTAGAAAGTTCTTGTAAACGAACTACACTAGGAGCTTATATTTTCAATCTTTCTGCAAATGATCTCTCTTTTCTCCAGATATGAATCTGCTATGTTGCTCGGAACCATGATTAACTTTTCCAAATTGTATAATACTGTAACGTTTTTATTTATTTGGGTGAAGTGTAAATATTAGACAATTTAATTAAAATTAAGTGTTTATTAAACTATAATCGCCTACCAACCTCCACAGCGTCTAAATACTCAACTGACTCAACAGCGTCTGTATATTCAACTGCTCGGACAGAAGTCTCCTCTTTCACAACACTATCTGTCTATTTATGTAACTCTTTGTCTAACTTCCTCAGCCTCAGTATCACCAGCTATCCGTATGCCACAATTCTTCATCATCACTGCCGAGTATTCACTTCCACTTGCCGTTACTGTCCCAGTATACCTAGCTTCCCAATACTCTTCATCACTACCGAGTATTCTCTTTAACAGCTATCCCGGTATACAAGTAACTTCCCGACTCGACGTTACTAGCCTTGTACACTAAGCTGCCCAATACTCGTAAACACTACCGAGTATTCACATCCACGGCTATCCCAATATACCAGTAACTTCCCGAGTACATACTCGACACCAACTGTATACGCTCACTACGATATTGCTGTGCTTCTCACTAACACTTTACTCTCTAACTCTCCATGTAACTAACTTACTCCCGAGCACAGCTGCGTCTGTTTTATACAGCTGCTATTATCTTCTAGAAAAGCTCTGGAATGTTCGACCGGATAATAACAATGAACACAAAAGGTTCAGGCGACCGGAAGTAATTAAACACGTCGCGACCTGTTTGCCTACGTAGCCCGGCTGCTAGCGCGATTGAGTCATCGCTATAAATAGACACTCGCACATTGCTGCGGCGACGGCGGGCGTTCCACGTTACAATACTAATTAATACAAGTGATTTTAAGTTAGTAGATGCGAAAAACTTATACCGTGTACAATCGGAATGTTTACAGGAACCAAAAGCAACAAACGTGTATTTCGTAGATTTTCTTGTGTTTAATTAACATTTATGCCATTTAATAGATAAAACAAAGATCGGATAAACACTGGAAAAATATTCGTTGAACTCATTTGTCCATCCTTGTTTTAACTTTTCCCAAAATACACTCGGAATCTTTACGTTATTGTAATAAATTACAATATTATCGTCTCTACTAATATTAACTTTATCTGCATTTGATGGTGTAAGAGTAAGATACTCTTTTTTCGAAGGAAATAAATTCCGTTTAATATTTTGAATATTAGTATTTGTTTCGGATTTTTTAAAATAATTTTGCAGAGACATTTGTTTGTTTGGTGGAGTCTCTATATCAATAGGGGTTATATCATTTATTATACGTTCATTATAAGTTTCAGAAATGGGAGTCAAAAAAGCTATTTCTTTTTTATTAATGGAGAGTAGTTTTTTAGTTTTTTTTGTTGAATTAGTGATATGGCCTAGTGAAGAGTTTTTTGTTTCTTTTTTAAAATATTTATATAATAATTTTCTATTTGTCAAGTTATTCTTAATTTTCATTATTTTACAAACATTAAAAAATGCAGATTATTTGTTTGTTGTGCTATAGTTACTTTATGCGACCCTATTATTGAAATTATATGAACAACACTTTTAATTCTTTTCTTTCAACCCTTTAATGCATTTTTGCAGTCAACACAAATCCAAGCATTTGGTATTCTTTTCAGCCCGACGGGTACCACTGCACAGTGTAGAATACGGTTAGACATTTGACCATCGGTGTTCCGTCATCTGGTTTCCTGCAACAGCACCATTCCCGTCGGGAAGTGGAGGATTGAATTTTCTCAATGTTTTTTGGTTTTGTATAGCACTTTCCTAACAACATAAAAATAATAAAATAATGAAATGTTCATCATAACTAAAATATTTCTACATGCCAAACAATTCTGGCACAATAACTTCTATCCGAAAACTGGTTGCTCTTTCATTTTCTGTGAGCCAGAAGTCTTAATTGAAGATTATACTTTCTGTATATAACTCATTTTTTGTCCACACTACGAAGTTTGTATGTTGTTTGTGTGGACATTTGACTTTGACGCATCTAGGTCCGCAACAGTCGCGACATACAATAATTTTGCATCCGGTGATGCGCCGAAATGTGGAAACTCTGGAGATAAAATGAGTCCCACTTTAACAATATGAAAATTGTTATGGGTGCTGCTAACAATTTCAGCATACTGTTCTAGAGCATCTTTTTCATGTTTACACCCATATTCAGTATGTTTGGAAACAAAGTTAGTCGTATGTGGATAGTATATTGCCTTTATTGTGGATAATGCAAGCTTTTCGATTTTTGTCGAGCATGCGCTTTTAAATCGAAAAGCAGTGATTCTTCCACGTGCCATTTTGAACCAAGTCTTTATCTGAAAAAAAAAGTGGAAAAAGTATGAAATAATTTTATAATTTACTTTATTTCAAATACTAGGTAATGTGAAAGTATAAAAATTAAAAATGTTTGTCATATGTATACGAGTAAATTAAAGAAAATAATCTGGAGGAAAGTACAAATCAAGCAGAAATATGAATAATTAATATTTATAAAGTAAAACGTAATAAAGAGGTCATTTATTATACAATAAATTGAAACTATTGTTCATTTTTGTGATAGCTAAATTAAACTGATTCTACGGCACATGAATTAAATTGACTGTTTTCATATCAGCTCTTAACTAACATTTTAATTGTCTTTCTCTCTTCAACATGAGAGAATGACCATATGAAATACTAAAACGGCGTTCTATATAACTATTTTGGAATAGAGAAAATGTTGCAAAATTTTATTTGTCTTACCACTTAGTCCTCTAGTTGCTTCTTCCTTTTTCTGGCAGTCTTTCGCAATGATAGATAATTCTAATTCTTCATCTTTTTAAATTAATCCTTCTAAGGGGAAAACTCATTTTCTTCCCGGTACAATTGCGCTAGAATATTTTCCATTTCATCTTCTGCTTCATAAATAATAAGGCTCAATAGTTGTCATGAGAGTGCATATATGTCCTGTAAAAAGAATGAGCACAAATGAAAATAACCGTAAATTGGTTGTTATTACAATTTATGTTTTACAAATATGAAATATCCCATCTCCTGTTTTGCATAGAATTTTTCAAGAAATTGTATTAACTCTTTTCAAGAAATATGCTTAATAAGGTCATAAAGTATAAGTTTTTAGGTACAGTGAACAAAAGAAATTCTGAAAATATGTAAAGTACACCTGGAAAGATTAATGGCTGATAGTCTATTCCAAATACATCTAGTGACTAATTAGGATTAGAAAATTAGTGCAGATGCTTGTTCTCATCATTAGCAGATTTCAATATGTTACTGTATATTTAAATATTATTACGGAATCCTGAAATAATTGACACAATATGTTCGTTCACAATATACATTGTATTTTTTTAATAAACATAAACTCACCTCCAGATTTTATTTTTTCCATTAGATTATGAAATTCTTCAGTTGCTGCTCTTCTATATTTTTTTCTGCAGTTTAATTTTGTTGCTCTTCGCGAGAACATCGGTCCAAGGCATTGGTTGAGCAATTTTTTTGCGTAGTACCACCCAATATGTTTCTGTACCCGTACGGATATCTTCTCCCTAGATTGCACACCGCCTGCCACTGCAAACAACAGTGCACCCAAGTGAAAACAAGCTTCCCCAAGACCAGCCCTACAGTCGCAATGCCCACTCAAAACAGTGCCATCGTCTTCTTTTACAATCGCCCATGGTTGTAAACATTTCTTTCTTATCTCTTGTGAATGCCGTACCTACAAAAGTTTAATTATTGTTAAAATAAAATGTAAAAGTAAAGTTTTTATTTTACTCACCTTGCCAAGAATTAAAATGCCTCTCACTTTTGGGATAAGAATGTCTTGTACCCAGCCATGTTTATAATAATTATAGGATTCTAAACTTTTTATGCTTTAAATTCCTTGCGCGTGTATCGACAAATATCTCCTTATACAATATTTGGAAATATATTTACATCGCACACAAAGAAAGTTTCGTCGCATTCATATGGATCTATATTATGAACAGTACTTATTTTCATTAAGTACCGAGCCTGAACTGCAGGACTTATGCCCGTTTGCACTGTTACTATTTAAGTTGCACTTAGTAATAAGTGGCGCTTAAATTACTAAAAACCTTTGCACCGTACCTTAAGTTCAACTTTATTTTGACCAAGTTTTATAAAAAATCTTTTAATTAAGTTTGTAAGAAAATAAAACAACATGATATTCATTAATAATAAATAAATTGATTTGGCAACACAGGGAAGGTACACAAGCTGTATACTTGGCAACCTTGTGGGGCCCTATAAGCATTTGCCAAAGTCACGTGTCTTCCCAGAACTCATTAAAGAATTGAATGAAAAAGAAGGTGAATTGTAAATAAAATAGTATACATACCTCGGTGGGAATTTTATCACAGCTTCGCCCATCGTAAAATACATAATCCCTCGATTGTAATGCACGGCCGGATATTGCCGCCTACATGTAGAAATTGGAAGGGTTGGAAAACATTGCGCAGACAAAAATGGTCTTTAAAATTGGCATACTAAATAAACAAATTTTTATTACAGAAACATTACAAATTAAAAACATAAAAATCAGTCCAGAACAGTAGACAGAATACTTCAAAAAATTGTATGAAAAGACTGACGACTCCGAATGGAAATTACAGATTACACGAGTGACAATGAGAATCCACATATAACTAAAGGTGTTGCATTGACAATAAAATCCTTAAAAAATCGAAAAGCACCAGGCATAGACGAAGTAACTAATGAAATGATAAAATACGGTGGAGAAGCACTACAAAACCAACTAACATATTTATTCAGTGAACTATTAAAAAAATTAAGAATACCAAAAGAATGGCAAACAAGCATACGGATCCCTATGTTTAAAAGGGGCGATAAGAACAACCTCGAAAATTACCGTTGTATATCTCTGCTAAGCACCACTCAAAAACTCTTTTCCAAAATAATATTACATAAAATGGGCACAAAACTTACCACTAGGGAGGAACAACAAGGATTTCGGCAAAACTGATCAACGATGGATGCAATATTTATACTAAGACAAATCATCGAAAAAGCGATCGAATATAACACGCCGGCCTTTTTATGCTTTGTAGACCTCAAAAAGGCATTCGATCCGGTTAGATTAATGGATGTTTCAGAAATCCTTAATGTGAAACATGTGTCAACTAATATCATCAAAACTATAGAACAACTAAATGCAGATGTAAAAATAAGGGTTAAAACCGGAGAAGGATTAACAGAAGAAATAAAGTGCACCACCGCGATTATTTAACATAATTATGGACAAGATGATAGAGAGTATGAAGTCGCTCAAAGGCTACCGAATAGGAAAACACAACGTTCGTATAATATGCTATGCGGACGACGCAGTGCTATTGGCAAACTCAGAAGACGATTTACATCGATTGATTCATCAGTTTTACCTTACTGGGAAGCAATATGCCATGGAAATATCAACCCCCAAAACAAAGTCTATGGTCATCAGCAAAGAACCAATAAGCTTAAAATTGATGGTACAAAACACCCCAATAGAACAAATAATGACCTTCACATACTTGGGAGTTGAAATATCGAGCGATCGTAATTTTCACAAAGAAGTAAGGGAGAAAGCAACGAAAACAGCCTGAATATCAGGCTACCATTTGGAAAAACAAATACCTCTCGATAGAAAGCAAAGTAAAAAAATATAAAATAAAAGTAAGACCGATTCTATCATACCCAGCAGAAACTAGAGTCAACACGAATAATACTAAACAACTATTAACAACAGAAATGAATAACCTACGTGCTATAGCTGGAAAAACCTGTATGGACAAAGTCACAAATGCCTCAATTCGAAACCAATGTGGTATTCAAGATATAGGAAATTTTATAAAAGCAAGAAAAACAGGATGGGATAACAATGTATCCAGAGCCGATGAAGAAAGGTTAATAAAAATTGCTCGAGATACAAAACCATGGCGAAAAAGAGAACCAGGCAGACCACAAAAGAGGTGGGTCCAAAGCTGGATATCAACTTCAGTCGAGACTCTATAATCAGACGTGTGAAGAAAAACAGGCTACAATCTACAAGCCTACCATAAAAGAAGAAGAAAAAAAATATTTCTGAATCCTCACATGGATACAGGATCTTTGTTACAAGGCCTTGCGACGTGCCTTTTTTGCAACGAACATGTCAATGACATGATCGTAATTTATGTCGCGCAAGATATCATACTCTATGTATAAAATGGCAAGTGAATTGACTCTGTTATCATCCATAGTTGACCGCAAATATGATTTAATACGTTTCAGTAATGAAAAAGAGCGCTCTGCAGAACAACTTATCGCAAATGTATATAAAAAGATTCGCAACACAATTGTAATATTTGGGAACACATCAAGTAATTCATTTAGATAAACGAATTTAAAAAAATTTCGAGAACTTTGGAGATTTCTCTTTACTTTATCGTAAGATTCAGAAGAGCTAATATAAGCACGGAAATTAATTAATTCACTAAATAATTATTCTTCCAGATCATACGTCTAACAGTTAATTAAGTCTTTAGCCTTATGAACAATACTATCATCAGATAAAGTAAATAAATTGTTCAAATAATCAAACTTTGTAAAAAACTCTTCGTAAGCACATCTTCGGGAAAGTTCATTAGATAATCTATCCAAAATCACGTAAAACACTTTAATTTTCAAATTTTCTTTACTTCCCAATATTTCATTCTCAGTAGATTCATCAAACTGACGTTTTCGTTTTATTTTTCTAGTTTTATCTGTGCTGTACTCATTTTCTCCACATAATAGCTTGGCCTTTTCTTCATAATCGTCATATTTTTCAATATATCTTTCTAGTGATTTGTACAGGTCAACAACGTGCGTTAGATCTATATCAACCGATTGCAGCTTTTTATTTACGGAATCAAGTCGGCTTAATATATCTGCCCAAACTATAGTCATAAAACTCATTTCGAGACTAAAAAAGTTTCAGGATACTAGAAGCGCTATGTAGGGTTGTAGGTTTTTCAGTTCCATCTGCAGCACCTCAAGAGCATTTTTAATTTCATGAAACGATTTACAAGAGATTGACAAACTTCATTTCTTGCAGACCATTGTGTCTGGGAAAGATTTTTGATTATTTTTGAACCCTTTTGTAAATGGGACTGAAGAATCTGCCAGTGATGTGTAGGTACGCTAAAAAATGGTGAAACTCTTGTAAAAGCCCGAAAAATGTAACGGACTGGTTACAACATTCGGCCGCACAGGAACCAACCAGGTTTAATGAATATGCTGCACAAGACACATACACAGCTAGTAGGTTGACTTCTTTTATTCGGGCTTGAAGCCCGGTATATTTGCCCGATATATTGCTGGCATTGTCATAAGACTGGCCACGAAAATTTGCTATATCCGAATCATATTTTTATACAATATTCGCCAATTCCTCTGATTTATGCCCACCATTAGGAATAAAAGTTATAAATCGTTCCACTGGAATTCCCTGTTTGTTGACATAACGTACTATAAATGACAGCTGGTCAAAATGGATTATGTCTGGCGTTGAATCAACAGTAATTGAAAAATATTTTACGTCAATTTCGGACACTATCTTTTTTATTACATCTTCTGCCAAAATTGTTGTCACATGTTTGAGTGGATAGATATGATGTTTTACCAAAAATGGATCAAACTCGGCTAATAATTCCAGCGACATACTGAAGTTACCGCTACGAAAAGAATAAAATCGCTCAATACTACCTCTCATAGTTAAACTACGAATAGGTAGTGAACGCACAACAGCTACCACTCTATTCAAAATATTACGCTAATATTCAATTTCATTTTCCATCTGTAGAACCATTTTAATGTCAATCCTTTCAGTATTCTTAGCCCTTTGTAAAATAATTATAGCAGCTTTTCTATGATAGGACGAATTTTCGTGTTCTTTAAATGCATCAGTCACTATTTAAGATGCAATTTGTCCAAACAGACGACATGGTGCGCAGTACACACACCCTTTTGATTTAGAAAAAATCATCCGCGTCCTTTGCTAAATCTCTCCGTTTGCAAGAGTTCTAGTAATAATGATATAGACAAATTTGTCACTTTGTCATGGTAATAGCGACGGGAAGGCGTAAAGTCCTCGGCTAGGTTTTGATTTATGCCGTGTTTGGCCACGTAGTCCCTAATTTTATCATTAATTATCTATTCGGCGGGATCCCTACTAAACATTGATGCATTTTTTTTTTTAAATTTGATAAGCATTATTTGCTACAGCTTCGTAGAAACGAAAAGCTTGTTTGAAAAATCCAATTTTACATAGAATGTAGACTACTTTATTATTAAAATTTTTATTTTAATCATTTTAACTTACACCTAGTTTTCTAATAGAAAGTATTTGCATTAAAGTACATTGAATTTATCATAACGTTAAAATTTGTATTGCATTAGTTTCACAAAAATATTTTTAAAAATGGTTGAACTTTTTATAGGACGCATAACCAAAGTAAATTGATGAAATTTCGTTTAAATTTGAGTTATTTCCCTGTTGTCCCATAACACAACAGACAAAATATTAAGTGTAGTAGAAGCAATGCAATCTGTCAGTGCACTTCATTGCTTCATGTGTAAAATCCCGAAAAGTTTAGTTTTTGATAATAAATCACACTGCACAAGTACTCTTTGCAGTAATAACTAATTAAAAATGAAGTTGAAATCTTCAATGCATCTCAAAAATGAATACGCTTCACCTCCATACTTAGGATCAATATCTGCGATTTCATTCAACGACGCAATTGTAGTTTCAAAAATATCAAGTAGTGAACGAACTGCTTTTACTCAACGGTAACATCTAGTGTTACAGAGAGACTTCAATGTCATTGTCCCACCGCTGAAACTTTGAGAATCTATTCGGTTTTTTTTCGAAAATACCATGTTTTTTAAGTGATTTATCTATAAAATTGTAAAGACTTTGAAGAGTATAAATCGTGTTGCTTATGGATGAAAGTCCTGTGCAACGACTCAGTGCATAAATTAAGTACATGAGCTTGACAATGTATATACATAACAAGTGGATTGTCGTGTAATATTCTTGCAGCAACCCCTTTATAAAATCCACTCATGTTTGCTGTACCTCATAGATTTCGTACGTCAAGGTCTTAAGAAACTATGACTGATTTCAGTAAGGCAAAAAAAATCCTACAAATGATTCGTATACTTTCAACTCGTCAGTAATGTATCGTAAAACAACAGCTACTTGTTCGTGTTTTGAAATATCTTGCGTTTTATCTGCAATTATTGCAAGAATTACGCTCTCTCTAACTTGATCTGCAATGTATGTTTTTATTTGCTCGCCAGTGATATTCAAGAGCTTGTTTCATATTTTTTAGTCGTATATTGAAAATTCTTCTGTAGGTCAGTAAAAAAAACGTTTAATTAATAAATTATCTTTAGATCGAAAATCTAATAAGTCCAAGTTTCCTTTATATTTTGAATCGTTAGTTTCGTCTGGCCTCTTAATGCGATTACTTGTCTTCCGCAAAAAATTAGGGATTCACAAACTGCATAAAGATATTGCCTATTTTGTTGCACATTTTTCGAATATTGTGCGTTCAGTTTTTCCGCAACAATACCACTTCATTCAGCTTGCTTGCGTAAAGCCAATTTCACACTACTATTTAAATGTGACACATTTTTGATGGTTGTCAAAAGAACTCATTTCCATCTGCAGAATTCTTTGGTTATAAAGGCATCTTATGCTACGAAATGCAAACAAAAATTAATTTACCAGACATGTTCTCCTCACCTTTGCTTACTTTTAAACATATTATCATTATACTTGCAATAAATTTATACTTCTCTTGTTTATATTTCGGTAATATTCAATATGTTAAACGTAATTTAAGTATCAACAATTTTTCTATTTAATATTGTAGGTTTTGTACTCATTTCAATGTATATATATATATATATATATATATATATATATATATATATATATATATATATATATATATATATATATATATATATATATATATATATATATATATAGAAAAGTGAAATTCACAGGTAGGCAGTCAGGATGATGATTAATTTTGAATAAAACTCTTAAGTTATTATCAAGCTTTCGGAATTACTTTATTCCATCCTCAGGATAACTACAAAAACGGTTACAATGATCATAAACCACATGTTAAAAAATGTGCACAGTAAGTACTTACTACTTTTTTGAGGTTATAATTTAAACAAAGCAGTCGTAAGAACAAAAAATGTTTGTGTTATGAAATAAATTTGTAACATTTTTAATTTAGATCACGATTAATAAGTGAACTATGTTAATATGTGGAAAGCGATGGGAAGAGATTTAGAACAGATGATGTCAAAACGATAAAACAATCACTAACGTGAAAGAATAATTTTGTTAATAACCAACGTGTTCGAACTAATGAACAAAATTAGCAACAAGTTAAGTTTATAAAAAAGAAGAACTGTAAGCGGGAAAAATAATATAATTCAAAATTAAAATCAGGTGGAATTTAAAGTAATGTTAGACCGATGTAAATCTCGATACTTAAGAACATAATTGTAGATAGAGCTCAAACCACTAACATCAGTTCTTTTGTTCATCGTATGACTCTCTTTATTAATGTGGACCATTTCTAGAAACTGACGTTTGCTATCATTGGTTTCGATTTCAAGTATTGAAGAATTATTGTAGTCGATACGATGTAAGGTCTCATTAACATGTTGTGATAAGGCACAAGCATTAGGTCTTAATCTACAATCACTTTTATGTGATGTAATTCTTGATTTTAAAGTTCTAGATGTCTGTCCAACATAAACCTCCTCACATTCACTGCATGGAATTTTATAAACAATGTTGGATTGTTGATCTTTATTTATTGGGTCTTTAATTTTAGAAAATAGTGAGTTATTAGTATGTGAATTCTTTAAAGCTATTTTGACCTTTTCATTTCTCACTTCTTTTACTAGTTGAGGTGTAAGGTAGTCTATATTAGGTAATGATGTGAAAGTGATATTGCTGTTGTTCAAGTCTGTCTGTGAAATGTGACGATTGTTGTTAACATTATTTAAATCTGTCGTGTCAGTGTTGAAAAGTAAATGACGAACGAGAGAATCCGGGTAGGCATTATTAATCAAAATGTTTTTTAATTTATTTAAGTTTTTCAGTGTGAGTGTGGGGTGAGAGATACTGACAATTCTTTTTTTAAACCCAAAATTACGTTGATTTTAGTTTTCATTGTATGATGGGAATGATAGTGTATGTACCTTCCTGATGCCTTGGGTTTCTGATACCAATCAAGTATGATAGTATTCGACGAAGTTCTAATTAATTTCGTGTCAAGGAAGGGCACACTTCTATCAGTTTCAGTTTCGATGGTAAATTGTATCTTCGGGTTATTATTAAAAATGTTCAGTATCTCTTCAATCCCATCACTCGGTACTGCGCAAATGATATCATCTACATATTTTTTAATGAAAGGTAAGTTAAATGTGAGTTTAGATGTGCAATCTACTAATAATTTATCCATAACATATTGTGATAGGATTGGACTTTTCTACCTAACTGGTCAGTCGTGATCATACCTACCTTATATATATATATTGACAAAATCGAGGAAAACTGTACCTACCTTCTGTCAAACAAAATTTACGGCAGCTCTGAAATGTAACGGGAGCTACGGGAGTGGGTTCGGAAGAACCCAACGAGGCCAGATCTACGCCCGACTTTAAAAGTAAAAAAAATGACAAGAATAAAAATCAACGGAAGTGAAATTTAAACTTGGAATGGCCTCGGTGGTTCCTCCAGGCGCCAGCCCTAGAAAGGGGAGAAGCTGGAGTAGGGCGCTCCAGCGAAGCAATAGAAAAATAAGATTTGAAGCAGAGTTTATTACAATCACATAAAATAATCTACTTACAAGTTTTGAGCTACTAATGGCACCGCAGAGTCCTAAGCTATCTAAGGATGGTCTTCTTGTGCCTCGGGGCCTGGTATCCGCCGCTCGGGGAATTCTGCTCTGGCCAAGAGTGACGGTATAGGCTAGCGGAGCTTTGTATCGGCTTCGTGCCCAATGGCAGGACTTTAGGTACTCCCGGCGGCTCACCAGTGTAAAGACGGTGTTTTTTCGACGGTTACTCGTCAGTTCGGACAGAAAAAAAACGGCCTGGTAACTATTTGGTGGCAGGCACCTGAATCTTCTGCTTGCCGTCGGTTTCCTGGCTGCTCGTAAACTTCTCCGACTAGCTGGAACTGCAGGGCCCTGCCAGATGCCAGAATTCAGCCGAGCAGCGAGTCCCAGGCCCACCGGTCACTCCTAATTTTCCTGTAAAGATAAATGAACAGCAATACTGTCTCAACAGTTTACAGCGGGCCTGAAGGGCCAGGGTGCTTTACAATTTTAAGTACTATGCTCAGCGGATACACCAAAAGTAGAAAAAAAAATTTTTCTTGAACTCTGCTTTTACACAACTACTAGAAATAATACAAAGATTTACAACCGTTCTTAACTAGAATTAGGATTAATTACACTTAAGAAAGTTAAAGCCTCAACTACAACACAAAATAAAAACAAACCATGGTTTAACAGCAAACTAGCTGATTTAAAAATTGCTATAAGAAAAGCTCTTAGAAGATGCCACAAGCTGAACTTCGATGTAAACAGTTTGAAAAATTACAACCATGCTAAAAAGGAATATCGCGAAAATGTTGAACTCCAGAAAAAAATATATAGAGCGGAAATTAAAGAAAAACTAGAAAATATAAGCGATATTAAGGAATTTTGGAGAACAGTACGGCACTTTTTTCCTCGCAAAAACTTTACAAAAAATCCAATAGATATGAAAAAATGGGAAAGCTTCTATATAGCATGGTATGGAGAAAAAATGTACCGACAAGGTATTTACTTTGATGCCCGTCATCCATATCTGGACACTGAAGTTAGTAGAGAAGAATTAAATCACGCTCTTGCAAAACTAAAACGAAACAAAAGCCCCGGGAGCGACGGTATTATAAATGAACAATTAAAAATGTTACCAGAAACTTGGAAATTATATCTATTAACAATGATTAATAAATGTCTAACTCATGAAAACGTACCACAAGAAATGACAAATATTAAGCTTACGCTTCTATACAAAAAGGGTGATAGAAATGATGTTAACAACTTCAGAGGAATTGCACTGGTTAACACAATAACCAAGTTACTTACGTTTATTATAAACAACAGAATGCAAAAATGGGCAGAGAGCAACAACCTATTTCCAGAGGCGCAATCTGGGTTTAGAAAACAACGATCATGCATGGACAACTTGTTTGTTATGGACGTAATTATTAGATCTCGAATGATAACGAACCCTGAAGGTACATACTGCATTTTCGTTGATTTTCAAAAGGCATTCGACTCTGTAATTCATAGTCAACTGTGGTATAAAATTTTTGCATTAGGAGTGTCAAGCAAGATAGTCAGACTGTTAAAAAACATATATGATCAAGCAACAATGCAAATAAAAATCAATAATGAACAATCCAAACAAATACCAATTGGCAAAGGAGTATTGCAGGGCGAGTGTACTAGTCCTCTATTATTTTCGCTCTATATAAGCGATTTAGAAGAAAATTTCAGAGAGAAAAATCTTGAGGGTATCTTTGTAAACCCACAATTAGATATACTCACTTTACAATATGCCGACGATTTAATTATATTTGGAAGAAATGCAATTGATGTTCAGAAAAAATTAACTGCTCTGGAAGAATTTTGCAACTCTTTAAATCTAACTATCAATCACAGCAAGACTAAGATCGTACACTTTCATAATGGACGTCCTCCAAGACAGAGAATTAGATATTATTGTCAAAATAATGAAATAGAACTAACTTCACATTACACTTACTTGGGAATATTACTATCATCCTCTGGACTATATAGAGCACAATCAAACCAAATAACCAGCAAGGGCAATAGTATAGCAGGTGCAATCAAAGCAACAATGATAAAAAGTAAAACGTACTCCTGGAATACCTGTATACAATTATTCAACTCGTTATTTATTCCATCAATTTTATACGGAGCAGAAATATGGGCAGCTAATTATACAGATAAAATTGAAAAATGTCAAATGCAGTATATGAAAACCTTTTTTCACTTTCAAAAAACTACTCCAAATTATATTATCAGACGAGAAACTGGATTAATGAAGCTAGAAATTGCAGTAATACGAAGAATGCTAGAGTGGTGGTACAAAATATTAATTTTGCCAGAATCCAGATATGTGAAAGCATGCTACAATAAATTAGTTGAGCTTAACAACAGATCTTCTGCAAGATTTACACAGTCTAACCAAATCAAATACAACTGGGCTAGGAAATTGCAAACTGTTCTATACCAAGCAAATTTTGAATGGATCTGGACTGAACAGAACCCTTATATCTTAAGAAACGAATTAAATAACATTATCAACTCATATTCGCAAACGATGTATGACGAGGACACAAAAAGAATAATTAATTCATCTTACAACTTAGAATTTAAATATTATAACATATCTTACAACTATTTCTCCATAAATGTTTCATTACATGCTTTACGAACCGTCGCCCAACTAAGAACAGCAAACGGGAAAAACAGTCAACTATACTTGAAAGGAACCTTATATAAATTTAACTGCGATGAAATATGTACCTTATGTAATACTTACGAAGATGACAGTCTAAACCACTTCTTGTTTAATTGTCCTATATTCAACCCAATAAGAAAAGAGTTTATCCAAAAACACTTTGACCAAAACGTAAACGGCTTTAGTATTATGTCTGACTTAACAATCAATAAGATCTACGACATTCACAATTACATAATCGAAGCATTAAAACTAAAATCATTCATAATTTATAATTAAACCAGTAGTGTGTGAAACTGTAATCGCGAATGGCCTGTATATAACTCGTGCTTTCGTACAAAACACGAGTTCAGTGGTTGTGGTAGTGTTTGTTCCTGATTCGCAGTAAGCTCCAGGTCCAGAATATCGCAAAACAATACGACTCTTTTTTGTGTATATTATGTATATGTGTATACTATATAAAATTGCATGTATTTAGTAACTACCAACTTTCTTTGTAATAAGCTTTGCTTGTGGTACAAATATATATATATATATATATATATATATATATATATATATATATATATATATATATATATATATATATATATATATATATATATATATATATATATTATTATTATTATTATTATTCTTAACTAGGGAAACTGCAGTAAACAGGGCTAAGGAAAAAGAAAACGGGGACCTAAAAAACTATTTCCGAGCTTCACCCAAAAAATTTTATACCCCAAAATTTAATCCTCAAAAAATTCAGCTCTGGTAACTTACCAAAAAATCAACTGATTCCGGGTCTAAACGAGGGACGAAAATTTTTTACAAAAAAATCCTTAAACCCAAAATCTAAACGTTACGCAATACAAAAAAAAATTTGAATCCGAAATCAACCGGTACGTAAGCGGAACTCTTCCGAACCGGAGTCTAGTCACAAAAAAAATCCCCAGTCCGCACATTCACACCCACACTGGGGAAGGGAACAGGAAGGATTGATTCTCGAGGAACCCGTTACGCAGAATGACTGTAAAAATGGCTACAGCAAAACTTTGAAGGTGCCCTCGGGCACCGGAAATAACCGGAAGTTCCAAGGTAACGGAACTTGCTAAAATTTAAACTGAACTACTTAAAAGGAAAGAAAACAAAATTGAAGGAGCCGAGCTCCGGGGGACTGGAAGTCGAAGGTAAACGACCTCGGAAAATAATAAACTGAACTACTCACGTGGTAAAACCTCAAAAAATCTATAAAAATTTTGACACAAAAAAAACTACATTTACTGACCAAGAATAAAATTAGGTGAATTTTGATGCAAAAAAACCCTAGCCGAAATTTATACTAGAACTCAAATAAAAATTTAACTGTGGTCGTCGTGACCACGCCAAACTGGAGGACTTCGACGTACGTCCCATCTCTCAAAGTTGGAAAACTAAAAGTGCACTTTAAATAAACAATATCCAGTAATTTAGAACATACAGAGAGTACAGAAACTACTACAAACATGAATCGAAAAGCTGTTAAAAGAACTGAAGCATAGCTCACAAATTTTATTCACATGTGGTTGAACTGACCTTTGACCTCAACGGCCAAAACTTTACTACAAATTTAAATAAAAGCAAAAAAGGTCTAAAACTCACCACTAGACAAAACTACGGCTTCAGTAGCTTAAATTCAAACAATATTCGGAACTTTAAACTCAAATTACTACACCCAGACCTTGAGAGATGTCACCAGGTCGAGAGTCGCCAGCCAAAAAAAAAACTAACTCGCAAAAACTCCTTTCGCCAGTCCAACTCCGCGCCTCTCGCGGCAAAAATGTCAACCCCTGGCCACTGTAAATGTTATAAAATTAAAATAAGACTATTGTGTACAGAGTGCCCGCATAGTTTAATCTTATATCACTAGGTACCAAATTCGAATCCAAACAAATATAAATAAAATTTCAGAACGAGGTTTTGCAATCAGCAGGCGCGCCTCCCTCGGACAGCTGCGTACTAGAGAACCGTCAGATTTACATTTGACCTTACCTTACATGGAAGGTTACTGAAGGTTTGCAAGTGACAAACAACAGTTTTGTCACAATATAGAGATTCTCTTTTATTGGGATATTTTGTCCTGTTAAGAATCCAAATATAAATAAATAGCGTTTTGGTATGAAGCTCGACAGACAAAGCAAAAAAGCTTGATCTTCCAATGGACTGTATTTAAAAGTCACGTATATGTCTTATACCATTCTGTTCTGAATTTTCGTCCGGTCACAGGATAGTTCAACTTATCTGGTTGACATGGTTCACTACTAATAAACTTTTTCGTGAATAGTGGACCATGGCAAGGGTCGCGTTCATTCACGAGTGATGTATCAGATGAAATGGACAGTATTAGTAGTTGGTTGTAACAAATCACTATTTGAGAAAATTGTATTATTATTGTGATCAGTTGCACTAAAATCGGCAAGTGGCTGGGTAGATGTGAAAGTTGAAGCCTTATCATCATGTTTCGCAGGCTCAATTTGAGACTTTTTGCTTAGATGACACTTATATAAAATTGACTCTTGGCTATCATTTCAATATTAATAACTTGTAGAAGGATATAATCATTCATTTTATTTATGTTATAAACCGTTGAATGGCAAAATAACACATTTTTACTAAATCAATGAACTTTATACGCAATTTTGCAAAATTATTTACATTTGTCGGATTATTCGATTTTCTATAGTACCTACTCGTATATTTAATATTAATATAGCTTCCGGCGGATCGCAAGTGTAATATGACGACTACGGATATTTAATCCGCGAATCTTCGATTGAAAACTGCGTGACAAATAAAAGGTTAATTTGCCAAGAACTCATTAATATTATGTAAAAAATTAAAACGTTTCTGCACTCGAATTTCATGTTTTTATATAATATTTTACATAAAATAATGCAGTCCATTCAAAAAAATTGCATTTTTACGCTTTATCTTCATCTGAATACCGCCCCAAATTTCTTTATAAAACCAGGCGTAACAGTGAAAATAAATTTTTCAACGATATATAGGATAAGGGTTAATCACCCCTATTCTGTAACTCAATCGATAATAAATTGTAGCCAATAGTTATAGCAGACTCTGAATAAAAAAAATCTGATGTGGCCAGCACATAACCTCTCGCCAGATATTTTACCTGGTTACGCATAAAATAAAAAATATTTTTAAATACAAATACATATATTCATGTCTGACTACAAAATAATTCTCACATATATTTGCAAAATCTATGGAATATTTTAATATAAATTATGTACAATACATACATTTTATAGAATTAATTCCAATTTTGAGATTAATTGGGTTTATATTAACTTTCATTAAATTTTTTATTTCACTGTATGTTTTGTTTTGTTGTTTAGAGTTTATTATTAACCCAAATTTTTTATGTTCTTCTTTTTGTTGTGAACAACTTCCGTGATTTGCCGTCCAGCAAATTTCTGTTTGCTTCCTTCACCTAGAGATAGCCATACTTGTGCCTTTTCGTTTCTAGTTTTTTTGAGGCTGTCAATTTATTGATTTTTATCACATAAACTCTTTTTTAAACCACAGTAGCTATTTGCGTATTAAGAGCGCAAAATGGGACATTGTCGATTGAGAGGTAGACGCGATGCAGGAGCGCGGCAATCTCTCGAAATCGACAATGTACATTTGCGCTCGAAACACACACAAGATTTTTTCTACAGTCCTCCAACGTAAAAATAATAAATCGCACTAATTGAGTGCCCGTGAGGTGACGACCGGGGACGGAAAAGGCGGTTTTTTCACATGAATTTTTGTGCAAATGAATCTGCCAGACAACACTTTTTAAGTCGATAGAAGAGAGGAATTTCGCGTCGTGAAGTTTATTTAAAATTGTGTCGATTTAAGGAAGAGGATAAGCGTCCTTAACAGTTACCGAATTTATTTTCCGGCCATCGAAACAGCCGAAAATCATCGGAAGATTTTGACAAGTAAAACAGGAGAAGACCACGGACTAACAGATGGTTGAAGTATATCCTTCTCAATCATGTCATCCAGTTCTTTATTGAGATGTTCCATCATAGGAGGAGATAAGGGATACTGTCGCTGTTTGACGGGCACAGCATCGCCGGTGTCTATGACATGTTCTACTAGAGGAGTACTACCAAGGACCTTAGTTCCTAATTCATGATATTTATGTATGACATTACTTAGAGCTTGACGCTGAGAAAGTGTAAGTTGGTTGCTACCTGACTGACCAGTAAGTGTACAAAGTTCGCCACGGGTAGAGAAAGAATCGGTTTTTAAATTAATATATATATGCCAAAAGCTCGACAAAAAAACGACTCCTAAAATTAAGGTATGACGAACGGAAGAAACCAGTACAACTGAGATATTTTTCGGAATAGCATATAAGGAAATAGGAATGTTAATGTTGCCAATAACTGTTTGGGTAGCTCCGTCAGCGATAGTGATCTGGGTGGCTGTAGTAGAAGAAGGAATCAGTTTCAAATTTTTAAGAAGCGCGATACCTCGTTGGCCGAGTACGGTAATATTAGCTCCGAAGTCCAGTAGGGCAGTAACGGGAATATGACCGATCTGGGCTGTTACGAAAGGACGATCATCGGGACCTAAATGTTCCAGAACTGGCGAAATTTCGGGTTTGCGACAAAAATTGGCGACAATATTTAACCACTGTGTCCACTCGGAGTTGTCAGCTCGGTGGAAGAGTTGTTGCCGGCAGCTAACGGACCGGAAACACGAGAGCTGTTTTTTGAACTTCCTGGGCTAGATGTATATCCGCTCGGGGTCGCCTGTTTTTTCGCGAGGCGGTTGTTGTGGTAACGTTTGGAACACTTTAGACAACTGGTTATGTAAGTGTTACGGCGTCCACAGCCGCGACAACAGAATCCTAGATCTTGGTCACAATCAGAGTAGGTATGGCCGGTTTTTTGACAATTCCAACACACTATCTCCTTAGGGGGAGGGTTGGAAAGAGCAGCTACTTGCTTGGAATTGTTAGATGAGCGTACAGGATGATTGTATGCTAAATCGGGTTCTAGAAGAGTCAGATTTCGAGCTGGAGTGTCTCAGAAAGACATGGCGTTCGCTTCGGTATCTTCAATCCGTTTGCAAGCCGATACAAGGTCATAGAGGCTATTTATCGACTGTAACGAGCAAAGTCTCTGATAATGAGGTAGCGGCAAGACGGGTTTTTTCGTTTGGTTTGGAGGACAGACGCCCAAATAAATTCTCCATTTTAGAAATGTAAATCTCAGATCTCTTGTTAGAAACTTGAGTGCGATATCTAATTACTTCCTGTAAGGCCAAGTCATAATTATGGGGAAGGAAAGCCGATCTAAGGCGCGCGGTAAGTTCGGACCAAGAATTAACTAAAGTAAGTACGTACCCAACGAAACCAACTTAGAGCATCCCCACTAAACAAATGAGGAGCTTGACGGAATAATTGTTCGTCGGAGACACCGCAAGCAATAGCGCATTCTTGAACGCGTTCTAGGAATTCATTAACTCCCGACGTGCCATTAAATTTTATATTCCAACGACTAACCGGGTTGAAGTGTTCCGCACATAGGGGTCAGTGGTACCGTCCTGGGATGGTTTGTGCCATGAACAGGAGTGGACTGAGAACTTACATTAGCATAGACAGTTTTGGTGAGCAATGTAGGATCAAATATGATGGAATTTAGGCGGTTAATTAAGCCTTGGTAATGGTAATCTGTTACAGGATAATGAATGGGTCTAGAGGCAGTAGGTTCCGGATTATGATTATTTCCCTCAAAATCTATCAGATTAGCTACTGGGCAAGTTTAGAATGATTCTAACCGGAGGTTCAAACAACTTTTTGAGGCCGTAAGCAATCTGATGGGCGTGCTTTGTAAATAACAAAGGTAAGCGTAAAATTCGTTGGTGCAAATGCACTAAACGGGCATTGCATTCCTCATTAAATTGCTTGAGGTCACTAACCGTAGAATATTGTAAATTAGAGATCATACCTAGCATCTCCTGAAGTTTAGAACAGTAAGTTTGATGCTCTGATAAAGGTTCGGGAAGGAGTGATGCATTCACACTACTAGCATTCATTGTCTCTAAGTGTAGAAGTCCTTGTAGGTAAATTCGCTTGTCCTGAATCGTTTCAGGCAAGTCGCAATTCCGGATTCTCAACTCGTAGGTAAATTCGTCGTCCCGAAATACTTGATATCCATTTCAACGAAATGTACCCAAAAATAATATAAACAAAAATTGGAAATAATTTTATACAATCTACCGACCAATAAATAATAAAAATATAGGAAAGAAATAGTAAAGAGGTGTGACCTAGCGCCGTCTTTATGACATCTACTGAACAGTGCTCCAAAAATCGGGCGTCAAAAAAATTTTCAATTTACTAAATACGAAAGGCTTCAACATTCAGGCTCCAAACTTTATGTGTGACACAAGAGGATAATTAAAAATTTAAAAATAAGTAAACTCCTCTGACCTGTACGTGTACACTCGTAAAATTTGCATCGGCTAGCTGGTATCGAAAAAAAAAAAATAGTGGGCGCCAGACTCTATAAAAGGAAAAGAACTCTAGAAAGTAAAGTTTAATAAAAAAAATATTTAATAAAATAAAATTACTCACGCTGGAGCTAAAGCTAGTTACATTGGAATAACAATATAAAAAAGGAATGCACGGCCTGTCCGGAGCCCGAATCGAGAAGGACTGGGGTCGGCGCTCTAGCTATCGGCCACCGGCAACGACGAAGAAAGAAAGGAGACTTTTACCTGCTCTGGTAACGAAGTGGTTGGTTGCACGTCTATGATTTACTCGCAATCTAGCTTGGTGTGGATCGGATGGGCTTGCGTAACTGCTCCTATCCGGCGCTCTGAAGGTAAGCGTTAGAGCAACTCCACCTAGGCCGCAAAGCTAGTTAGCGTGCAGCCACGAATAACGGAATTTCTTCAGGGGGTGTTGGTTCAATGGTCCATTGCGCAGGTCTCGGATGGTCCAACGGTGTAACTTCCGCCAGAGCTAACCTCGCACAGTCACTTCCAAATACCGGCCCCAAAAAAAAAAAAACATGCAAATCCTGCTGCGTGACATGAAAAACTCTTCGCCAGTATTATATCTCTACAGAGATTTACAACTGGCCTGAAGTGCGGTAAACTGTACATAAAAATGTTGGCGGTCCCTAAAAACTCCAAACGCGAATTTTCAAAAAGGTTAACAAATGAATTTATACAATCCAAAAATTTAGTTAAAAACCAAGAACCGCCGTCTGAAGAAAAAGAAACAGACAAAGTAGAGAGAGAAAATAACTAAACGGTAATCTAAAGTGTGCAGCAAATAACACCGATAAAAAAGCCAAATAACCTTTACAAAAAAAATTTTGCAGCGCGCAAAAATTAATCACCAGACAAATACTTCGTCGAGTCGAGTGTAGCGCACAATGGTAAGATACAATAAAAAAATTGTAGCTACTAGAAAAAGAAAAAATCACGAGAAAAATAAATGACTCTAGGAAGTCGACTATGAACACGGAATCAAATACCGAATCGAAAATTTGTCTAGTCTAAAATTGTTTAGTCACGTCAAAGACTCACCCTCTACATTTACACTACATTCAAACTAGGACAAGGTATGACTAGGTTAAGTTGGTAGGAAAAATTTATTTAAATGTTTAAAATCTTAAAAATTTATGAAAAAAACACCCATTAATAATTTAACCTAAAAAATAAATATTTAAATAGAGTTAAGAATAAATGGTACACCAGCAAAATTTGAGTACGTAACCCATATGCAAAAATAACCGGTCGAATCAAGGTACGACTTTAACAAAAAAGATTAAACTGAATTACAAAAATTATGGTGAAGTACAAAATTGAGGGCGTACTCGGTACGCGAGGGGACCGAACAAGTTCAGAGACAACTTGAGCTTGGGGGAATTTAAAGAAAATGATAAAATTTTGACCAGAATAAAATGTGAAAAATCGAAAAACTTTTATTAATTTTAACAACCCGTGAGTGCCCAGTGCGATGTCCCGCGCGCCTACATTTCACACATCGTTCGGCAGGTGGTTTGGGACAATGTCGACTCACGTGGTTCATGTATTCTTGACAGTTAGGCGCTCTGCTTTATATGATCGCTCTTTGTACATAATGGGCCGAGATAGTCTAGATTTAACGCCTTGACTGCCCGATGTTCCCGCCTTCCTCTTGTCGCCTATTACACCTGAAACAGGACTGTCTACGCCCGACAGGAACTTCCTATACAAGTCTTCCGGTGTAGAGCAATTAGCCGCCTGTGCTCCGGGTTTGAGCTCTTCATGTAATTCCTCGATTATGAATGTTACCGCCTTTTAACCATTCATTTCACACCTACCACACAACGCCATTTTTGCGTGGTAGTAGCGAGTTAATGTCTCATCCGGCTGCTTCACTCTCGCTATCATTTCCATTATCAGCGTAGTTCACCTGTCGAGGAAACGCCTGATTGAGTGCCACCTTCCACTCAGTCCACGAGAGATCGTACTTATCGAGCCGATTGAACCAGTATCGTGCTACGCTTTGCAGCTTTGACTGCATAAAATATGCCCGTTCATATGCGGACCACCCGTCTATGTCACCTAACTGGTCAATTTTCACCAATCACCTAGTTACGTTATTATTCGTGTCGTCCGGATCGAATGTATCAATTATATCGCCGCTGGCACGGACTTCGCCACGCGACCAACAATCGCTGTCGGATCTTGACACCCTAGACCCTGTAGGAATATTAACTTGACACACCTGCGCCTGATTTTCCCGCCACTGCACCACCTGTAGCCTGGCCGCCATCTTGTGAAACACCTGCACCCAACTGTTTCATCATGCTTCCTACTTCTTCACGTACCATCCCTTGAAACTGCTTTAATAAGCCGTCTGCAAGCAGTTTCTGTACTCAATCACACGCCCTGTCTTCTGCTGTTCTCCTCTCCGGGCTGCTGGAATCGCCACTGTCCACACGTCGCCTCCTTCGTTCAATCATGTCGGCCGCATTTGCCTAATAAATCTACTTTTCGCCACACAACACCACGACACCAGTTATATTTACCAAAACACGTAGTAAATCCCACTTCTGAACTGTTACGATTGTAAATAATCACTCCACAATTAATTTAAAATAAGTTTATTAAAGAACAAATACTCTAACAAAGTACAACGCAAAAACAAAGGATGCTACTCCACATACGTCCGCTTCGCTCAACCGACGCCTGTAGAATGCCTCGCTGTCGCGCTGGATGTTGCGCAGCACCAACACACACACACAGCCAATGCCTGCTCCGCCTGGTGTTGCCACCTGCCTGCTGTCTCCGAAACACCTCACAATTTTCGTAATAATATATTTTAATTACATTTACAAAGTTTTTGTGTGGTAACTAAGAAAGCAATCGATACATAAACCCACATTACACTTTGTGCATTGCGCTTGTGTCGAACTCTTACGAAATCTCCCGGCACAGCGCCTTCTTTTATTATTTGGGATTTTTTTTCAATAAGATGATCAATTTGGTCGTATCTTATTTCGTCGGCTATTCGTTGCGCGTTAGATTGTAGAGATGGTGTTCTGCCAATTCCTTTGGGAGCTGTTGAATACTTTTACAAATAAACTTGGACTATGGTTCTTCGAAATTGTATTTGGTAAACTTGATCCGTATTTTATTTTCGGTATAAGCACCAAGCATTGTGAATTGAAATATCCAGCAGCCAAGTGAATAGTGACCAATACCATTTTCTGTTTTGAATTTGTATTCTGTATTGCCCAACATTTTGATCCATACGGTCAGTACCACCCATTCTCTTGTTATATTCGGCAAGAACGGCAGGCCGGCTAACCATTATATGTTTTTTTTCTTTCTGCGAGTATCGCTTTACATTTGTTGCAGGATTGACGCTATGGACATTTGTAGCTATACATACAACAGAATTATCTACCCATTTTGTTAGTAAAATTCCATCGGTTCTACTAATAATAGAGTCAAAATAACCCCTCTCTTTTTTGCTTACTTGGCAGAGGACAATTTCTGGGTATACGATTTTCCCGTATAGTACCGGTGCCACCATAACCATTAAGTCTTAGGTAATGCAATAAATTAAAAGTAGTAAATAAATTATCAATGTAAAAGAAAAACGGAAGAGATTTCAGACTGTCAGGAAATTCCTTGATCATTTTGTTCTATATCAGCATCAGGACTTATAGATTTTCCCTGATATATTTCAGAATCGATCAAATAGCCAATGGTGGTGTTAAGACACCACACTTTATATCCGAAGCGAATTGGTTGTGCTTTTAGAAACTGTTTGCAGCTATGCTTGCCGTAATATTTGACCATGCTTTCGTCAAAAGCGAGAGCTTTCTCAGGTACAAAAAACTTTCTGCATCTCTCTTTGATTTTATTTACAAATGGTCTTATTTTCCAAAGTTCATCGGTTTTATCAAAATCATCGTTAGAGGCCAAGTGAAGAAATCTCAAAATTTGTTCAAAGCGATTTCGTCGCATAGAACTACATACAAGTTCATTCCTGGTATCAAGGCTTTGCTCTCAATACATTCGCTTACTGGGAAGATCATTGTAGCCGCTAAGAATTAGTACGGCAATAAAGCATTTCATTTAATATTTATTCGTTTCCTGTACAAGATACTGAATTATTTATTCGTCAATAAATATTTCAAATAAATCAACAATTGAGTTGTTTTGAAATGATGAATAATTAGATTGAGGAAAACATTTTATCATTTTGGGCAAAATCTCCCGAAACCCAGTCCCGGTGATCAGAAACTTTTAGATATGACGCATTTGACGAGATTTCACTCAAATCAGCTTGTACGGCATTAGTCTCACCTGCTTGAATTTGATTTAGCTTGTCTTCAGATATTATTTCATCTACTTCTTTCCCGGAAGCAGTAATCATTTCTGCATCAGCAAGTAATTGTCGTTTACTCAAATTGTCGAAATCCCCATCCTCATCTTCATCCCCAGAGTCTTCATCTGTGAGGATTGATGAATCTGGTGGAGTTATGAAAATTGCGTCGATAGGATCGTTGGGTTCATCTTCGCCAATGACTATATCTAAGGCTTCTTGTACATTCAGTCCCCTTTCAAGGATGGTGGAATGTTCTCTATAAAAAATCATATAACTAAATGATAATATAACCTCCAAAATGTGCGATATCAAGTAATTATATTGAAATCCATACATATAAAAATAAACTCTCATATTAACTCCTAGTGTTACATATATGTAACACTGAGATTTATGATCAAAAAATTTCACGGTAAAACGAAATATTTAACACACCATATTTAAAAACTTCTCAGTTACTTGTACTTATTGTATTTTACTATAATTTTTTGTGATACATTATAAAATAAAAAATTGTACTTACTTTTTATTGATAAAGTCCATGTCACCAATTAGGTCCTTTTTCGATGTATCTTTATTTCAACAAATACAGAAATATCACTTCACATATAAAATCAGGTGATGTCCAAAGCTTACCGGCATATATTAACAGGGCTGCCAAACTGAATTACATATTGTTTTCGAAATTAGACACTAGAAGGCAGAGCTAGTTTAGAGTTACATATATGTAACGCTGGGAACTAATGGGATAATCGAAACGGAATTTTGAATGCCTTGTGGCATATAAATCGAAACTCAGAATTTAGATATTCTAAAATCTTAGCAGGGCTCATGAAACAAAACAACCGTCTTTTATATTGAAATATGTCGCAAAAATTAAATATGAGCTTCACTACTCCCACGGACGAAACCACATGGAGCAAAACGTGACCAATACTATTTTTTTTAAAAGCAAGGCTAATAGAAACCGCACAAAATTAAGTAAGCACAAAAAGAAAAAGCAAAGCTCTTACCCAATTTCGCTCACTAGTATCGAACACCTTAACTCGATACCATATTTCAATCAGAAAATAGTAATTTAAATAACAGCTCACAAATAAAAAAAACGACTGTCTTCTTTCACAAGTTACTACCAAGAGAGCAAGATGATTCTACGCGTCTCCGGTAAACGGATAAAAAGCTGTGATCCAATCGAAAGATAATAAAAAATCCCTTAATAATTTCGTAGGAATACGAGAAATTTCCAAAACTATTTATAATAAATTTGGTAAAGTGTAGCAATTGAGAAATTTAATCATAGGACAGTTATTAAAATAAGTTTCCAAGTTTAATCAATTTTAAAAATAAAGTTATTGTAAAACAATGACATTTCTAGTTACTTCCTTAAAATAATTCGGGAGAAGGCAGCAGGGCAACACTGGCTGTCATATATAAACAATTTCCTAACCACAAAATAAAAGGAATCCAACTGAATGGAATAATAGAAGAAAGGGTGATTAGGGAATATGAATAGAGATATAGATCGGAAAAGGTAGGCTGTAACTACATCAGTACTGTGAATTGAAGCTCAAATTTTAGGTGTAGTAATGGAAATTTGGAGAACATGAAAATTAATAAAATAAGCGTAACAAACTACGTTTTTGTTACAATATATATGTTGTTTAGGTCGGGACTCTGATGAAAAATTCAAGTTTTCGACCTTGGGAAGGAGAAGCGCGAGATGGCAATAGTAAGATTATTTCATTTTGATCGTTTTACTGCAGTAAGTTGTTATTGTTTCATTAGATATTATTCGTCGAACATGCTCATGGAAAGTAAGATCATATTTACTAACAAGTTTCAGCCCCAAGAAATTGTTCGGATGAACCACGAAATGCTAAATTATGTTCTGCTAAATACAAAATATTATTCATTTGTTTTTCTAACACATTTTTGCAGTGTTCCCGTTCTTTAGCAATAACATATTGAATTTATTTATTAATTATTGTATTGGTGCGCAATCATTTCCTTGCTGCACACCATTAGACAATAGTATTGTAATGTTTATTTATATGGGTGAAGTGTAAAAATCAAAGAATTATTCTGCCGTGCTTAGCAAGAAGGTCGTATCTGCATATACTGTAGTTTTGAGTTATAGAGGTTTTTACATTTTGTTTGTTTTTTTCTTTTATTTCTCGTTCTTTTTTACAAATTAATTTGAGATTTGTTAAAAAATATTTTAATTTTGTGAATACAAAAATGAAGAATACAGTTTATATTTAATGAGAAAATGTACTTACGACTTTTTTGTTTAGGAATTTTCTTTGAGTTACTAAATAAAAATCGTATCTATAGACAAAACGTTATTTCTTATTAATTGTTGTTTATTAAAAACAAAATACATTATCCCTAAAAAAAATTTGTAATCCGAAATAAATTCTTAAAATAATAATCCTTTTGGTGTGACCCGTTGATTTTCCATGGAAAATGAATGATTCACATAAGAAACATTCTTCGTTTCCCAGTGATGCAAACGACATATTTTTCTTTGATATTTCTTTCCGGTATAACTCGTAGGAGATTTGAAAATTATATTTCGCCTTAAAATTTTGGAACATGGCTTTAATAGTTACATCACTTGGTAAATAAAATTTGAAAGGAGCATGTTCCCTTCTATAATGGGATATGGATGGTTTAAAAAAGTCAATATGTTGCTGAATTATAGTTACATGGAACTTGTTATCTATCATATGTTTACCACGATTATCAGTTTTAGGTGTTAGAGACGTCAGGTTATTATATAAGACGTTTCTAAGTACTGTATCGTTCTTTAGTTCATAACCAATGGTGGCTAAGAAAAATTTCTTACAGATTGCGTGCGTTTTCCCATTTTCATCAACTAAGTAATATACAACACTGCTATTTCTTCTACTACAATTTTCCGTTGAAACAGTCACCGTCCTTCTGTTTGGATTCGATCTTTCAGTGATTCATGGTGGTATTTCCATCGTCAGAATATCTTCAAATCTATTTTTGAAGTTATCATGCAGGGCATTTAAATGTTGAACGTATGTCTGAATATATTCATCAAGACATTCTGCCTGTGACAAGTTTGGAAATTGGGAGAATTCGCGCCGACTAATATTTTGCTTCATAAATTTAAATTTTCCAAGAAAATCCGAAATTACACCCTTTGTTTTTATTAAATTTAGGCTGTCCGCTTGTGACTGCAAGTTAATGTCATTAAATTTTTCGAACAAATCTGTCAAAAACGCGATGTCTGCTTTCAATTTGATCACGTTTTCTTTTAAATCTGGATCTTTACTTTCCAAAAACTCTAAAACTGATTCAAAAATCTGATGTGGCCAGCACATAACCTCTCGCCAGATATTTTACCTGGTTGTACGCATAAAACGAAATTTTTTTTAAATACAAATACATATTATATTCATGCCTCACTACAAAATAATTCTCACATATATTTGCAAAATCTATGGGATATTTTAATATACATTATGTACAATACATACATTTTCTTTATATTCAATATCCTGAAATTTTCTTTTTCTTCTTTCCTTTTCTTTTTCTTTATATTCGTAATTTTTTCGCAAATTCCTCTTATATTCTTTTTTACGTATATTCTTTTACGTTGTTGACTTTTTTTTTTCATAATCTTAATAATGATGTACAAATATTTTTGACAGCGGCAGACAAATATTTTTGACAGTGACATTTATGTGTCAATTACAAACATTTGAATTTCTTGCCTTGAAGTAGTTTGATTTGAGAATTTTTACATCAAATTATTTTATATGCATTTCTTTATCTCTAAATCTATAGAAGATATAATAATGAATTTATATTTGTCGAATAAAGAATTTAACATTCTTTATATAAGTATTTACATAAATTTTCGATAAATGTTATTTAGATGATTTTTTTCTTGTAACTACTACTTCCGGTTGTCCAATTGTTACCAAAACTTAATCAACTCTTCCCATTATTGTTAGATTAAGGAATCCGTAGTTAAAAATGTCTTAAGTCTTATAGTATTTGAGATATCGTGAATCCAACATCTACACACACATCCACACACATACCCACACACACACACACATACACACACACACACACACACACATATGGACATCATCGTAAAAATGTTGTAATCTGATTCTAGGGACCTTAAAACGTGCTTATTCACTAAAATCTGGATATGCGATTTTTAGCATGAATGCAATACCTCTCTTAGCGAGAGGTAATAAAAAGTGAGTAAAATCTTGTTAAACATACACCTTTCGACAACCAGCGTACTTCAGTATGTAAGAGCAATCATTGGAAGTCTTAATCATTTTCGTGCAAATAAACGGGCATTCAACGCATTGCTTCTTATTTTGTTAACAGCTTTAATCACAAATTGAAGCGATTGGTGCAATCTATCACTCAAATTTTTCGCTACCAGATGTTGTCGGTGGATGACACAATGAATTGCTGTTACTCCTGGTATAATTTTTTTAAAATGGCTTATAAACCCACGGATTGTTGCTGGTGAACGTCATTTCTAGTTCATTTCATTTCAGTATTTCCAATCGTACCCTCGTGTTGTCAAAATGCAGTGCTCGAATGAAGTGATTTTTGAGTTTTTGACTTTATAAGAAAACGAACCAGTTTTGTGGAACACGAAAACTGCAGAGCATAAAAATAGAAACGACGTGCACGATGCGTGGAGTAGATTAAAAAGTAAATTAGAAGATGGGAACATCCCAATAAAAGAAATAAAAAAGAAAAGGGACAACTTAATGTCAACTTATAGGAAGTTACGAAGTAAAATTAAAGAATCTATGAAGACGGGCAGTGGTGCAGATGAAGTTTATAAACCTGTTTGGCCATTTTATAATGTCATGTCCACATTTTTAATTGATGTGTATAATCCAAAAAAAATATAAGAATTCCGAGGTAAGTATATTTAATTATATTTAGCATAAATACACTTCACTATACATATACACTAGTTTACATAAACAAAGTCATCGGTACTTATATTAATAATTATTTTGCCATGCAACGGCGTCATTCGTTATAAAGAATTCAGCAAAATGGTTTCTAACGGCCTTGGCAGAAAGAGGAGCTCTTCTTGGTAAATTTCTCAGAGGGTTTAGTGAAGTAATTCCATCTTGGTCATTACGCCATGAACCAGGCTGAATCACGCCATCTTCTTTCTCGGTATCGAAAGAACCGATAGGAGTGTATATTGGTCTAGATTTTTTAGATCGTCTTAAAAAGTTGTGTAATAAAGCACATGTCATCATTACAGTATCGGTTACATTGTCTGGTTGTAATAGTATAGGTTTTCTTAGTACTGTGAAAACTGCAGACATAATACCGAAAACGTTTTCAACTATTCTTCGAGCTCGTGAAAGACGATAATTAAACACGCGCTCTTTTGATCCCTTATTGTAAATTCGAGCATATGGTTTCATCATATTTTCGCTTAGGGCAAATGCGCTATCTGCTACAAAAACATAAGGTAATGGCGTATCTTTCAGTGGTAAGCAATCCGCTGGTGGGAAATCTAGTCCATTAGAACAAATTTTATTGTATAACTCTGTATTTCTGTATACGCCACCATCACTTATTCTTCCTTGGCACCCGCAATCCACAAAAATGAAATTGTAGTCTGCGTCAACTAAAGCTAGAAGCACAATGCTAAAAGTGCTGTGATAATTGATAAACTCTGAACCACTGTGAATATGACTTTGTATTAAAATATGTTTGCCGTCCAGTGCTCCAAGGCAGTGAGGGAAATTCCAAATTTGGCTAAATTCTTTCTCTATCTTCAACCAGTCAGATGATATTCGAGGCAACTGAAACAAACAAAATTTCAATTTATTTATCCAAAAGCACATTATAAATCCTACGCAGGCAGAGTTAACAATATCATCAATTAGTTGAACAGAAAAAAATACAAAGTGAAACAAAATGCTATTTATTAAATTACTTTTAGGACTCTGAAGATAAAGAAGAATCCGAAGATGATGAATATGAAAATGCTGAGGACGATGAAAAGCAACAGGAGAATGAGGAAGGTGACAAAACATTTAAGAAGCCAACAAATTCTGCTAAACGTTCAAAAAAGAATGAAACAATAGCAAGAATGGATGAAGCCTACAATTACTTAAAACAAATGAGCCAAAAGCCGGGACAGGATGAATGTTCCTTGTATACAGGTTTATTGTGCAAAAAATTGAGGGGACTACAGGAAAAACCCCGTGAAATTGCGATGCTTGAAATTGACAGATTAATTTTTAATCTAAAACAAAACGAAACACAGACACAGTCTTCGCACTCACAAATTCCATCTGTACTAGTATATGTCACAGCCACGGTGTAGTATCTATAGGTGAGTGCACGACGTATTCCAATGCATTACGAAGAATGGCTAACTAACTGGGCTAGTTCATACAGTGTGCCGCTAGATGTCAGGTTTTCTTGCGACCCGGTGTTTACACAAAATATTTAAAATATTAAATTATTTATATATAACGCATAATATTCTATATTTTCAATCATTACCTTTTATCTTTTGTCAGTTCTATGTATGTATTTTGTACAAATTCCATACAAAAATGTTTCTATACTTCCAGTAAAATTATAAAACAACATATGTCAAATGCACTTGACATTGACACCTTTCAATCAGAAATTTATTTTAGTACCTGTTTCTGTGATTATAGTGTAGCTGGCTGCCGCTAAATTGCACATTTTGGCACCTTAAAAAGACTAAATTTCTCTTTATTTGATCCATACCCTGTTGTGCATCTTGTAGCAAAACATTTTTTGTCAAATGGTAACGGGTCGCGTTAGCGCCATTTTGTTTCCCAGTTACTTAGCCATGTCAACGCATCTCGTGCTCTCACCTATAGATACTACACCGTGGTCACAGCCTTTTAATTACTACCCCCAAATAACGCCTGCTCCTCAGTTTCATACTAATACAGCATCGTTCACAAATTTCCAACAGTTCCATCGTTCCCCAACACATAATTCCCACCATCCATCTAATTTGCCACAACCATTTCAAACCGTGCATAACTTTAACCATTCACAACAATCACCAAGTTTCCATCCTTCTCCACAACCTTCACAAACTTTTCACCCATGACCTTCTCCACAACATTCACCAGACATGCAAACCTTTAACAAATCACAACCGTCACCAAGTTTCCATCTATCTTCTTCTCCACAACCTTCGCCAGACAAGCAAAACCTTCACCAGACAAACAAAACCTTCACCATTCATGCACAACAGTCACCAAGTTTCCATCCTTCTTCACAACCTTCAAAAACTTTTCACCCAGGACCTTCTCCACAACATTCACCAGACATGCAAGCCTTTTAACAATCACAACCGTCACCAAGTTTCCATCTATCTTCTTCTCCACAACCTTCACCAGACAAGCAAAACCTTTACCATTCACAACAGTCACCAAGTTTCCAACCTTCTCCACAACCTTCACAAACTTTTCACCCAGGACCTTCTCCACAACATTCACCAGACATGCAAACCTTTAACCAATCACAACCGTCACCAAGTTTCCATCCATCTTCTTCTCCACAACCTTCACCAGATAAGCAAGTATAATTATATTAATTTCTAATATATTTTCTGTTAAAAAAAGTGACACAAATACTAATATATTTAGGGCAAAAATACAGAAGATTTTGGCAACGAAAAACAATATATTAGATGTTAATAAACTTGTATTTGAAAGATAAATAAATATAGTTGCTATTGCTACTATAAAAGATATTAAAGAATAATATTTAGAGAATTTAATACTTATAATATTAATTTTAGTATTTAATACACTATATATATTTAACTTTCTAAACAAGGATTATAAATATATAGTAATAATTGAAATATATTTTTCGTATCATTAATATAATAGGATATTAAAATTAAAAATACAGATATAATAAATATTGTTGAAATATTTATTCCTTTCTAATAGTACACAAAAGAAAAATGATAATATATAAAAAACAAAATTATGTATTATGTATTAAAAATTCACATTTGGAAATACTGAACTAATGTTAGAAGTAATTTCGAGGGTTTTTGTATCATCGACACCTGTGAATAATTAATGTATTAACTTGTCTGTCTGTTATTTATAATAAAACTTGATACTGTTGTTCATTTGTTTCTGTTGCTAATTCTTCGATTGGAATTTGATTTTCATTTACAATTATTATGTCCTTTAGAAAAGTTGACGTTATTTCCCCAGAATGATAAGTGTGCTACTCGAGCTCGATGATGAAGAAGATTGAATTGGAACAGGCACGTTAATTTTGTCAATCTGAAACATTTATCAGAAAAAGGAAATATAATAATAATATACCAGCTGTACTTAATAAAGCAATAACAATATTAATACAAAATAGAAAACTTTATAAAAATACCTGTGGAATTTTGTATTCCAATAATTTATATATTATCCACACTCCAATTTTTGGAATAAGTTCTCTTGCCGACTGCTCATGCAGCAAATCGAATGCGTCTTGATCTATTCTAGCATATATAATAAATTTGACGTGTTTAAAAAGCCAATTAATTAGTTCTTCGTTAAAAATAATTATTGTTCAAATTTTGAGGTTATTTAGATACTAATTATAAGAATATATTAATGATGGGTAAAAATTCATTACTTTTATTGTAAATACTCTAAAGATAACTTGCACATTACACAAATAAAAATGTTATAATAAACTTAAAAACTTACCTTTAAAAGTATCGCATAATTCGGAAAATCCCCACTGAATTAATTTATCTTGTACGAAGTCGTCGCACATGGCTACTTTTAATAAGTTAAAAAATACACAATAATGCTACACTATCGCTTTTCTACACTACGCAGTTAGGACCGAAATAAGCCAGGAAACAGGCGTGGTACTTCCCATATTTACATCATTAAAAATATAATATTAAAACAAAAGCGGCTGCAGTAACAGCAATTCTCTCTTCTTCCGACATTTTGGAATGGTACTTTTTAAAAGAAACTAGGCATCATGCCTTGGACCCACACGCGCCGTGGGAAGAGTTCGGTGCGGATTCGCCTGTGGCGCGTGCTCGCCAGCACAAATCGACGCGGCGCGATGCGGCACGTGAAATCACAGGCCGTGGGAATCCACCTTTACAAGTACAGCACAAGTCTCGACACGCGTTGTACTGAATATAGAATACGCAATTTTTAAAGCTCCTTTCCCACAGCCCGTTATATTGCGGGCCGCGCCGGGTCAGCTCGTACTAACACGCCGTGGGAAGGGTACCATCCGAGGCGGCGCGGCCTGATCTGTGCCGGCGCGCCCGATCTGCTGGAAGTGGGTAACTTCAAAGGCGCGAAGCGGCGCGAAGGGAGCGCGCGCGTGTCGGCCCGTGATGGCGCGGATTGTAGCTGGTTGTTTTTGAGTTTTGAGTATATATGAAAACGAACCAGCTTTGTGGAACATAAAAACTGCAGGCATAAAAATTAATTTTCGTGGACCCCCACTTAAACGTAGACCCCCGTCGAGTCTCCCGTGGACCACTTTGAGAATCGCTGGTTTAAATAAATTTCTGCTATATCTTAAAGCCCATTTATACGATTTAAACAATTAGGTTGTATCTAAATTAATTATTCACTATTTTTTATATAACTATATTTATTTTCGCCACTCGCCGACTATTTATTTATATCATTTATATCACCAAATATTCATTTTACGACGCTTGTGTATAACAGAATGTCCGCTGCTTTACCTAATGGGATTTATATACTTCGGTGTCGTTGTCCGAGAACCTTCTCAATCATTCTACACGATAGAAACATCGAGTACAAAGGATCACGCTACCCAAGTAATTAAACAGGTCTAAACATATCTGTTTACGTCAAGTGCTCGCGGCGATTACGTCATCGCTAAGAATAGACACCCGCTCACAGCGGCAGCCGCTCCCCGTTACAGTATATTATTATAAGAGGGATTATCACACTCATTACTCACGAATATGACGTTTGCGATGCAAATCAACCGAGTGAATAATGCCCATAATCCCGAATATATATAATATTGTACTTTGTTTACTCCAATAAATTTGGAAAGAATGAATGAATATTTAAGAAACAATTTTACAAATTCACAATTTATTGGAATAATATTTATCAAACAGTACATTAAATTGTTTTTTGATCACTATTTATTACGGGAACTTTTAAAATATTCGCAGTAGATTCAGATAATAATACACAAATACTCTAATGATTAGGGAATTTTATTCGCAACGAATTAATTTTTTTTTATCCTAATACTTATTAATAAAGAGATATTTTGAAAAAGCCGATTTTTTGCGTATTTTTTTCCAAGTTGGCGTCACTTCCAGAAAGGGTATCAAGGTCGAAAATTTGTGTTTTTATTAGGACTCCTAAATATATGACATCCAAAAATCAAAAATACCTGATCTTTTGCAGTGTTAATCTACTGAATGACTGGACTTTGATAGTTATTATATATTTCTTTTGTAACCAAATTCTGTATGCTAATTTTAAAATAATCCATTCTTTCTTTTATTTTGGGAGTAATTTTTCCTATTTCTACTTTCCTTATGCTCTAGATCCAAAAATTTGTAGGTGCTTTACAGATGGTTTGTATCCAACCCACTTCTCAAATGGTGTCTTGTTAGTCTGTAGGTTTTGATGGAATTCTGTTGCATAAATAATTTGCTTTTTATATTGCTTTAGTCCAAAACTTTTCTAATCTTGATTCTATCAGCATACATCTGGCTTTCCTCTAGGCGGGCGGTGCTTCACAATCAGCCATCATCTTCTCAAGGGTTCGGGCGTCTAGACGTAACCTAACTGATCCATCATTTTTGTTACTACGGACATTGGACGGTTGTCTTTTGTTTACTCCTAGTTGTAACATTTTATGTAACTTCCTTAATAGGTTCACGCAAGGCGAAAGGAACCAGGTAAGAGTGGCGGACAAATAGTGTATTGTCTGTTAGCTTGATGTCGTGTTAGTATATATGAGTTAAGCCAGGCCGGGTGGAGAAAACGTAATGGTGTTGAAAGAGAATATTTTACAGTTTCTCCTTAAATTGGCCGTTGATTGTGGGAGCCTGAGTTCGTTTTTCAATTTTATCAATGGGTTCTAACCCGTCTTATATCAGTGTTGTATTGGATTTTTACTTATAGCAAACTGGAGACTATTGATTTCTTTTCTGATATGCAGTTGCCCACAGGGAATCTTAATGTGTTTGTCATTGTCTTGAAATTTTTAAGTACCTGTTTTAAAAAATTTGTTCCTTATCTTTTATCCAATCAACTCCAATGATGACCAGCCTGATTAACTGTTTTACTACCAAACAACAGAGCTCCGCTGTCCCATGGCACCTCGAAATTATATGGATGTGACTGGCAAAGTCAAGAGATTTATGTTGTGCTCTTCAGAGTTAGCCAAATATTCTCTGGTATCCAGGTGACTTATCTACAAGTGTCCAAAAGAGCTGGACATTTCCTATGCGGGAGCTGGATTGTTATTTCTGGCAGCGTTTGTATTTCCTCTAGGCCGTTCTGCTCGTCATTTTTTTCTTGTATACATTCGCGGTACATGGAGGCAGAAGTTAATTTTATCACGTCGTCCCTTGGTTCTTTCGAGGAGTATTCGATCTGTGTCCTCCTTGAAAATTATGAAACAGTTGTTCCATATTTTTTGGCGGAATCACATGTTCCTTGTATATTTTTGAGTTAAAATGCCTTGCGTCAAGACATCTCTCACACCTTTACTTTTTTTAGTTACAGCTACCATAGGGCTACCATACTCGGTTGGTGCTGCTTCTATAACCCCCCATCTCAACATTGCATCAATTTGGCTTTTTTATTGATGCTTGATATAGCTGTGGCATAGGTATTTTTTTTTATAAAATGGTTGTTTATCACGCATCTTAATTTGATGAAAATACTTATTAGTTCTTCCTAGTTGATCTGAAAATATAAAAAATGATATTCACTCAGAATTTGTTGCAGTTTTTTTTTCATTTTCCTTCGTCTTCGCTTCGGATTTTCTTACAACTTCTTTCCGTTGCTTTTCTGTATAATATTCTTTCACACAATTTCCTTCAAAGACGGTGATTTCAGTAATATTTATCTGTGACCATAAATTGTTGCCAGATTTGATTTATCGTTTTTCAAATTAAATTATCGTACGCATAAAAAATAAAAAAGTACTGTATATTAAATAAACTTTATTAAACAAGGTAGCAAAAATAAATTAAACATAAATCTTAACAAAATTTACAATAAACATTAAAAATAGTAAAGGAAAAAGAATATTAAATTAATCGGAATCTAAATTACAAATATCGATGTACATGCTAATACTGATTTGATTTATTGGTGGATTTAATTTACTGCTGCCGCCATTTACAGAAACGTATTGCGAAGCAAGCATTGTGCCGTTAACTGTATAGGTAACTAGTCTGTTTCTGGTTCTCATTAAATTTAATTTGCTGAACACTCTTTCGCATTCGGCGTTGGAATGTGATAAACTCAAAATATTCATTATAAATGTTGACACATTTTTAAACAAATATTCACCTGTTACTTTCAAATTTGACAATTTGCCCTAAAATATATCCACTTCTAAATCTAAATCTGGCAAGTCACTTGAAGAAAAAGTTGACAATTTTCTATATTCATTATCAATTTTTTGCCAATCTTTAAAGTTGGCAAATCTTTTGCTGAGATTTAATAATGAAACTAAGCTGTCTAATCTGTTTTCTATTGATATTGCGTTACGTGGCAAAAAATGTACAATTGAGACAATAAAGGATCGCCAAAATAATATATTTCTTTAATTTGACAACATGCGTTGGAAAAAAATGCAAAACACCTATCGTAAAAATGATGAGTACAATTTTATTTGCTTGAATTTCTGGTTTATTTAAATCATTTAAAATATTTACTCCTAAGTATAACTCGGACTTAATTTAAATTGGGATAGGTATATTTGTGGGATCAACTAACTTAATATCGTTTTTCAGAACGTAGTTATTTTTCATATAACATAAAATAATATAAGTATAATCACTTTTAATTTTTGAATGTAAATTTAAAATTATTGCACTATTACTTTGAAAATATAAATTAAGGTGCGTAAATTTTGGTAAAATCAATTATAAAAACTTAAAATACATGGCAATAAATGTATCATTTAAAGATTTTTAAATTTTCTGAGCAGCAAGTAACTTTTCGCCCAAATATTTTTGATTAAAAAACAGCACAAGTGCATTCCATTGCTCTAATATCCTTACAACTACAAAATGTAACGATAACCATCTTGTTTGAGATGGGTGAAGTAATTTATGTACATCAATTTGGGCAAAACTTTGAAATTCTTGATATTCTGCTAATCGTTTTGAACTTGTATATAATAATTTTAAAACCCTCTATTGCATAATTTATTTAAAAATTTAAAAAAAAAATTCTTTTTTTGGTTTTTATATTACATATGGACAGAAATGAGACACCAGTGGGTTATTTTGCAAAATGTATTTATTTAAACAAAAAAAAATAATTGTTCCCAAATGGGAACATTGTGCCCTTGAGGTAGGGATTCGTATCTTAACTTTTTACAAAATACTTTTTTTTTATTTTACTTGCTGTGAAATGACTTAAAGCAATTATTTTCCTTATTCAGGCATAAATGTAATCTACATTTTTCGCACATTATTCTAGACTTTCCCTTGCAGTTAGATTTTTTGCACCTTTCTCGGTTGTCTGTATGTAAAGGCCAATGTCCAGTGTTATCAAATTGGATATTTTCAGTTGGACGTGGTTCGAAACATCTTCTTTTAGGTGTCAACGTTCTGGGTGAATTGGTAGGTGTATCATTTCCATTAGTACTAGGACGTCCTCTCTTTTTTTCGTTTATTTTGCCCAGTAAACATAGATCTTGTGCCAGGATCGTTTTGAACTGTAGCAGAGAGAGTTTCTTATTGATGTTTTGTTGTTTATTTATTCGTCTTGAAAGTAGCCAAGCATTTACTATCACAAGGTCAATCATGTGGCAAAAAATGCGCATGTACCATTTGCGGCTTTTCAATTTTATGGGATATAATCCCAGGAGAGAATCTTGCAAATCTACACCTCCCATGTGCATATTGTAGACTGCAACAATATCTGGGCGATCAATCTCTTTTTTGGTATTTTCTGATTTAAAGAAACGTTGTACTTTGGTAAGGGGGCAAGTTCCAGAAAAAGTTGAAACCAAGGACACTACTCGATTATCATACCACTGCACAGCATGGACATCTACGCCATCTACATTTCCAGTGTGCTCAATATGTGAGCCTCGTCCTCTTTTCTTCATTTCTTTTTCATTCATAATTTCTAATCCCTTGAGGCGATTAGATCTTATTGTCGCCACACTTTTTATTCCTAATTTCTCCAAATAAGATAATAAATGTAGCCCAGAAAAATAATTGTCATAGTAAACCTTGTGATTCATGTCTCTTGGAATTTGTCTACATAAACGAACTATGATATTGCTCGCAGCCCCAAGATTTGGTTCCCCTGGCAATAGATTTTTGTCTGCTGTACTACTGCAAAGCTCAAAATTTGAACTGAAACCACTTACTCCCGACAAAACATACATTTTGTAACCCCATTTGTGTGGTTTTTTAGGATTATATGTCTTTAGAGAAGTTCTTCCTTTGAATGGGATAATTTGCTCATCACATGATAAATTTTCCTCAAATGGAATTTTTTGACATGATTCTTTTATTTGATTCAATACCGGCATAATTTTATCTGTGCTTTTAGTGGCTATGGTATTATCTGCGAAATGTAGAAAACGTTTCAGCTCCTCAAATCTATTGAGAGGCATGATGTCGGCAATTTGGGGTGTTCTGGTTCCAGCTGACCAGTATCTTCGGGTTGAATGTTGCCTTATCAAGGCCATCCATATAATGATTCCCAAAAATTGCTCGATTTCTTTGACGTCAGTTTTTAAAGGTCTGTTGAGCCTTTTTTGTGTGCTATATAAACATGTTTGTTCTACTACTGTAGATAGAAAATCATCAGGTATAAAAAATTTGAATAAACTATATGGATCTTGCAACTGTAAAATGTCTTCTGGAAGATCGCGTTCTCCCAAAAATGGATTATTCTGAGGATTTCTTTCAGTATTTGAAGGTTTCCATATTATATTTTCATCGTTCAAAAAATAGAATCTTGTATTTGGAGGAAGTCCAAATAACTGAGTCAAAGGTATGTCATCCTTATCGTTTGAATTATTGTCAGGACCATCAGCAATATCAGCATCGTGAGACTGAAAATCTTCATTGTCCAACACAATAGGAATGTCTGTATCTACTGCAATGAAAAATTTACATGTTTAGTAAAAACATTTATCTGCATAACAAACTACCTTCATCCTCGTCCGATAGTTCGGAATCTTCGCTATCTAAAGGAATTTCTCGAATAACTTCAACTTCAATTCTTTTTTTCCCCCCATAAAAATTGGTGGGTCTTACTTCGGGATAATTTAACAGAAAATCCATTGTAAATCTGCAAGTCAAATAGGTAGTCATAAATTAGAAACATGAATTTCCTACGCACAATGTTCCCGATTGGGAACTTTTAGAGTATGACCTTTTGTGGAAAAAGTAATAAATGAAATATATCGAATTATGTATTAGTCAACTCCTATCACTTGAAACTGGTTATAAAAAAATATATACTTACCAAGAAGTTTCACAAAAACAAAAACCAATCGTCCAAAGTCACCAAAAGTATACTGCCGGCCATTGAGTTGACAAAATGTTTAAAATTTGACACACAACGTCACTAGCGCCCTTTTCCGGTCGGATAACTTTCTAAAATTATAAAATTAGGTTACATGTTCTTATTTCTCTATAATTTCGACTACCCAATACGAGATGTCGTTATTATACAACTTAGTATGTTGTGTTCCCAATTGGGGACAATATGCAATAGAGGGTTAAGTAAATAAGTATTCTCGTAAAAATTGTTAAAATTGTTTGAAGCTACTTTAAAATATATATATATATATATATATATATATATATATATATATATATATATATATATATATATATATATATATATATATATATATATATATACATTTCTGGCCAAATCTTCTGGAGTTCGGGCACTTCCTTACATGCCTCGCTAGCGCATAAATGTAGTGAATGGCATATACACTTCATTATTTTTATTCCTTCAAAATTAACTGTAAAACGACTTGACACAGTATTTTTCGCCCCCATCATTACATTACATCCATCTGATGCAAAACCAATGGTTCTCTTCTTTCAAAAAAAAAAAAAAAAACATTTGTAATGAATTTATATAAAGTTTCGGAGTTGCATCTGGTATTTCCATCAAGAAATACATTTGCTAATTCGTAAAATTTACTAGTAATTTTGCTTGTTTCATGGCATTAAAATCGTACAACAATTGCGTTAGCTTTAATAACACTAATGTCAGTGCTTTCATCAGTTAATATACTAAATTTTGTTTTCCTTCATACATTAACCAAATTCTGTTTTTCATATTTTCCTATAACGTTTGTAACAGCTGTTGGTTTGGTCCGTTTTAAACTAGCCTTTGCCAAAAATTTTGAGTCTGGAGCAGCATTTCGGAATGTATCCAACATTTGGTCAGCTAACGAAAATGGCAAATTATTTTCATCTAAAAATGCTACCATAATTATTTCACAGCGTTTTACACTTTTACTCTATCAGAAGACTTAAAGATGTCCCGCGGCATAGCTTCAGTCTTTAAGGCGAAATTTGGGCGACTACAAAATTGTAACGTTTTTATTTATTTGGGTAAAGTGTAAATATTAGACAATTATTATTAATTAAAATAAAATGTTTATTATAACATTAAATAGATATTAAAAGAATATAAATAATAAATTTTGCTAACACTACGATTAAGCAAATATTAAACACTAATTAAGACTAAGAATATTATAGAACACTTAAACACTAAGAATATTTATTTAAACTATATATAACTCACTTATTTATTCATATAACTCTATTTATTTATGTTCACCACTTGTCGACTATCTGTTTATATCACCAACTATTCAATACGCGACGCTTATTTATATCAGACTGTCCAATGCATTCGCTAACAGTGGTTATGTACTCCGGCATTTGTATTCGAGAACTTACTAGAACACTATTCCAGATAAAAAGTCAAACACAATAGATTTCATCAATCGAGTAATTAAGCAGGTTCGGACAAGTCTGTTGCGTCATCGCTTAAAATACACACTCGCTCGTCGCTGCGACGCGGTTGCGACAGCGGCGGCGACAGTGGCGGCGACGGCGGGCGCTGCACATTAGAATATAATTATTATGTACTTTCTACTGGTATTAACCAATATTTAAAATCGGTGTCTTTTAACCACTCTTTTCTAAAGTGTTGTTCTTTCCTTGCCCGTCTTTTGCGTACGTTAGAGGAAGTACCACTGTCACTGTCTGACATTTTCTTTAAAAAAAGTAATAAGCGTAAACTGAATATCTTGCATATATTTCTGGTGTGAACTGAGCGTTTGCATACGAACTGAATATTGCCGAGTTGCGGTTCTAGCATACCGTCTCCCGAGAAGATTCATACTACCCGCCTCGGTGGTCGTGTGGTTTGAGGCAGCGACCAGCGCTCGAAGCGACCTTCACCGCTCGACTCTGAGATTGTGGGTTCGATTCCCACCAGGGGCTTGGGTGTTTGTGTGTGTCTTTTCATCATCTCATCTCCATCAATTGAAGGTACAAAACGTCGAAGTTATAAAATATATGCGAAAATTAACTCACCCCCATTAATATCAATTGTAATAAGTTATATGTAAACTTAAATACAATAAAGAATTATTATTATTATTATTATTAAGTAACAATAGTACATAAATTAATTTTAAGTTACGAAAAAAACAAAAAATAAAATTGCCATATTTTTTTGTATTTTGTTTTAACGATAATACTGTAATTAATTTTTTTCACTTATTGTACAATTGTCGGCCATATTTTTACTTCAACAGTAATTACAAGTAATAATAAAAATAAACTAACGCAGTGTAACTTGACAGATAAACCGTTAACATTTGTTAATTTTTGTTTCAATTCCGTGGCTGTCGCTATTTTTGGAGGGATGTACGTCCTTTTCATACCTAATTGCTGAGGTTACAAAGCATGTAAAATTCATTTTGTTTAATAATTCAGATGCAGAATTTTGTGCTCTACATAATTAAGGGCGCAGAAAATTACGAAAATATTATTTTACAAGTTAAATCCCTATGTTCAGGTGTTCGAGTCACCAGGGTGTATATATACATTAAATTCGGTAAACATATACTATTAAATAAAAATGTAGTTTTGTCTCACTGCTTGAAAACCAAGAAAATATCGTTTTATAGTAAAAAATCCTTTTTTATAATTTTATTTAATCTCTTATAATAAAGAAATTAATTAAGTTGTTCTTTTAGCTGAGGCACCTTTTATACCAAAAATAATCAGTTTATACTAGTTGGTGCCAAAATTTAAATTTAACAGAAGAACCAATCTAAACCTCATTTGCTTTTAATAAAACCAAATTTTCAAAAAATTTATCCGTCAGTGCGTGACGACGAGGCGAATTTATAAATGTGGCGTACGAAAACATTCGCTCCACAAGTGCTGATGAAGGTAAAATACAATTGTATTTTAAAAACATTTTTTTTTTAATGAACCATACTTCTGAATCATTTGAGTATCATTGGATGGAGCTTGTAGATATTGTAGCAACTGTAGTTCGAATTCATTAAGTGCCGTATTTTCAGGTTCATTACTAAAACTTTCGGTGTCGGCGGCTAATTCAAAAATATCGTCCACTTCATTTTGATGTTTTTTTTTCAATGTGATCACTAGTTCCACTTATAAAATCTTTTGCCGCGTTTATGCACAACTTTTTTACATCAGTGTCTTGAAGTATCAAAGGCGTATTTTTAAAAGAGTAGAGCTACCTTAGCTTAAATTTAGGTAGCAATGTCGCTGCTATTATAGCAATTTCTGATTGTTTGTTGTGTCGAAAATATATGGAGAAACGAGACTCAAATGATTTAATACATACGTCAATTAAAAATCCAAGATTTCTTAAATTAAGAGATCTCATTTTTTCATATTTTACATACAAACTACCAATTGTTGGCATAAGTGTTCCAAAATAGGTATTCTTCTCACCTTGGAGAATATCGATAGCTTGGGCAAAAGGTTTTAGAAGAGTGACATATTCCTCTATATATTCGATTTCATTATCTTTTAGACTGTGATTTTTATACCTAAATTTTCGTATAAATTATGTAACTTTTCTTTATGTTTCAAGATATTAGATAAGGAATCGTAGAAACTATTCCACCTGGTTACTCCAGGATAGCTCAGATGATTTCCAAGAATTTTTAGCATTATCTCTGCTGATTTTGGTCGAGATGCTTTATTCCAAAGTTGTGTACACTTGTTTATTATGTTAGTGTGCTTTGATCTAAGAGCGCTATTTTTATTAATGTTAGACATGTCAGTCGTTGCTACGAGTATAAGATTTATAGTATGCGCCGCACATCTAACATGGTTGGGTAAGTGAATATTTTGTCCTTGTTCATGTTCTTGTATGTTTATTGTCGTTTGTTCAAAAAAAATATTTTCTAATTCCGCTTCTGTCCGACTGTAATTATCGTCGTCATCATCAACTTGAATATTTGTAATTGAATTTAATAGAAGAGTTGGTTCCAAATGTACACCATATTCTTTAAAGGCTTTAACGAAATTTGACCCATTGTCTGTTACTGTAGCCATTATTTTTGCTTCGTTAAGGCCAAATTCATTAAAAATTTCTTCTAGCATTTCTCCTATTTTATCGAAAGAATGCGTGCCTTCAAAACGTCTACACGCCAAAGCAACAGACTTTCTTTCTAAAGTCTCACAGTCAATCCAATGGCAAGTAATGCCCATAAAACTTCTTTTCTTTGCAGACCAAATATCAGCTGTACTACATACAAACTGTGTGTTTGTCAAAGAACTTTTAATTTTGTGAACCATGTTTCTTTTTAATGCTTCTATTTTTTTCATAGCAGTAGTTCGAGACATGATATTTAATTTCATTCCATCAAACAATTGTACAAAATATGGATTATTAATCACAAAAACTGCACTCATGGAATGTATAACAAATTGAATAATTCTTTTATCAAACTTATCTTGTGAAATAGTTTTTGGTTGAGCAAAACAAACTTTAATATCTGAATTTGATTGAGTTTTTGTTGACCTTTGCTGACCAGTTTCAGTTCTTGTGAGATTCATGCATGGTTTTAAAGTGTTTATCTTTTTCTTGTCACTTTTGTATTTGACATAATCATTGTAAGCATTTGGGCGTTTATTTTTTAAATGTCTTAAAAAACTTGTTGTAGATGTTAATCTGCCATTTATAAACTTTTTAGTAACACATTTTTTACATTGCGTTGTTATTTTACGAGTATTATTTTCACCACGCTTCGTGACAGTAAAAAACGTAGCATCCAATAGAGCAGATTCATTTATTTTTTTCGTTATATTTTCTTGTAAATCATTAGAATCACTTAGGTTAAACTCATCATCAGTTATAGTTGCACTTGCACTAGATATTGTGTTTTCACTAATTTCCATTTTAAATTGTTTAATAATTAGAGTATCACTTACAGATGTATAGATTTTACTTTATTCTATATTTCTAACATAACCTTACTTCCTATTTGACATACCGAATAGTGTACGTTGGTACGTTCTACACTATACAGGATCCAGCGCGCATGTCTAGCGTTGTCACTCTCTGTATATACAGTGTGTTATGTAAGTAAGTGTGCAACACTTAACCCATGGTAGAAATAGAACTGACCCCATAGAAAGTAAATCTGGCAATAATTTTTGTTTAACATGTTTTGTACAAGAACTAGAGACCTTTAAAACTGACCAATCACGTCATAGTTCAAAATTTTGTAAAAAAGTATTCTTTGGAAAAAAATGTGTCACCTGTCACAAATGACATAAAGATCATTGGCATCGCGGCATATTTCAGATTTTCATAATGAAAAACTGCACGCCTATTTAGTAATGTCTCGCCATAAACCATATGCATATCTGAATACTCTTGGTTAGTGAAGGTAAATGGCATTTTTAGAATATCAGAAAAATAGAATATAAATTGTACGTCTTTGTTTTGACAATCAATATTTTTTCCAGGGAACACACTGATTTTTACGTTTTTGCAAAATTTTGAACCATGGCGTGATTGGTCAGTTTTAAAGGCTTCTAGTTCTTGTATATAGCATGTTAAACAAAAAATATTGCAAGATTTACTATCCATGGTGTCAGTTTTACCATGGGTTAAGTGTTGAATACTTATATAACACCCTGTATAAACCAAGCGAACTGGACATGCTAAAAGATGGAACTAACGCAACTCGCTAACTCAGCCACGCCCATTCACGTTTACAACGAATCCTATTGCATTAGTTTCTATTTTATTGAAATAACATATATCACGAATGTTGCTTATAAGGCTCATGTAGCGACGTCATCATCAAACCACGATCATCAGATTGGCAGGCACTAGGCAGCAAAACATTGTATTAAATAGGATTTTGAAATAAAATTGCGATTTACGTTTATTTGAGTATAATTTTCGATACTTACTGGATAGTGATGGAGTCATCTAATATACAGTTTTACCTCTTTCGCATATAAAATTTGCATTATATTCGTTGTAATATAGGTACATTAATAAATTATGCCTGAGATATATTTTGTTTTAAAGATGTAAATCAAATATCTATTGATACAAAAACATATCATTAAAAACAAATTTATCTTTAGTTTAGAATTATACTAAATATATTTGTTTGAATTTCACAAATCTAAACAAAGTTACAAAATTTCTATACGGTTTTTAAGTATAATGTAGGCGTGCAGCGTATTAAAAAAATATTAACAAACGTGTATAAGTTTAAAAAAGTACCAAAATAAAATATTTATACATATCAAAAGCTACTTCTAAAAATGTAAAAAGTGCTTTTTTGAACTTTATATCATTTATCTATATCTACCTTACATGTTAAACAGTAACGAGTGTAAAACTTCTTTGTTATCTCAAATCTAAAAAAATATTTAAATCAGCAAAAAGATCTGATTCCTTTAAAAACATATTTTTTAAATATATTCAAAATTTTATAAAACACTAGCTGTGCCCCGCGGTTTCACCCGCGTTAAATTTAGATTGTACATATTTGTTTCATGAGTACACCATAATGCGTAAAAGTGAAAAATACAAATTTACTTTTCCCTGTGTGAAAAGTGTCAAATTTTGCATCTTAATGCGTAAAAGTGAAAAAAATGGAAAAAAAAATTCTCCCGTGCGGAAAGTAAAAATTAACCGTGCCATAATTGCCAAATTTTGTTGGAAAATGATAAATTTTGGCATTGCAATGCGATAAAGTGGAAAAAAGTGAAAAAAAAATTCGATGTGGAAAGTGAAAATTCCCGTGCGAAAAGTGTCTTATTTTAGCATGAAAGTGATAAATTTTGTACTGTTATGCGTTAAAATGTGAAAAAGTGGGAAATAAATTTTCACTTTTTACACGGGTAATGTACACTTTTCTCACGAGAGAAAAGTGAAAATTTACTTCTCACTTTTTCACATTGTAACGCATAACAATGCAAAATATATAATTTTTTTCTCTTGTGCGAAAAGTAAAAATTACCCGTGCAAAATGTGTCAAATTTTGATTGGAAAATGATAAATTATGTAATTATGTAATAGATTTCTGCATAATCAATGACTTAGCAATAATGAACACAATGTTTACACACAGAGACATACACAAATACTAGGGAAGTAGAAAGTAGGAAAGAAAAATCAATACTAGATTATGTGATAGTTGAACAGAGCTATAGACAAAAAATTAAAGACGTAAGAGTTAAAAGAGGAAGGGAAATCGGAAGCGATCACTATTTGGTGGAATCAAAAACTAAAATTGAAAACAGGAATGGAAATTACGAAACCCAAGGAAAGATAAAAACCAGTAAAGAAACGTTAAAAGTCTATAAGTTAAAAAATGAAGAATATCAAAAAAAATACCAACAAAAGGTAGAAGAAAAAATCTTAAAATTAGAAGATGATGGAAGATCAACGGCAGAAGCAATATGGAACAACTTTAAAAACATCGTTAACGAAGCTGCGAAAGAAATCTGTGGTACAAATATAACAAATGTAAACAAAAAACGAACACATTGGTGGAATCAAGAGATTAAAGAAGAAATTAAAATTAAAAAACAAAAATGGAAAGAATATATCAACAACAAGAACCAACTAAACTACGAAATATATAAACTACAGAGGAAAAAGTAAAGGAAATAATACAAACAGAAAAGAAAAAGGAGTGGGACGATTTTGGTAGCCACGTGGAAAAAAACTACAAGGAAAATAAAAAACTATTTTTTAAAATTACTAAAAACTTAAAGAAAGGGATAGAACCACCCTTAAGACAAATAAGAGATAAAAACGGTCAGATTCTAATAAACGACAAAGAAATTATGAAAAGATGGAAAGAACACTTTGAGGAATTGCTAGAAGTGACAAACAACAGACCAGAAAGGGATACAGTAATGTACAATGAAGAAATTAAAAGAGACGAAGAGATTACAATGACAGAAATAACAGATGCAATCAAAAAAATTAAAATCGGTAAAGCAGCAGGCTACGACGAAATTAAGCCAGAACAAATAAAATATATGGGAACTACAGGAGTAGCGATGCTGCATATTTTGTTCAATAAAATATGGAAAGAAGATAATATACCACAAGACTGGGAGAAGACAATAATAATGCCAATTTTCAAGAAGGGAGACAACAGAAGTTGTGGAAATTACAGAGGAATATCACTCTTGTGCGTAACGGCTAAACTATACGAGGCTATAATAGAAAATAAATTAAGAAGAGAAATAGGAGACAATATTGGAAAATCACAAAGTGGATTCAGGCCAGGCTATTGCACACAAGATCACATTTTCAGCATACGACAACTAATAGAGAGAACGCTCCAATTTAGCAGGGAACTCTATATATGCTTTATTGACATAGAAAAGGCATTTGATAGAGTGAGCAGAGAAATATTATGGGATATACTTAAAAGAAGAGGAATAAGTAATAAATTACTAAAATCGATTAGAACCCTTTACAAGACCAGCAGGAACTATGTACGTACTGGCAATTCTATATCAGAAGAATTTATAACGACCCAAGGCCTAAAACAAGGAGGAAACCTAAGTCCACTGTTATTTGTAATATATATGGATGAAATATCAAAAAATGTTAACCCACGACTAAGGAAAATACCAGTGGGAAACTTAAACCTTCAGAACATTAAAATATCCGAAGCCCTATTCGCCGACGACATGGCAATTTACGGAACAACGGAAGACAATCTACAAACAAACGTGGACATTTGGAAGGCAGAGTTGATGAAAGCTAACATGACAATCAACGTAGGAAAAACAACAGTAATGGCAATATCTAGAGAAGACAAAACAATAACGATTAAACTGAACGGAACAATAATCCAACAAGTCGAAAGTTTTAAATATCTAGGTAGCGTGATTGAAAGTAAAGGAGGATGTAATGCAGATATAAACAATAGGGTACAAGCAGCATCCAGAACTTACCACTCCCTGAGAACAGCGATATTTAGCCATAAAAATGTAAGCAAAAGAACAAAGCTAATTGTTTATAAAACAATACTATTACCAATTTTGATATATGGAAGTGAATCGTGGGTATTAAACCAAAGAGAATACAGCAAAATACAAGCGGTAGAAATGAAGTGCCTCAGACAAATAGAAGGGGTGACTAAAATGGATAAAATCCGAAACGAAGAAATAAGAAGGAGACTCGATATAAAATCAACCCAAAAAATGATAGAGGAAAGACATTTGCAATGGTTTGGGCATCTTATTAGAATGCCAGATAACAGACAAGCAAAAACTATATGGAAAGCAAGAACAACAGGGAAAAGAAAGAGAGGAAGACCTAGGAAAACATGGGAAGATAGTTTAAACCAGATTCTGAAAGAGAAGAAAACTACAAATCGAGAAGCACATGACTTAGCAAGGGACAGGAAAAAGTGGAAGACGTTTATAGAACTCTAAAAAAAAGGAATAAACAACCTCAACACCATACCGGTAGAAGAGGATTTGACTGTATATATATATATATATGCGTTAAAATGTGAAAAAGTGGGAAATAAATTTTCACTTTTTACACGGGTAATGTACACTTTTCTCACGAGAGAAAAGTGAAAATTTACTTCTCACTTTTTCACATTGTAACGCATAACAATGCAAAATATATAATTTTTTTCTCTTGTGCGAAAAGTAAAAATTACCCGTGCAAAATGTGTCAAATTTTGATTGGAAAATGATAAATTATGTACTATAAGGCATTAAAGTAAGAAAATGTGGTAAAATAAAAATTTAGTTTTTTCCCGTGCGAATCCGGCCCCCGACTGAACACGCCAACGCCGCTTTTTAGGGCCGTAGCAATGTGTTCCTAAATAAAAGCGCTATCTAATGCAAAAAAAAATTATATCGGACGAAACCGGCCTCCGACACAACGCGCCGCCGCCGCTCCTTTAGGGTCGTAGAATAAACTTACATGGCCTAATGTGTTCCTGAATTTTCAAATCGGATTAGTATTTCCTTAGATTAGCGCGTTCAAACAAACAAACAAATTCTCCTGGTTTATTATATTAGTATAGATTGAAACCAGTAAATAAATCTGATATCTTTAAAAACAATTTAAATCAGTAAAATGATTTAAAATCTTCATAAAGATTTAAATCAGTAAAATGATTTAAACTCTTAAAAGATTTAAATCAGCAAAAATATCAGAAATCTTTAAAAAAGCAATTTAAATCAGTAAAATGATTTAAACTCTTAAAAAGATTTAAATCAGTAAAATGATTTAAATTTTTAGTGATTTAAAATCTTTAAAAAGATTTAAATTTTTAGTGATTTAAAATCTTTAAAAAGATTTAAATCTATAAAAAGATTTAAATCAGTAAAATGATTTAAAATCTTCAAAAAGATTTAAATCAGTAAAATTATTTAAAATCTTTAAAAAGATTTAAATCATTAAAATGATTTAAAATCTTTAAAAAGATTTAAATCATTAAAATGATTTAAAATCTTTAAAAAGATTTAAATCAAAAATACTTTTCAAAAAGATTTAAATCATAGAGTTTAAAGGATTTAAAATCAAAAGATTTAAATAATAAAAAAGATTTAAATCTTTCTTTGTGTTGCACCTCTGTTATTGACAAACCCAACTAAATATAATTATTTCCCCGATTGTATACTAAACTATGATATGAAAATTAAAATAAATTATTCCTGAACCAGAACAAACTATTAACATTTTAAAAAATTTAACACCATATAAATATACTTCCGAAATTATTGGTATATATTAGTAACTGACTTTTATTTTATAGACAAAACGGCATTTCTCGTTTTGCCTATAAAATCAGTGTCAAATAGTAATAGATTTCAAAAATATTTATTTTTTAATGCAGGTAAATATGGGAGGTATGTTTGTATAGTTGATTTAAAAAAAATGTTAATAGTTCTAGTTCAGGATTATTGTATTCTAATTTTCGCTTCATATTTTAGTAGAGGTGTACCGATGTCTCATTTTCGATATTTTTTTAAGGTAGCTCGGGTAATATTAACGATAGATCAAAACCGTTTGCACATTGCAGGGTTAACTTTTCGAGAAAAGTTTAATAGGCACCACAGGAATTTTCGATCTTTTGTTTCTGAGCTACAGGCAAAAACTCGTTTTTCTCTCATTTTGGAAATATATCATATCTTATTTATTATAATAGTTAGAGAAAAATTGTTTTTACAAAACTTTTACCGTTTTTTTGATTAAATAAAATGGCGTAATTAGATTTTTTGAAAACTTAATAGTTCTCGAGATATAACACAAACTTATGATTTTTTAAATGGGAACCCATGCTGAAAACAGTCTCATTTTTTGCTTATTTTATCTACATTCTACATTCTTTTGTTTTAAACTTGAATAAGAGATGAATTATTAATTCATTGGGGTAAAAAAATTAAAAATTATTAAAAAACAAATGAAAAAATTTATTACAGATCATAATTGGCATATTTCTAATAGTATTTGTTTCAGTTCTACTCATTTTTTCAATTTTTTACTTCAAAAGCATATTAAACTATTTTTTTTCGGATTGTGTCAAAGCCAACTGTTACGTCGATAAAAAGTAATTTAACTAACCCGAAAATAATTGATTAACATTAATTTTGAAAACATAATAGATATAGGTAGAATCAAAATAAACATATGATCTGTAATAAATTTTTTCATTTGTTTCTTAATAATTTCCAATATTTTCACCTCAATAAATTAATAATTCGTCTTTTGTTAATGTTTACAACAAAGAATGTAGACTTGTTATATATCATTGAAATGCTTATAAAATAAGCAAAAAGACGAGACTATTTTCAACATAGGGTCCCATTTCAAAAATCATAAAAGTTTGTATTATATCTCGAGAATTATTAAGTTTTCAAAAAATCTAATTATACTATTTTATTCTATCTAAAAAGCTGTAAAAATTTTGTAAAAACAATTTTTCTCTATCATAATAAATATGATTTAATTTCAAAACGAGCGAAAAACGGTGTTTTTGTCTGTAGTTCCGAAACAAAAGAAGATCAAAAATTCCTGTGGTGACTATTAAACTTGTCTGGAAAAGTTGACCCTGGAATGTGCATACGGTTTTGCTCTATTATTAATATTACCCGCGATACCTTAAAAAAACATCGAAAATGAGACATCTGTACATGTACACATTGCTCTTAAAGCGTATTTAATTTAAGATTATTCCCGGTGCTTGGCGTAAAGAAGTATCACTTCGCAATATTTCAAGTCAGGGTTCACGTAATTATTCGACACAAACGTGACTATTTCATTTCAAAAGCTGGCCGAGTAGACTGGTAGTACGTTGTGCTAGAAAGAAATCTCACATAATTTACATGGAAGTTTATTAAAAAAGAAAATGTATTACATGTTATCTTTAAATAAATAATTTACATGTTAAACTATGTATTAAAATAAAACTTATTACAGTACAGAAAACTATTTATTCATTGTAAATATCAAACAAGCAAACACATGAACTATTCATTAAATTCCTCATAAAGTTATGCAGACAGCCTATTTCGAATTCTTCGCTGTACATTTATGTTTTTACTGGACAACAATTCCCTCACCTGTTGACTATGATATCGCAAAAATGATTCGTTTACATCTTCCACATTCATATTCGGCGTTGCTTCACTGTCTGCTATTTTATTTATTGCAGTTATTAAAGATTCTTTCACGCAATCATTTTTATTTTTGTTTCTTTTACGAGAACCACTAGGTCATGATTTGGGAGTTGGCAAATCAGCATCTTGCTTCTTTCCACGGTTGGTGTCCGGTGGAATAACAATAGTAGGTGAAGTTGCAAGTACAGTTTCAGAATCAAAAATATGCTTTGCGTTATCTGGAGAGTGATTTAGCTCAGAGAATTCTACGGTAATCTCTTGATGTATGTTCTCCTGATTGTTTATTCAAGGAACATAATATTTTCAATACACACAATATTTAAAGAATACTATTTATTATATCCATGTATTAGTTTAATTACGTGAAGTTCTAAGGATTTAAGGAAAAGTAATAGGGATTTAACATGGGAAAATCGGATTTCTTTTAGATTTTTTCCAGTAAAAATAAACTATACGCAGTTATTATATATGAATGGTATATAGCAATAAAAATAAAAATATTAGGTACAAAAGAAAATGAAAATATATCAGTTTGACTTCACTAAATCTAACGGTAATTCAATTTCATCACTAGAAAAAATACCAGAATTAAATAACTTCAGAATATCAGTGGGGATAAAATTTGTGTAGCACAGTTTGCTATTTTGCATATATATTCTTATTCACAAAACTGGTTTCAATGTGCTTAATTTCATTCTATTTCGTATTTTCTTTTTAACAATATTCATTATCGAAAACACGCGTTTAACAACTGCGTTGTTTATCGACACTGATAACATTCTCAGCACAACAGCAGCTAAATATTTTAAAATTGCACATGACGAAGTGTCTATCACGGCACGGTCTTCCGATTCCAAAATAAAAGGCAATATCGGAAGGTTACCAAAACACTCTTGCTTTTGCCCCAAACAAGATGATGGACTTAACAAGCTAAATTTATTTGTATATTTCAATATTAGGTGGTATTCTTCCCACCATTTCTTGTAATAGTGTGATTGGAAAAATATAACGGATTATCAACACAACTTAATTATTTTATTTAGAAAGTCTGTACCATCATTAACAAATTTATATCTGGAAGTATTGGCCTTCAAAAATATAAAATACAATCTATTTTTATCATCTTGCAACATTTGATTAATTGTTCGAGCTATATAACATTTTTCTGTTGAATTTGCTATTTCAAAAAAAGTTTTTAATTCGAGCCAATGTTCTAAAATTTGCTTCATTACGTTGTGTCGAGCTAGCCACCTAGTTGCTGATAATTGAATAAAATTTCTGAATTTTTTATCTTCACCTAAATTTATTAAGTCACATATTCTTTTAAATTAAATTCGCCTTAATGGGCTGCAAGAATACGTGCCAAAAAATCGGTGACATTTATTAACTGTAAATTTACTTTAGCTAAATAAGTAGTTAATAATTGATACAAATCATTAAAAAGTCTGGTACAATCATATTGTCTTCCTCGTTATAATATGGTACACAGAGAGCCATACATTTATTTACAGAACATCCATAGATTCGTCCAGAATAATGGAATAGCGTTTATTTCCTATGCTTCTTATAAGTTAAAAAGTACTGCGTAACTTATAATATTTTTTATAATACTTGTACATTTTGTATGATGCAATCGAAATTCCTCCAAATTAGATCCTTCCCAGCAAAGGAGAGAAGGGCAAGAGGAAAAATTGTATGAATATAGGAAAAACAACAAGATATTGAAGAGAGAAGAGTACAGGAAATTATTTGCTTGCGACGGGCTATAGAAAAGTCCAACGAAATACAAGAACGAAGAAATATGCTTTTTGAGCAATTAATTAAAATGCAGAAGTACCTAGTTTTGTTTTGTCCCCTTATGTTCTATATTTTACAGGGTGTTAATGAATACAAGTTACAATTTTATGACATTTAGTACTGACCAAAATGAGCAAAAAAAGCTTAATTAGCATATGACTGCTTCAACTGTTTCCGAGAAAGAGGCCATTTTGTATTAGAAGCGCAGAAAAACTGACAAAGATAGTGTTCGAAGAAAATTTTGTCTATTTTAGTAAATAGACTATAAAAAACAATAAAATTTTATATGAAACATTTTTTCAGTTTCTAATAGTTACCAAATTATTTGATTTTTTATCGTTCCTCTGTCAGTTGGTGCGTCGATTAATATACTGAACTTCGTACATTTTATTTCTTCGACAATTTTTTTCCTTTTGGCATTTACAAAGATCATTTTCTATAATCGCTGTAGCTTTTGTTCGGCCTAATTTAATATTTTGCAAAACAGGTTTGCCCATGTTTTTTAAACCACAAACTATTGTGAACTGAATTAAATGCTATATTATGTTCAGCAAAATATGATGTTAACCAGATTTCAAAGTTATTGGTTTTAGTTTGCAACTAAATACGTATCCATTGTAGAACTATTTGTTGCAATACTATTAACTTTTTGTAGGTGTTTTTTTACCAATGGAATGGTTTTTTATAATAGATATTTCTGCAGTAAATTCATACTGACATGCTGTACAATAGCATTTATGAGGCGGCCCTAAAAATAAATTGCGACATAGTGTACTATACAATTGCGACAAACTTCCTCTATCTGACAATCCTTCACAAGGTGCCCCTTTTCCCCGCATCTGCGGCACAAGTTTTCCCTCACAGGACATTCCTTCGCCATGTGTCTATACGCGTAGCAGCGGTAACAGCGCTGTACGGAGCCAACAACATGAACGCGGCAACTACTCCACCCAATGTATGCTCTAACCTTCCGAACATAACGCATCCTTCGTTACCCGAGAAACTTCAAGTATCCACCGCCCCTTCTGTTCCGAAACCAGTCGAGTTTTTGCTAAGTACTCCGGCATAGCTATCACCTCTGATAAGTTTTTCAAATAAATTTCTTCCATAATCTTATCTTTACCGACATGGGTTGGCAAGTCGTAAATGACAATTTTCGGCCCTACTTTCCGTGGGGGTTCTACCTATAACCCTAATACCCTGAACTTTCCCCCGTCTTGCTTGGAGATCCTTCTCACTCGCAGTTTCTATAACGATCCCATTTTTAATTCGCCGTACAGCACTGATCCGCATCGTAACCTGGCTACTAATGTTCTTCATTACCTTCTCTTTAACCACCTCGGCTGCCATTGGCTCATCCTCCTCGGCTCTAACGACGATCGCGTAGTTAACGTTGCGCGGCTTCTGTATTTGCGTACCCCTTAACCCTCTTGCCCGTCAGTAGTAGCTCTAACCCCTCTCCTCCCTTGTTCCCCCAAAACTGGCCATTCCCCCATATCAAGAGTACTTTCCATGGATTTCCTCTTATCCTCCTCATATTCCCTTATTATTTCCTTAAATTTGTTCTGATCGTCTACCCGCCCTTTTAAGTTTTCCACCTCGACAAACGTCCCAATAAAGATTTGCACCATGGACTGCAAACTTCTATTTATTTCCCCGCAACATCCTTATTAATTTTGTTCTTCATCTGAATATTAATCATATCCATGAAAGACGTCATCGCCGACGTGTATTCAGCTAGTACATCACCACGTCGAAGTTCGCTTCCGCTTATTCCCCTCCCCAGAGCCAACAGCAGCGCCATGTCAACTAAGGCTCGCGCCCCTTCTTCTGACATTAGCGGTGCTAGCTGATGCGGCGACAGACCGAACTAGCGGATTCCTTAGTGGCGAGTAGCCAAACTACGCTTAGAGAACTTTTTTACTGACTCCATGTGTAGCAAGAAAAAACCCAATAACCTACAATAATCTAAGGGGCTAATCCCTATAAACGACTATGTTTACTAAACTAAATCGACTATGTTTTAAACGAAAATTCGCCGAGAGCTAGGAACAAGCCAATCAGCAAGGCAAAAAGAAAAGAAACTGTGGCAAAACCACCTACCTTCAAAGTGCAGCTATCCCACCCGAACTGGGTTAAAACGCACCCGTGCACCTGAAAATCACTTGGAAACACTCAAACGCAAAACAGAACGTGGTATTAGACCACAGTCGAACACGTGTCTAACCGACAAAGAAACACGAGCGCACACAGAATACGTCTGCTCAGTGCGGCAGTCACAGCTCGAATCTGCTGACTTGGGCAGTTCAACAACTTGTTCGAGATGACCAATCAATGTCTTTCACACTCGCATAATATTTCATTTTTCTTAGTGTGCTGCAACGTCAGTCACCGATTTTTCTCTTACCATATCCAAGAAAAAAAGAACGGATACAACATGAGAACAAGTTTCACCCAAACCCGCTATGCAGGTACAATGGGCATAAAGGATTTCTTCATTCTTTAATACTATCCATGGCTTCAAAGGACTTTCATTGATTCTTTGATAATGTGGTACCTAAATAGATAAGAATAATGTGTAAGCTAGTAGTTATTTGTACATCAAGTATGGCAAACTTATTTTTAAAATTTAATAGCTGCCATAAAATAAAGAAATAGCAAATAAAATAAACTTTGAAAATTACCTTCGCAATTACGACGCAACAGTCTTCAATATATTTAAAATCAATATTTTTTTCCCATTTACAAGCCACTTTCACACATGCCTCCATGCTTTTATACGCTCGCATATCTTGTTGTGTATGTGGGCTTATTTGAAATAGTAAATAATTATTTATTTTATCAATGCTCATCTTTGGCATCATGCTGGCATTCTGACAAAATTCTGCTTTCTTGATTGAATAGCGATCAATACTCCCCAGAGGAATAAGTTTTTCCCAATATCTTACTTGGTCCTCAGAACTTAGTGAATAAAAATAATTGCTAAGCTTAGGCATCTGCAAAACATTAAAAGATCACATTATTATTGTTATAACATTCCAGGTTATGTGCAAGTTTTGAGTTTGTTTTATTGTATTTTAACAAAACAAATACGTTATGATTTTAAATTTGCATATTTCAAAGAAACCTGCCCTTAATACAGTAATTAGAAAGTACCTTATAATCTAAAAATAAGGATATGTCAAAAATAACTTCTGCTGACAACGTAAACACATAGAAGCACGGTTGTATGTCCTCTAAGTTAAAAGTGAGGTTAATGGTTTGCACATGCCAAATCATTACTGAATTCTTATTCGGTTAACGCATGTAGCGCGTAGAATGCTACCCACCATTTTCTGTCTCTCGCGCACACAACTGCCCGCGTTCTGACGATAGATTTGAACGCTACGTCGGAATACTTCTTTTATATGTACTGTGCTTCAGACATAACTGGCTTCAATACATAAATTATAGTACACTAGTATAGTAATAATATAACTGTTTATTCATTTTAGATATTTATTAAACTTATTTTACACTCTGAAAATAATAATATAACATGGCGTAGAAGATCGTAAAAAAGGTGGTATTCTTGATTTAAAATTTCTTTTAACTGTTGTGAATGTTGCCACTTTTATTTTTTATTTTTAGTTGTTCGTTATACAAAGCCTGTATGTTATCTATATTTTGACATTTAATATTATTATTTTTTCGCTGTGGTTAAATTTGCTACTCATCCGTATAGTTCAATTTATACTTAGTTGTTAAATCTGGGCTGTACTAAAGACATCCTATATTGTTAACAGTAGGATCTCCTGCGTTCGTTCCGGGTCGTATGGATTTGTAAAATGACATTTTACTGATATATTTAAAGAAAGTGTGTCTTAAATATTTAACTTCATAGTGATGTGGGTTGATTCTAGCATATATGCACGTGTCAATGTATCCAGCTGGTGTATAAATGTCTTAGTTTCCGAGTGTGCGCTCAATGGTAGCATGCATGGAGTCACGCATTATTCACTGTAGTATTGCGATTCTGGTATGTACAGCCATCGCTATACAGGATTATTGTAGCAAATTCGTTAGTAGGGAGACCACCTTTTGTCTAATTACATAAATAGCAGAAATCCAAAAACTGCAAAATTATATAATATCAATTTTGTTTTGTAGTACAAAGCAGACGCTTTAAGTGAAGCACAACGTAAAACCGACTGTAATTCCATGGTATATACATTTTAAATATTTTGTTTGCCGTAATCTATTTCTTCCCTTTCCAATTTTTTAATATTCTGGTGATGATTATACACCTCTGCAGATATATTATGTACTTTAAAAGCAGAGCATAAATCACACTGATCTTTCTTGGAAATAAATATACTTAAATTCATTTCATTAAAAACGTCTAAAAAAACTTTGTACTCTAGATGATTTAGATTATTTTTATACAATGATTTATATATTCTGTGAATAAATTGGCTTTTCTTCGCCAGATTAGTTTTAAATAAAGCTTAGAAATTGATGACCGGCGATAATGAGACTCCATGTTAGGCAATAAACTAAAAAATGATTTTATTGCATTTCTTCCTTCAAAACTATGAGAATGTCTTCTGCTTTTGACTTGATAGTCCGGAGTAACTTCCTTAGAATTATTCAACTAGTGCAAAACAGTTCACTCACTGGTAGATAAAGTGTTGATAAACATTTTTTGCAAACCCTTTAGTATTATTTATTGGCAAATGAAAAAATAGTGTTTTGTTTCTCCTCGAAATAGCTTGAGTTCTATTTGTCGTGTCTTTAGTAATACTTGTATCAATATATTTTTTTTTCTAACTCATATTCCAAAACATTTTGTATATTTTTTCTTTGCCAACGTCTAATAACTCTCGACATTTTAATTTAGGCCTTCTGTTACTAAGTACGCAAATGAAGACACTGCAAAATGGAGAAATGGCACATTTTTTAAGGAAATGAGTTAAGATGTACATGTACATCATACACGGTGGAATTTTATGTACAAACTTCCAGTGCAATAATTATCATAGTATCAATCTTATTTAGCTTTGAAATATAGCCATACCATTGCATTTAATTATTGATATAAACTTGCTTTATTATTTTCCCGAAAACTACATAACAATGACTGTCTTCTTTTTTGCAGTGTAATCTTTAATTATAATTAAACTTGCAATGAAAAAACCGATAAAAATGGTTTTTTTTAGGTTATGTAAAATGAAATAAAGTGCAAAGCAGCTACAATATGATCATTGGATTTAGGGTCATAGTTAGCGTTTGAGATAGCAGCTTGGTAAGCTTTCTTTTGAGCTCTGAGACGATTAAGTAAATTCGACATCCTATGTTTTAAAAAGTCTTATTGGGTATTGTAAGGGTTACATAGAGGGTTTTACAAAGATAGGACTTTCGTATAGAGAATTAGTTCTTTAATTACATAATTTCCTTCAACTTTGTGAGATGACCAGTTAAATCTAAAAGATATAGCATTTGAGTACAAGTTAAAATAATAGTACAAAGAATTTATGGAGAAATCTGCACAAAAAATAATGTGTACTACAAAGTCCAGAAAATGTTTTGCGAGTGTTTGTATTTAAAGTACTTACTACAAACAAATAAAAACAAAGAGTGATCGCAAAAGTAGGGACAAATAGCTATTTTCGTTTTTATTACACAGAAATAAGTACATTAAATTTAACCAGTAACATAACTAGTCGAGAGCAACAATATTTCTTAATAACTTTTTTCGAAATCTCTATTTATTTTCTGGATAAAAATACTTCCAATTTTGAGACATATACAGAGAGTAACAGAAATAATTATATGAAATAGCCGTACTCGTCGAGAGCAAAAATATTTCTTAGTAATTTTTTTGAAATCTAATTTTTTTCGTGTTTTTAGGTAAGTAATGAAATTTGTGTCAAAACTGTACATTTTTAACAATATCTACAAGGTTAACAAAAAAAAGTTACCGAGATACATTGTTGCTCTCGATGAGATGTGTCACTGTTAAATTTGATGTACTAATTTTTGTTACACCGTGTAAGATTTAAAATACGAAGCTAAATGCAACTTTTTAGTGTGGTAAGATCCGGTATTCTACTTCCGGTTTCGCCGGAAGCGAAATTACCATCTTATGAATTATATGTATTAGAGTAACAATGACAAAATATAACGATATACTGAAACGTAGAATAATTATTTGAGATCCAACCTAATTGTTTTTAAATCGTAGAAATGGGCTTTAAGATCCAGGACAAATTTATTTAAACGAATTCTTTCTTCGTTTAAATAAATTTGTCCTGGATCCTAAAGCCCATTTCTACGATATAAAAAGATATACTGAAATCTTTAAAAAATTACAATAGGTTAATAAGTAATAGTTATTCATCAATTTGAGTGATAAGCAAATCAGGATCCGTGTTACTTTTGTCAGTACTTGTAGACGGCAAATCTCGATAAAGCTCATGAAATATTTCAGGGATTAGAAATAACATTAAAACTAGATCTTCTTTCTTTTCTTTTGATATAGGAACCATTCCTTCATAACACCTACTCAAGGAAACATTCGATAATAGTATAGGTATAGCTCAATTTTACGTAAAAAGCTTATTTAAAGAATGCTAGTAGTTTATAAATCCTGGATCTTCTTTACAGTATCTAAAGCCACTGTACAGAGTGCAATTTAAGGAGTTTTTTCACTTACAATTTTTTTTCTAATAACTAGTGTTTTGTAATAATCCAGCAAAATCGAACATTTGGCACTGTACCATTTCCAGGGTTGTTGTAATTTTGTTTGACCCAAAAAAAACCAAACGTTTCTAAAAAACCCTAATTATAAAAACCACTTTTTATGAAATCATATTTTACTAATTGTAAAACGAGATTTTTCGTCGTGCATGATGCATTTACACTATAAAATGATTTTGTACGCTGATGATGGTGGCAATTTGACCACCGAAACGTCCTAATAAAAATTATCAAATGTGAAGAATATTTGATCCGCATAACCTACAACACAATCCTTTGAAAACTATTAAATAGGATCTACAAAAATAAAGAAAATTATAAATAAATTCCGACTTATCAAACATATTTTAAATATACTATGCTATAAATGTTTATCAAAGTAACATAATGTTACATACTCAGTGATCGCCCAAAATTCTGTCAAGAAATACTGCAGAATATAAAAACACGGTAACTACAGAACAGCACCTGAGCACTAACTCAAGTGTGAAAATCAAGACAAAATGCGCATGGCAAAGTGGGGAAAAAGTAAAATTATTGAAAAAAGGGTACTACCAGTCAAAATTTATAAATTTAAATTATTAATATACTGGACATTGTTATAAAAATCTGTTTTGAAATTGAGAGAATTATTTTTGTTGAAAGTTATATGGCATGTTTCATATAACAATATAGGATATTTGTACTTGACATTTTCTAATATTTTTACATTTTCGTAATCTGGCAGATGATATAGCTTAAAGCTTGGCAGAGAATCTAGGCAATTCTTCCACAAGTTAGTCGTTCGCTACAGGACTAAACACAAGAAAATGCTAAGTAAAGAATGAATAGAGCAAAAAACAACCAGGTAACTTTTGGAAGAACTGTTAACAAAAGTTGAATTATATTCGCAAAGGCGATGTAAAAAAACTGCTGAAATTATCTTTGCAAATTCTATTCGCTCACTATCCACACTGGGATAGGTAAAGTGAGGATTGTAATCTTGTGTCCAAAGAATGAAATGGAAATTGAATATGAAACCCAAAAAATTATTAGTGGTGACTATTCCCCAAACGGATGAATGTGAAGGAGATGACAGTACTGGAAGAATGATAAGTAAACAAGGGCCAAAATATTATAAAGTTAAAAACAGTTAAATGGAACACTGAATTATTAAAAGTTAAATATGTAAAGCAAAAAAAAGTTTGCAGTGTCTCCAATGACACAAAAAAAAACCTAGAAAACAAGGTTGGCTTCTATTCCAAATTTAAACAGAAATTACTATAAAAAATGGAGTATTATATATTATATAGCTATAAGAAAAAGGGCTTTAAACTGTATTACTTTCATACTAAAATGTCTAAACAAATATACAAAAATTAAGTGCCTGGCATCGGCACTTAAAACCGTAGTGGGCTAAGATTGTGCTGCACTAGTAGGAGTTGAAACAGAACTAAGAAATAATGTAAATGAAGCAAAAATAAAGTATTCTTAGTGAAACACAGCGGACTACGAACGAGGTAGAGTTCGCTAAAAATAAGGGAAAGTTAAACAGAAATTACCAAACTCATAAAAATCTATACAAATTTTGAATAAAGTGACCAAAAAAAGCGTGAACAATAAAGAATATCCCGACGTATAAAAATTTATAGGAATTTTGAATAAATAAACTTAGAAAGGCCAAAAGTTTTAGCCGACATGCGAAGGCGGGCACGCCAAATCACGCCGCGCCGTGGTTTGTGACGCAGTTGAGAATTTACTACTGCAACTAGGACAAAAGTAAACTGAGGTACGTAAAATGAAGAAAGAAATACTTACTAAACTGTAACTAAAGTCCCTCGAAAATAGCTAGAGCGGTATGAAACCAAATCGGAAAATTTAGATAATTTCAATTTTTACGGCGTGATTAGGTGTAATATCGCATTCGTGGTTGGTGAGAGAGAAGGAGCTCTCCGACTAGAACCCTGAAAGCCGGCCGGCTAGATCCTAGCTGCAAACATTTAAACTACTGATATATGAGGGCACTTACAGAAAATTTTGTGTTGGCCGTTACACCACATCCATCATTTAATTTTTTTCATCATGGACTTTCACATCACCTGTTAACATATTGATATAAAGAGACGACATTATCAGAGCTAACAGGTGGTAAACCATATGTTTTATTTATTTATTTATTTATTCATTCTCTCCCAAAACAGGATACGTAAGTATCCCAAAAACATGGGAGAGGCAACAATGTATACAAAATAAACAGGCAAGAATAGACAGATGGAAATACAGAGACTAAAAAATACAGAAGTTTACAAATATAAAAATGTATGAAGTTTACAATTATAAAAATATAAGAAAAAATAAGTGAACTAATGTGTCGCTTAGATTAACTCATTGTAGAGAACAGTTCTAAATTGAGTAAAATTATGAAAGAAAATGTCAAGTTCACTGAAACATTTGTTTTCAATTTCATTATAGATAACACATAATCTTCTAATCGGGTTTTTTAATTCATAATTGTTACGTATGACAGGAATGTAAAAAGTATTACTGGAACGGGAATGCAAACGTGGTACGGAAAAATTAATTTGACTTAAAGCGAAATTATCATCAACCAGATTATTTAGTAGTTTATAAAGGTACAGGCATGAATATATCCTACGTCTGTCCTCAAGTGTATACATGTCAAATGTATGTAAAGCAGCAGGATAACTGTATGTTAAAGCATTAAATGAAGGTGAAATTTTACGAGTGCAATATCTGACAAACTTCCGCTGTACCCACTCAATTCGCTTACTAAAGTTATCATATATTGGGTTCCAGACAATGAGGCAGTATTCGAGCTTAGACCTTACAAAACAGTTGTACAAAGAAATAAGAGTTTTTGGATTGTTGAAACAATGTGAATTTCGAATAATGAAACCTAAATTTCTGTAAGCACTATTAATAATATAGTCGTAATTCGGACCAAAATGTAATTTAGGGTCGAACAAAACTCCTAAATCTTTATGCAGTTCAACACGGTTGAGACAGTTACTACCCATCCGGTAGGAAAAAAAAGAAATACTACGTTTCATTGAGAATGACACGATCTTACATTTTTTGATATTAAAATATAAATGTGAGGAAGAAGACCAAGTCAGAAGATTATCAATATCGGACTGCAGTAGACAGTGATCCGCATATGAATTGATAGTTTTAAATAGCTTCAGATCATCAGCGTATAACAATGAGTTGGAGTATTGTAAGCAACGTGTGATATCATTGATAAATAGGTTAAATAAAAGCGGCCCTAGGTTAGATCCCTGCGGCACACCTTAACAGGGACTGAAAAAGTCAGATTTAAAGTTGTGATATTGTACAAAAAGTTTGCGATGTGAAATGTATGAACGTATCAAGCACAATAGATCAGGAGAAAAATTAAACTGATGCTGCAATTTGAATAATAAGACATCATGATTTACAGTGTCAAACGCTTTTGAAAAATCAGTGTAAACAACATCAACCTGTGAGTTGTCAGAAAACTGATCAATAGTGAATGCAGTAAAGTTGGTTAGATTAGTAACAGTTGATTTACATTTAATGAAGCCATGTTGCTCGGGTATAATTTTGTCAGAAACAAAGTGGTATATCCATTTATATAAGATTTTTTCAAAACACTTAGAAATATTAGAAATAATGGATATTGGTCTGTAATTAGACATATCGCAGGCATCACCAGATTTGAAAATAGGACAAATTAAAGATTTCACAACACCCTTTAAGTATATAGGAAGGGAGATTATCAGGACCAGGGGAAGAAGAAACTTTAAGGGATTTTATAGCTAAAATAATATCATTTTCGGAGATATTAACTATAGATAGACAATCATTCGAACAATCAGACCGGAAAATATTTGAAAAATCGGTAACATTTTCTTGGCAATGAACACTGGCAAAATAATCTGCAAAGCCTTGGACAATTGACTCAGTATTATCATATTCCCTCTCACCGCAAGACATACTTCCAGGAATGCGTGTAGTATTTTTCTTGCTATTTATAAATGACCAAAATTTTTTAGGTTCACTAAACAATCGAGCTTCAGTATCTCGAATATAGTTTTTATAAGCACACTTAATATCAGCTTTAATTTTAGTTCGTAGAAATTTAAATTTATCATAAAAATTGAAATCATTAGTAGTTTTGTATAGTTTGTGATATTTGGCTTTTAGTTTTAAGTCAGAGATAATTTGTCTAGTGAACCAAGGAGGAAATTTGGCAGTTTTTCTACGTGTTAGTGGAACGCATTGCCTGAAAATATTACCCAATAAACTATAGAATTTTGAAAAAGCTTCATTGACATCATTATATTCTTTCAATGTATCCCAGTTTGTATTCTGAAGAAGACTGTACATTAAATCAAAATTAGCATGTCGAAAGTTAAATGAAGGACTATCATTGATAGTTGAGTTGGAGGGCGTAGGAACGATAGTAGTATGGACAAATAAAGGGGGATGAAGAGGATCCTCACGCGATAATACTAAATCACTACGCATTATATTACAATTAAAATTACACAAAACTACATCGAGGAGACGAGAGTCACAGTTCAGTATATTATTGACTTGTTTTACATTAAGAAAGTTACAAAAATTCTCAAATCTAGTGATGAGAGTGTTACTAAAACCATATGAAAAATGATCAACAAGTTTACTAATATTAAGATCTCCAACTAGAGCAAAGTTAGACTGCATTAACCATTGGTGGGCCTCAAAACATTCACAGATCATATCAAGTTGTTCAAAAGAAACTGGAGGGGGCAAGTAGACAACAGCGAGAATTAAATTTATGTTAGAACTCACACTAATACGGACACATATCACATCAGCAAGAGAATTAGGATTTAAATTCAGTTTAATAACTGAAGAATTAAATTTAGAACTGACAGCACATAGTACTCCACCACCAATAGTTTTGTTAGATTTGGAGGTGTCACGGTCTTGTCTGTATAAAACATATTTAGATGGATCAAAAATTTCATTGTTATATACTGAGTCTCTAAGCCATGTTTCAGATAAAGCAATAACATCAAAGTTACTTAAGAGAGAATGATGATATATATCATCCAACTTGGTATTCAAACCTCGAGAATTTTGCTAATAAATATTCATATCTGAGTCCAATGTAAACATACAAAATTGAAATAATACAGAGATCAAATGTGAACGCACAGAAATATGCCGACAACTGCAAGTTAGTATAAGAAATTAAAGTAAACGATACAAGGTTGTGAATAAATAAATTTAAATATTTGCAGAATATAGACATATGTTTGAGCTGCTCCATTTGACAGTTAGAAATACAATGAAAGAACTGCATAAGACAAATAAAAAAAACAGACTAAATCATTAATTACCAGGTACATATTACACTGTGTCAACATTAGTGCATAAATCAGCTTTTTTAGTAACATCATCACTTTTGTAATAGATGGTCCCGTCAATTGTCCAAACATTCTTGAAAGCAAATTTACTTGACAATGATCTAACTAAGGTATGGCGTTTTTTAGTTAAATCCTCCTTGATATTGATTTTAGTTCCTTTTAGTTTATTTCTCGACTTCAACACCAGATCACGGGCTTTATAACTAGTAAATTTCACAATGATTGGCCGGGGACGCAAATGCGAGGGAGGAATTGTAGACCCACTATTTGACACTGTGTCAGTTTTGCGCAATATACCGACACGGTGACAACGATCAATGACTTCAGGTAAAATATTTAGAGATAATGATGACTTAAAAATTGCACAGACCTTCTCTTCAACTTTTTCCATTGGCTGTTCAGGAACTCCGAAGACTCTGATACAGTTGCGCCGAGAATATTGCTCGAGCCGGTCAATTTCTCGATGAAGATCATCATTTTCGCTACGTAGATCTTTGATTAGGCCTTCGTAGTGAGATTTTTGTTCCTCAAGACGTTGATCAACACGTTGGAAAACTAGATCAACTAGTTTATTGAGAAATGTGTCGTCACTAAGGATGTTGTTGATGGCCTCTTGGACTTGATTGGCAGTATTTCTCGTCATGATGATAATTAGTGCAGGTAAATAAAGATTTAGACTAAATTAAATGAATATTCAAAACTGAAAAATGTAAATGGCGGAGCAGCAAAAAAAACACGTCTATTCGCGCCAGGACATTGAACAGTGATATTTAACATTAAAGTATCTTCAATACTAGTAAATGTTATTTTGTTAGGGTCCTCCTCCTGTTGCGAATTTATCTTTTTATTTATCCGTACATTTTCTTCGTATATTCTTTTTAATACCTTCGTACTTTAATTTTAATGTTTTTGCTGTTCGATTGTTAAATATTCGTGAGTTAAATTCTTTAACAATATTTTTCCGTGCTTTATCTTTATCTTTTAATGTGACCGCATCTGTCTTCTTGTATTCGATGTTTTATAATTATTACTAATATCTAAAAATAATCTAATTTCGTCGTAAAAATTTGAGCTCTCGGTCCTTTTCTTGTTTATTAATTTTTACTAGAAATATGCCTGTATAAATGTATATAAATAATCATAAATATAGATACATCCTTAAAGTGATTGTTTAACCAGTTTGCTGTCTGTTTGGGGTTCTCTGCGGAGCCATTTTGTGTATTAGTTTTGGCGATATACGTGTCATGTTTAGATTTGTTTTATTGATAAATTGCCATTCACTCTTGGTGGGGTTATCTGAACAATCTATTTTTTATAAACTAAATTTCATTTTGTATTTCTTATGAAATTCGCATGTTTACGTTTCGCTTCAATATAGAACACATTCCTGTATGAAAATGTAATTTTAAATTTGATCTTAAAATTCTTATTTCATTATTTATCCGGTCCTGAGAGTGATTTCGATTAGAGTAATTAAAAATAAGAGTGATCGAAAATAACTGACTCAGTTGGCAATAAAAAATACTTGATCGACACATATATTTAATTCCGGCCATTGACACTGTTGGCAGTGACATTTTAAAATTTTAAATTTGATTACATTTACAATTTTTTATTAAAATGGCCGTAGTTTCCCATTTATTTCTTACATTACCCGTAGAAAAATAATCTAAAGCATTTCAATCATTCTAAATTCTTTTATCTGCCAGGTCCCTGCTCTGATGTAGCCTATTTGTATTTATTCTAAAAATGACATGTCAAATAGTATTTCCGCTTTTACCTCGTGTTGTGTAAACTGTGGAATAAAAAGATCCGCAGAATCGTAGTGCCAACTGGATAAGTTATTTTTGATCACTGTATTATAAAAGAGGCATTAAGTATGATAAAAAACATAACAAAAGTGCTAAAAGCAAGATTTGGATCTACTTGAATGTAAACAACAGAATCTCCAATTACAGGGTAAAGAATAATTTAGTTATAAAAAAATAATAATATAAATTTACAAACATAGGACAAAGTTTTAAACAAAAATATCTTCAAATAAAGTCTCTGCATTACGACACATCACATATATGGGCGAGTGCTGGAGAACATCAGTAGGAGCAGTAGGCAGATGAAAACTGCTGCTATATCTCGATGCAATCCTGAATACATGGATTGGGATGCGGGATAGCAAAGAAGGTGAATCGATGCAGTTATGAAGAAGAAACCACAGGAATCTCGCGCTGGAAACTTCTCGCCTGTAACTCAATGATGGTAACGAATGACGCTGAAGTAAGGAATTGAGATCTGTGTCACGATCGGGTTATATATGATATATTTTATATGAAATATATTTCAGAAATCTTTTATGAATGCGGCCAAGATTGAGTAGAATAAAAAGGGTACCATATTAAGCTGGCATACTTTAATTTACTAACCACGAAAGAGAAATATAAAGATTTAATAGCAGAAATGTCCTGAAACATTTTACATGTTCTGAAATTGAAACCCATAGTTTTGTTGGCTGAGGAACAAATATTCAATATATGCTCATAAAATCTAAAGTTATTGGTGAATGTAACATCTAGATCTTTAATAGAGTTCTTACGACAAAGAGTTGAACCACAAATAACATATAAATGTATGATGAATGATTATTTTTCCGACTATATGACATTTATCTGCATTAAGGATGAGTTTATTATCATTACACCAGGATGCAAGCATGTCAATATTTTTTGTAGAGTTAGTGCATCAGTAAGTGAGGATATTTTACGAAATAATTTGATATCATCAGCATAAGCCAAAGTGGGACAGGTGAAAGAATATAACAATTCATTTATAAACTAAATGAATAATAAAGGTTCTAAATTAGAGCCTGGAGGTACTCCGAACGTAGCAATAAATGTGAAGGAAGAAAATCCATTGTATTAGATATAACAAGATCTGTGACAGATAAGACGCTAAAAGGGATAAAAATGAAGAAGAAGGACCAAACGAACTAAATTTAGATAGGTAAGCCGTGATCAATAGAGTCAAAAGCTCTAGCAAAATCACTATATATAACATCGACTTGACCTTTTTTATCAATAACCTCACTGACATATTGGGAAAAAAAGCCAAATTAGTTACTGTTGAACGCCCACGCATGAAACCATGATTGTCAAATGAAATTAAGGATTTTGTATTTATAAGTAATGAATTGAAAATAACTTTCTCAAATATTTTTGCGAAGTTATTTAAAATCGAAATAGGCCTATCGACCGGTCGATATTTTAATATATCAGATTTGTCGCTCTTTTGTAGACTGGTGTAATGCGTGTAATCTTCCATTGTTCTGGAAATGTATTGGTTTTTATTGCTAAATTTATGATTCTAGACATGAGATCAGCAAGAATATATCTACAATCTCTTATAAGAAATGCGGGAATCTTATCATCGCCATAAAATGCTTTAGATTTGCTATAATTAATATAAGTTCATCTTCATAGATATTTTAAATGTTAAAACAATTTTTATTATTATGAATTACATTAGAGTTATAGTTAAAAAAAAACTGTTGTTGAAGTAATTAGAAAAGCTCTGGGCAAACGCATTAACTATATCCTGAGGGTTATTATAAATAATATTATTATCAAAATGAGTACAAGGAATACGAGAATGACCTTTCTTTAAATGTACAAATTTCCAAAATTCAGATGGGTTGGACTTAACCAAATTTTCGGCATTTCGAAGATAATTGTTGCAGGCAGTGCTAATATAATTTTTGATTACAAGTCTTAGGCCCGGTTTTATAAAGCTCAAAAATCTTTACTTACATTTTAGTTGCTAAGTAAATTTATTTAAGTGGAGATTTGGATTTTGTAAAGCGTTTTTAAATTTACTGAACAAGTAAATCTACCAAGTAAACTAAGTGGAGAATTTAATGCTAATTTAAGTAACGATTTTTATTAATGTATTTTCAAATAATTATAATAAAGTATAATTATGTTCAGTAACTTTTTGAAATTATTTCAATACTAACATTTGTTATTAAACTTGGCGTAGTCTCCAAATTTGAAAATAAATAAAAAAATTACTAATAATAAGAAACTATCATCTATTGAATTATATTACTCACCTAGAGGTGCGGAACTGTCATAAATATGATTTATCCTTAAAAATGTGGAGGTATTTAATTGTAAAAACTTATTTGTGACCACATCAGATATTTTTGTAAATGGGCCAACACCTGTTTTGTACATTTGAAGCTATTATATGAATGAATTTTAATAATATAATTTTTCTAATGAAAATTGTATAATTTAACTTACTTTGTCTTCAGCTTTATCTTTCTTGGCTTTAAATTTTATATTTTCATATAATAATTTGATTTGTTTTCCCGTTCGAATACCAGTTTGTTGTATCGCATTATATTCATTGGCAATCTTTTCCCACGTTACATTTTTTAATTTAGAATTCACATCGTCCGTTTTCTAATTTTCTATTATATTTAAATATTTTTTTATTATATCCAGAATATCACACTTTTTCCCTATCAATAAAATTTTTGCCCCGTTCTCGTCTTCTGTCTATATATCACCTTATTTTATTTCTATCAAACGCACGTCAAACGATCAAAAACAGAAAACAAAACGATAAATACTATTATAAAAATAATCAAGCAAATTTAAAAAAGTCATTTTCACACAACGCAACGTAAATTATATCTCCACTTAGGTATTTAATGGGTAGCCCACGTTGGGCGCCAAAAGTCTTGCTACGTGCTGTAACAACCTTAAGGGTTTTACCATGAGAAAGGCAAGTGTAACGCACCCAAGTTCTTCAGGAATGCGGCCGCCAGCTTTTAGACAGTGGAGACGGGAGTGGGTTAGTGCGATTCCCAAATACGCAATTAAAATCAAACTAAACACTTGAAATATAAAAAGGGCGCCACGATGGTTGTTTATTCTTAAAATGGTACACAACCTCGAAAATACCAATATGTGGAGGATAAGCAATAGTACTAGGTGTGATTCGATATTCAATAAACAAATAAGCTCCGTTTGAACTTGAAATGAAACATATATTAAAAGTTTTACTTAATACAGTTATAAGAACGAAGTAAATTGTAAGGTAAATAATTGATAACAGTAAAAAAAAATATTAAGGCAATAATATAACTCATGCGAGATATTAGTAACCCAAAAAAAAAGATTAATTCGGAATACAAAGTGCACCAGATAGGGGATGCGTGGTACGCGAATGAGCGAGGACCGTAGACGTCGAAAGAACGTATAATATATGAAATATAAAACGCAACAATAGGCGCAATACGTGTGTTTGGTCGACCAAGCAGGGTAGTGCGTGCGCAACATACGTTAAAATAAAATAAACTTAGTCCTAACCCTTCCTAAACCGAAACAAACCCTAAATGAAAATTCCTCACAATAAAAATTATAAGACTCGCGTGAGCTAGTACATAACAATATAAAACAATAATCAGTAAGATTCAAAATTATGACAAATGATGTAACCAAAATACAAATATCAAATATAGTACGATTATTAAACTCAATGAACTTTAAATTCAAACAAATAAATACAGAAAACAAAATGGAGCTTAGCTGCATGTATTTGGAGAGGCGTCGGCGGTAGTGACGTAATAGTGTGGTAGGGATGTGGTGTGACGTTTCCAAAATGGCGTAACCAACTTCCGCTTCAAACACGAGTTGTCAATCTCATCCAATTTTCCATAAAATCCTCCAGCAAGGTGTTATCCACAAAAATCAGGACTCGAAATCCCGATCCAACAATATGTTTCCCGGACTCGAAATCCCGATCCAACAATATGTTTCCCACACAATGTATTCCCAATATCAATGGGTTACAAAGGAAAACCAAAATAATAACGAAGGAGAAACCATAAAATAAAAGCCTAAAAGGGAGAACTCAATTAGCATTGCCAATTTGACAGGTCGACAAATACAAGTTAAATGTTACTTTTACTAATTTATACTTCACAAAAATCAAAATATTAATACAAAAATACTATATAAATATTTCTACAACCGGGCTAAACATTATTAACAAATATAAATACCTTAGATCTTGAGTGGCTTAAAGTATATCAGTGATCGAAGTGCCAAAAATCCGGAACAATTTTCCGCGGGAACAATATTTCCCTCAGCTACTTTTCTCAGTTAAATCCCCAAATAACGGGCACGTTAAAATTCTTCCAACAATACGAAATCAACGAGTGAAAAATAATAACCAACCCTGAGATGCAGCTACAACGACGATCATAGACAGAATGTCTCTCTTCGCTCAAGTCTGCGAAGCGGCTCAGACTTGCAAATTCTCAAAAGTATAAAATATATAAATTTAATAACCCTGAAGACATTCGACCAGCAATGCTAAAGAGTGACAATTATTGCTTGTGACAAGGGCAATAACTACTGAACAGAATAAATTAATAATAAAAGAAACAGATTGCAAAAATAGGACGTAACAACTCCCCCCTTCCTAAAGAGAAGGTTGTCAACGACAACATATACTACGATTCAAAATTCTCATCTACTGAGTAAGGCTTTAAATCTTTGGCATGCCAAACGCCACAATTCTTTCCAACATCATTTTGCAGTTCATATGTCCACGGAGACAACTTTTTAATAACCGTAAAGGGGCCAATGTATTTTGGGGCTAAAGTCGAACTAAAATACTTAGAAGCATCGGACAATACGTAATTCCTACGCCAAACTAGTTCATTAGGTAAATATTGCACATCTCTACGCCTTAAGTCATAACGACGCTTAGTCTTGTCATTTACTTCCTTCAAACGTTCTCTCACTTTAACGTAAATGTCCTGGAATGCTATTCTATGCTTCTCTTTATCCTCCAATGAGCCTACTCGATCTGGGACCGACTTTATCATTTCGTCCACAAATGAAATTTCCCTTCCAAAATTTACAAAGAATGGGGAACATTTAGTACTTTCATGAACTGAGGTACGTAAGGCACAAGATATCTTCTGCAGGTTATCTTCCCATTTACGTTGGTTCTCACCAATGTACGAGCGGATACTTTGTTTAAGGGTGGAATGCACTCTTTCGACAGGATTAGCCTGAGCATGGTAGTTGGCATTAAACCTTAGCTTGACGTTATACCTATCAGCGAGCCGCCTAAATTCTTTTGAACGAAATTGTGTGCCGTTATCAACTAAAATTGATTCGGGGCTTCCAAATAATAAAAATACGTCCTTTTCTAAATGTTTTATAATGGCAGTAGCAGTAGCTTTCCTAAGGGGAAATGTTAAAACAAATTTACTAAACGTATCAGCTACAGTGAGAATATATTGATAGCCCGAAGTTGACCTAATTAAGGGTCCAATCAAATCTATGCTAATTTGTTTCCATGGTCTATCTACAATGAAACGTTGAGCCATAAGTCCAGCAGGTAGTTTTCGTTCCGTTTTATTAGCCGAGCAAATTTTACAATTCTTAACATAACGAGCTATATCCGATTTCATGCGAGGCCAATAATATTTTTGTAAAATGCGATTGTACGTTTTAAAAACACCTAAATGTCCTGAAGTAGGGGCATCATGCATCCTTTTTAAGATATTCAATCTCTCCGCATTAGGTATAACACGTTTCCAACTGTACTCATCGCTATCTAACCCAGAAATACGATTATTGTAATAATGGTATAACTTATCATCATCGACGCGCCATGCCGGAAATTTTAAAGGATTAGACAAGACATTATTTAACATTTTACTGTACCAAGAACAAAATTTCGTCTCCTTTCCAACGTTACAACTATCAACAACTGGCACGCTTCTACTTAAGGTATCTGGAACATGATGGTCGCGCCCTTTCCTATGAATAATTTTGAAATTATACTGTTGGAGCCGAATAGCCCATCTCGCCAAACGTCCACATGGATCTTTCAAATTATGAAGCCAACACAAACTATGGTGGTCAGTTACGACCGTGAAATAAGATCCTTCTACATATTGTCGCAATTTTTCTATGGCCCACAAAACCGCTAAACATTCAAGTTCAGTTACAGTATACTTTCGTTCTAAACGAGTTAGTGATCTACTCAAGTAACAAATCACTTTCTCTCCGTCACTAGTAGCCTGAGTTAAAACAGCGCCTAAACCGTATGACGATGCGTCAGTTTGAATCGTAAATGGCAGCGAAAAATCAGGACAACTCAATATCGGAGCACTAATAAGGTAGTGCTTAATTTTAATCCACGCTCTATTACAGTCATCATCCCACTTGAACTTAACCGATTTTCGGGTCAATCTATTCAAAGGGGCACAAACTTCCGAATAGTTTGGAATAAATCTCTTATACCAACTTGCTACACCGAGCATTCTACGAACTTCGGCTACCGTATGAGGAATAGGAATTTGCAAAATGGCTGATACTTTATCTGGGTCAACAGCTAGTCCGGTAGCATTAACAACGTAACCTAAATATTTTAATTCCGGAACAACAAAGGAACATTTTTCTTTATTCAAACTCAAGCCCGCCTCTATAAGTCGCTTTAGTACTTCTTCGAGTACTTCCAAATGTTTATCGAAAGTGTCGGCTATAACAATAATATCGTCTAAATACTTGAAAACATATGGCTCTAATTCTGGCCCTAAAACTTTATCAATAAATCTCTGAAAAGTTGCTGGAGCTCCATGGAGACCAAAAGCTAATCGCGTAAATTGCCATAAACCACGACCGGGAACAGTAAAAGCCGTAAACTTCTTAGACTCTTCAGACAACGGAATGTTCCAATATGCTGATTTTATATCCAGACTCGAGATAAATTTAGCATTTTTTAGTCTATCTAATATGCTCGACATATAAGGAAGAGGATACGCATCACGTTGCGTTACCGCATTGACCTTTCTAAAATCAACGCAAAAGCGCCACGAACCATCCTTTTTAGGAACCATCAGTATGGGTGAAGCCCAATCCGAATCGGACCTCTCTATAACTCCATTGGCTTCCATATCGAATAATTATTTATCAATTTCAGCCTGTACCGCGGGAGAAACAGGATAGTATCTCTGCTTAATGGGCATCTGATTAGGATCAGTCAATCTAATATGATGTAGTACTTGTTTGGCACAACCTAATTTGTCACTTAATTTTGAAAAGTACTTATCTACTACTTTTCTTAAAGCCTCCGATTGTATTTTATCTAGCGAAAACTTTTGACTATCTACGGGCGCTACGTTACAATCTTTAATGCTAAATTTCCAATTACCGCTACGCAAATCGGGTACTATTCCCATTTGCTTAAAAAAATCTATACCAAATATGAGTGTATGCGACAACTCTGGAATAACTAAAACCTCAATCCATTCGGTCTTATTTTCAATGGCGAATGGCACATGTGCCGAACCGAGAGCTACAAGTTTCTGTCCATTAGCGACAGTACAATATGTCTTACGACAAGAATTTAAACCGAATCCAATATTTTGCAAAAAGTTCCAACCTTTGCTACCAACAATTGTACGTGAAGCGCCGGTATCTAACAAACCCGTAATACTACGACCCAAAATATCGACAGAGAGATAGGGTCTCTCATCGTCCCTAACATGAGCAAGAATAAAATCGAGGACCGGATTTATATTAACGTCGACAGATGGTAACCGATCTGCTATCACCTGCGATTGGCTTTTCCCGAACTATTACACATTTGGCAAGTTGTTTTAGTGACATTTGGAGTACCACAGCCGTAACATTTTTTAACAAAAGTTTGATCACAATCTCTAACTAAGTGATCCGAACTACCACAATTAAAGCAAGTCAATTTGTTGTTTCTACTTTTGCGAGGAGGGACTGACACATTAACGGAACCACTGCTGTCAGACTTACGTTGGCTTTTGTCTGCTTCTGACTCACTGGCCACATAGCATAATGCGGGTTCCACGGACCGTTTACTTCTGTTTGCCGAAGGAGCAATGTATCCATCCATTGTTTCAAATTTTTGCTCCAATCGTCTGCCTAGCTTAATTAATTGTTCAATAGATTCAACGTCTACAAGCGATAACTGAGTTTGTAATTTGGGGTGAAGGTTACGCAAAAGAATTCTAAGTTTAGTCTCCTTTGAGACTGTCGTATTCAATCGGCTGAACATTGTCTCCATAATAGCTATATAAATATCAATAGTTTCGTCTGGACCTTGACAACGCGATTTAATTTCATCAAACAATCTCTCGTCAAAGTTGTATGGTAGGAAAACTTCGCGCAATTGAGTTACAAGTTCATTCCAACATGAAAACTGGCTTTTATTAGCACGATACCAGATCAACGCTTTACCTTGGAATAAATCTATCGCGGAATTAAATAACGGAACTCTAGTAACGTTTCTAGCAATACAAAGCTCATCAACACGTTCCAAAAATGAACCTAGTGACATATCTTTAATATCACCAGTGAACTTTAAGTTCCAATGAGCGGGCAATATTGTTTTAGGTTTGACCTGCATGGGAGATAAATCTGCACAAGTATCTTCGGTACCTGTACTTTCTAAATTGTCCTCATCCAAAGATTCATCAGCGATATGCAACGACTGAAAATCTAGAATACCAGGATGTTTCGGCGTCGAAGATTTGGCGTTGGTTTCACTTTTAATTGACACATTGGACCACGAATTCATAATTCGGATCAAAAGTTTTGACCGAGTTTGCTCTTCTTCACTGCTAGAAGCTGGCATTCGCGTAATACGCTCATAACAATGTGCTATTTTAGAGGAAATTTTCTTATGACTACCCGAAGATTTGTTCCCATCAAACTCTTGTATTAATTCATCAATTTCAGTAAGGGTCTTTTTAACTGCCTCGTGATCTTCATCAAATGTATACGGATATGCTGGCAACTTAAATGAAGAATTAAGCTTTTCCAATTTCATCAAATTACGTAGTGTCTTACGTCGTACATTAGCGTCAGCTAAGTCAGTAACTCCACGAATTTGTAACTCATATTGTAATTCATTTTGCGACAATCTATCAATATCTAGTTTAAACTCCATAATACAGATTATTCGAAACTCAACCAAACAAAAAAAAAATTCAAACTAACTTACAATCTACCCTACCATGCAGTAATAAATATGTACCAGATTAATTACTATTATATTTCCAAATAAACAAAAAAAAATTTTTTTTTTAAAAAAAAGCTATAAAAATTTTTCAATTTTTTTTTTTTTTTTTTTTCCAAATTGCCCAAAATTTATTGCGCAAGGGGCCCCACGTTGGGCGCCAAAAGTCTTGCTACGTGCTGTAACAACCTTAAGGGTTTTACCATGAGAAAGGCAAGTGTAACGCACCCAAGTTCTTCAGGAATGCGGCCGCCAGCTTTTAGACAGTGGAGACGGGAGTGGGTTAGTGCGATTCCCAAATACGCAATTAAAATCAAACTAAACACTTGAAATATAAAAAGGGCGCCACGATGGTTGTTTATTCTTAAAATGGTACACAACCTCGAAAATACCAATATGTGGAGGATAAGCAATAGTACTAGGTGTGATTCGATATTCAATAAACAAATAAGCTCCGTTTGAACTTGAAATGAAACATATATTAAAAGTTTTACTTAATACAGTTATAAGAACGAAGTAAATTGTAAGGTAAATAATTGATAACAGTAAAAAAAAATATTAAGGCAATAATATAACTCATGCGAGATATTAGTAACCCAAAAAAAAAGATTAATTCGGAATACAAAGTGCACCAGATAGGGGATGCGTGGTACGCGAATGAGCGAGGACCGTAGACGTCGAAAGAACGTATAATATATGAAATATAAAACGCAACAATAGGCGCAATACGTGTGTTTGGTCGACCAAGCAGGGTAGTGCGTGCGCAACATACGTTAAAATAAAATAAACTTAGTCCTAACCCTTCCTAAACCGAAACAAACCCTAAATGAAAATTCCTCACAATAAAAATTATAAGACTCGCGTGAGCTAGTACATAACAATATAAAACAATAATCAGTAAGATTCAAAATTATGACAAATGATGTAACCAAAATACAAATATCAAATATAGTACGATTATTAAACTCAATGAACTTTAAATTCAAACAAATAAATACAGAAAACAAAATGGAGCTTAGCTGCATGTATTTGGAGAGGCGTCGGCGGTAGTGACGTAATAGTGTGGTAGGGATGTGGTGTGACGTTTCCAAAATGGCGTAACCAACTTCCGCTTCAAACACGAGTTGTCAATCTCATCCAATTTTCCATAAAATCCTCCAGCAAGGTGTTATCCACAAAAATCAGGACTCGAAATCCCGATCCAACAATATGTTTCCCGGACTCGAAATCCCGATCCAACAATATGTTTCCCACACAATGTATTCCCAATATCAATGGGTTACAAAGGAAAACCAAAATAATAACGAAGGAGAAACCATAAAATAAAAGCCTAAAAGGGAGAACTCAATTAGCATTGCCAATTTGACAGGTCGACAAATACAAGTTAAATGTTACTTTTACTAATTTATACTTCACAAAAATCAAAATATTAATACAAAAATACTATATAAATATTTCTACAACCGGGCTAAACATTATTAACAAATATAAATACCTTAGATCTTGAGTGGCTTAAAGTATATCAGTGATCGAAGTGCCAAAAATCCGGAACAATTTTCCGCGGGAACAATATTTCCCTCAGCTACTTTTCTCAGTTAAATCCCCAAATAACGGGCACGTTAAAATTCTTCCAACAATACGAAATCAACGAGTGAAAAATAATAACCAACCCTGAGATGCAGCTACAACGACGATCATAGACAGAATGTCTCTCTTCGCTCAAGTCTGCGAAGCGGCTCAGACTTGCAAATTCTCAAAAGTATAAAATATATAAATTTAATAACCCTGAAGACATTCGACCAGCAATGCTAAAGAGTGACAATTATTGCTTGTGACAAGGGCAATAACTACTGAACAGAATAAATTAATAATAAAAGAAACAGATTGCAAAAATAGGACGTAACAACTGAACAAGGAAATTTTTTCGTCACTTAGTTACAATTCCATTAAATTTTTGTGTTTATAAAACCGGCCCTTAATCTTTTAAATTCATTAAAATAGAATTGTTTCTTAGTTTGAAGCCATCTTTTCCTGTAAAACTCTTTTGTTTTTATATTATATTTAACATCAGCTGTAAACCACGGGGGATACGAAGATGATCTATATTTATATTTTAGAACAAATTTATCTACAGATTCATATAACAACGTATAAAATACATTGAGACAGTTATATACATTATCAATATTGTTTAAAGTGGACCAATCAATGTTATATATATAGATTCATATAGATCTATAAAGCTAACTTAACGAAAGTTATATCTGAAATTACGGGCTGAAGGAAAATTGATACGTTTACAAGAAGGAAGTCCACCTTTAACCCTTTGAGTACGGCATTATTATACATATGCTTTTTAGTATTTTTATAATATTGCATATTAAACAATGTATCATAAAACTAAATAACATCCTGTTACATATATATCTATATAAAATCAAAATTTATAAAACAAATATATTCAGACTTAATCTCTATGAAATTTAAAAAAAAAAATTTTTTTATCAGATAAACAAAGGGCAACATGGCATGTATTGCAGCACCATTTCGATCGGGACGGGGTATTTCGAGTGCTACAAAAAGCACATCTCCGTGATGTACAACGTACTGGAAGATGGGCCACTTTGTCATATCTTTTCTCTATTGGTACATATGGCTTAAAGTGGTGAATATTTTTTTCACTGCCACGTTTCTTCTTCACCATATCACGTCCAGCGCCCACGAATCCATGTATTACATTCATACGAAAAAATTTTAAATTAATATTGGAAGTTTCATTTCCAGGTGATCGATTGCTGAATATAACAAAGGCATTTTGTAAACTTATATCAACAAAGTACCATACAAGTCTAAGGTACCATTTCATTGATTTTCTATCTATTTCGTATATACTTTTCATCATATGAACCCTATCTTCATATCCCATATGTCTGTTGTAACCCGCCACTAGTTTAGGGCATGTGACTTCTTCTATACTTCCATCTTTCTTCTTTCTGTTGACAAGTACTGTACTATTGGCATCGTGAAAATTAGACAAGAATAAAACTGCTTTTTTGTCCATCCATGTTATTGCTAATATGCCATCGTTCGTCATTTTCCAATCATTATCTCCTCTATTTAGATATTTGTCTTCTTTTAGATCTTTTGGCGTATGTTGTCTATTTTTGCTGGCTGTACCACAAGAATATACACCTTTTTCTAGTAAATGCCTTTGTAATTTTACAGAATTAAAAAAGTTATCAAAAAATACTTTGTGGTGTTTACCCTCAAGACTTTTCGTTAGATCAGTAACAACTCTAGTTGCCAAATTTTGCTCTGATGCGTCTTCTACTTTTCCTGTATAAATTTGGAATTGACATACGTACCCAGACTCATCTGCTCTTGTCCATACCTTGTAACCATGTTTTACAGGCTTTAAAGGCATATATTTCCGAAAAGAAGATCGCCCCTTAAATTTCACCATGGATTCATCAATCGACTGATATTCATTAGGTTCAAAACAGTTCGCGAAAGTTTTCTCTAAAGTATCCAACAGAGGCCTGATTTTATACAATTTATCGTATTTTTTCTCACCCCTTTTAGGTTGCAGAGAATTATCATGAAAATGTAAATGACTTAAAATCCGCCGAAATCTATCACGAGACATTAGAGAAGAAATATATTGGTCTCGTAATTCAAGTTGAGACGACCAAACATCTTTATAACTGGGCATTTTTTTTATTCCCATCATAAGATTTATTGCAAAAAAGATTTTTATTTCGGAAACGGTAGCAGCTATGAAAGCTTGTGCATTTCCTCCGTGTTTCTGTGTTGCATAAAGATTTGTTTCAAATGTAATTTTACTAAACAATTCTTCAGGAAATAATTGTAAAAATAATTCACAAGGTGTTTCTGCCGAATCAGGAACATTCACACCAGAGTTTGAGGTAAATGGAATAGGTGGTTTGTAGCTACTTTTATCTGTTCTTTCTTAGAAACTCTTTGCGTATTTCAGATATAGGAACATTGTCCTCTTCATCCCACTCTGAATCACTGTTCGCATTATCCATTAAAATAATTTCCATGTTCCTAATATCAAATTCATTAGACTTGCCTTTTGGAATTTCTGTGCACTCAAAATCATCTTCTGAAATATCATCGGAAGCAGTACTACCACAGTCTGATGGAATCTCAGACAAAATTTCTTCAAACTTATCATATGATAAGTTTTCCAAATCAGAAAATATATAACCTAAAAAAACAAAGTCATTTAGGCACTTGTGGTATTGATACATAACCACAATATTTACACATCAATTACATGACTTTATAAAAGAATTATTAGATATAAGTACAATTACTATATTTCTAAGATACATTTTGAACAAGAAAACACACATACCTGACATTCTTATTTAATTATTTTAATTTTATATACTTAAAACTTCAGTGGTACCCACCATTGAAAAAACTGACATATTACAGTGAACATATTTAGCTTCCACAGCAAAAAAAACGTCAGTTAAATTTGATCTGATAGATGGCGTCATATTCAACGTAATTCAAGCAGTGGTTGCGCTGTAACACCAGGAAGGAGCGTAGATAAAATTCACAAAAATGTGGTTGAACTATGTATCCACGAGTACCCAAAGGGTTAATAGATAAAGCCGGGTGATAATCATCTTCAGATACTAAAGAAGAGTGCTATTTGTTTATATTTAAAGTTAAAAAATTAAAGATTCAATATATTATTTGAAGTATTAGGGATAGAGTTAAATTGCTGCAAATTTAGATCACAGAAATTTCTAATACTGGAAGTAAACGGTAAATTGCAAAAATTAAATAATATTTACATCGGACGGTATATACACAGCAATGAATAGTTGTAGTGTAAAAACACTTGCAAGCAGCGATGTCAATCAAAGGAAATGATTTTTAAATATTTGAAGTGTCTATTATTGTGTAACTAATAGAATCTTTTAGTGCGATTAAAACACAACCACCCTTAGTTCATCACGAATAATATTATAATTATTTAAAAATATTTCAGAATTAAGAACAGAGTCACATAACCAAGATTCAGTCACAACAATTACATCATACTTACTTGTGGAATTATTTTCTGATGATCCATAAATCATGATATTGCAGGAACGCTTCTGACGCTCAGTAATTTCCTGGATGATATTTTCAGTCAATAAAGGTACAGGTTGTGGTGCGTGCACTTATTTTAATAATTTTTTCATGTCATCCAAATTTTTTTGTAGGTTAATGATAGTTAATTTGAGACTGTTAATATCATTACCGATAGTACGGCAGCTGGGACAATTCCATTTTATACCAGATTGTTTATTATTAATCGAGCGAGCCATAGAAGCATCAACATCAACGCAATCTATATTAAAACTGTTCTTAGAAACGTAACATGTTAAGTTTATGACTTTCGGTTGCACAATTGCAACAATGACAAAACAGACATGATGATCAAGAAGTAAGTACAAAAATAAAACAATAATAATAGAACTAGAATTTGATTTTGACATATGTATTTGTGTTCATAAATGTGAACAAATGTTGTATGAACCCAAGCAGATAAAAATAAGTATGAACAAAGAGATGCAACTACGGTTTTAGGAATAGAAGTATAGGAAAAAAAATTGAAGAAACTTACCCCCAAAGTAGATTTTTACAAAATTTGTAACACATTCAAATAGGAAAAAAATTAAGTGAATCGTCTAATACTAAAAAAGTATATCGATGGTAAAACTGCAAAACCTTGTAAGGAACATAAATTTCTTGATTTTTTAATTTCCTCTCAATGCAAGCGTGCATTGATTCGCACTCCATACGCGTATGACCTTTCTCAAGAAAATTTTGGATTATGTCTATTTGGTTGTTTTGCAAAACTGGCTGAGGCATTAGCACAGACTATCTATACCTAACGGCAACAGACAGGACAGATAGTGTTATTTTTAAAACTGCAGTTACGCAGCGCTAACTACCGACGTTAGGGTGAACTAATACCTAAAAGTTCGCCAGTTGGCGGGAATTTTAAATCAAGGGCTATAATTATTACAGAAATAGATTATAAATAAAAGAAAAATTAGGCAAAAATCTTTTTATTTACAATTTTTTTTTACAAAACAAGAAATGTATTATGAAAACTCCAGTGACGTTAGTTAATTTGTTAAAATATGCTCAGTCGAAATTTTGACTTATCTAAAGATACAATAAAATTATGTATCTACATATAATTATAGTAACCCTGAAGAAGGTTTGAGAAAAGTGGAAATGTTAGCCGAGTATATTTTAATAAATTGACCAACGAGAATAAATTTATATAATGAAAACTAATTTCATTTTATTATTTTCATACAAAATTCATCTACCACGGTATTTCTAACGGTCTCCAATTTATAAAATTTTCTATTTTTACGTGAAGAAGATATGAAAAAAGTGGAAACGTTAGCCGGTTATATAGACCAACGAGAATAAATTTATATAATGAAAACTAATTTCATTTTATTATTTTCATATAAAATTCATCTACCACGGTATTTCCAACGGTCTCCAATTTATAAATTTTTCTATTTATTAATTTCACGAAATGATTCACCATAACTAAATGAAATAATTTATTTATCTTTATACACATTTTCTCCCCGTGTTTGTCGCAAAATGAACTATTAAATGATGGTAAGGGAGATAATTTCGAAATTAAATTTGGAAGAAGAATTATTTTCGGAATTTTCAGAAAAAATTATATCTTTCCCATCATCAATAACTTTGACAAAATTTTCAGAAGCATATTTGAAATGTTTCTCGCCATCTACATATTCTTTAAACATTGTTAAACTATGAATGCCAAATAAAGTTTCAATGCAAAAGAACGTCTGACAAGACTGACATTCATAATTTAACAATTTCTTGATTAAAAAGCCGGCTACATACGCTGATTCATTCGTATTGATACTTTGAAACGAGGTTTCAGTAATAGTAAATTCTTAGTGGTAATAGGAGTGGATGTACAGAATGAAGTTGAAGGGATAGAATCAGAGATATTAGAAATATTGGGAGTAGGAGATTTTGATAAAAGGATATCGTAAGAAAGAAGAAGTCTTTTGCCATCATCTTCACAATTTGTACCCATTCCACTTTTAACAGTATTATTTAAAATTGCTGTTTTATATGCACTAACAAATTGCAAAGATGAGGGTTTTGGGTTACTTCCACATAAACCTCTTGCTATGCTAAAGAAATTCTCTAAAGGATCTTGGTTTAAAGATCTTACAGTAAGATACTGAAAACCTAGACCCTTTAGAGAATTCCAAAGATATTAAACGTTGCGAAGAGTTACAATTAACAATGAAACTGTGGGTGGATTATGTACTTTATTATTAGAGGTTATAAATTTAATTCTATTTAAAGACCTTATTGCACTGTTCCAAAAATTAAAATGCGGAGATTTTTCTGTTAAACGAGAGGCCAGTGGTTTTGTAGACATAAAAACGCAGTTAAGGGTATCAAATAAATTGTTCATTAATTTTACAAACGTGGCTGTGCCGTCACCCTCTATATGCCCAAATTTAGTTAAAATGTGAAGAAAGACAGCAGTGGACTGACTAAATATTTGCGCAGCAAGTTTTACCTTCATCTTCTGTCGATTTGTAGGGTTTATGTGCGCGTTACTTAACTTTGTAGATCTCAATGACCCACTAGTACTATCTACTTCTACTGCCTTTTTAATATCACTCCATTTAGCTGTTTTCCCTTCGAATACAACATTTTTGGTCATAAAATTATTTCTAATGGCCTTCAACATATGAGGAGCATCAAAAAGATGTATAATTTTATTCCCATCGATGTTGTACACGAATTCATCTTTCCCCCTTCCCGAGTCTAATGACAAATCACGTACAGCAGCCACGTTCCACGACCCGCCATCACAAACAGGCGAAAGAATTTTAAATTTTGTTTTAGTATGTATTGCTCTGACAACTTCTTTAATTAATTTTTTCAATGTGTAACGATTCGCGGCACTGTGCGTTATATAAAAAGCAACAGGTTGCTTCCATTTCTTGCCAATTCCGCGAATCATAAATACTAATATATGATCTGCAAGACGTGGCTCTACTTGTGTTCCTGTCTCTACAAAACCCTTCACCTGCCAAACTCTTTTAGTAACATTTAAATTTAATTTTTTACTTATTTCCATTTCATCGAACATCAAAGTGCAATAACGATTCTTTAAAGACATATTTTCTGAAACTACTTTTAAATAACTAAAGAACTGATCATTTATTCCCGTATTTAAATCAAAATTTGAAAGACTCCTTTGCAACGTCCGTTTTGATGGCAAAGATAACAATTTCTCCAAAAACCTGTAACAACGTGGCCCATGTTTGAAAATAGCTAGAAACAAAGATTTTTCTTCTAGAGTATACCGTCTAGCCTTTTTAGTTTTAGAAAAGTTTGTTAATAAAGATAAAACAAAAATCCGTAAAACCCGTGGTAAATTATACATATTTTGTATATTGTCCAATGATTTTGTTGAAAGTATGTCAACTTTGTTTTTTCTACACTTCTGGATGAGAATCCTGCCGCGTTTCCTGCTTAATGACAGAAGTCTTTCTGTCTTTTGTAGCCTGGAATACATTTTCTTTTTTTTTTCGGCGACAACTGATTGTTCTTCTTGACTCCAAAATGTTGTAACGTGATCGTTCCTATACCAGAAAGAAACTATAAGTACATATTTCTTAATTGTAAATTTAATGTATAACTATAATGCGAGTGTAATTAATTATCTGATATTTCAAAAATAAAAGAAAACACTTTTTCAATAACATTTGATAAAAGTAAATTTACTGATTTTTCTACATTTCTAATCTATTGAAATTGAAATATACAATATAATTACCTCGACGTGGAGTGCCAATAATTTCAGAGTCCTCAACATCCATTACTATTTTCGAACTCGTGCTACAGGAAGGACCTAGATCAAATTAATTTAATATTAATTTCATATATTCGTTATGCAAAATACGATAAGAAATAGATAGGTAACGGTTTTATTCATGTTGTTTGTATAGAAGATTGTGAAGCTTTTAACAAAATAATAATAATAATAATAATAATAATAATAATAATAATAATAATAATAATAATAATAATAATAATAATAATAATAATAATAATAATAATAATAATAATAATAATAATAATAATAATAATAATAATAATAATAATAATAATAATAATAATAATAATAATAATAATAATAATAATAATAATAATAATAATAATAATAATTACCGTACCTCGGTGCGGCGTTTCCAAAATCGCAACATGTTGATCTTGGATTATCGAAGAAATATTAGGACTGGTAGGTTCAGGAGCTTCAGGAGGTACATGTTCTTCATTTTTGCCGAGTTCTACAAACATATAGTGCTACACTGATCAGGACACATAAAGAAATCCACATATTTTCAAATCTGAGATATTAGACATGTAAAAACTATATTAAACTACGATCTGTTTGGTTTGTTAACAACCTAAAGTAGGATCTCATATATTAAATTAGAATTTTTACTTAATTATAGAAAACGTACTGAAAAAAAGAATGTTTGATACATAATAACGCAACCCAAACTATACCATCACGGTCTTCTACATAAGATACCGAATAAAAGTTGTTTAGAGTACATACCTTTAGGAAGTACAGGACGGGGTATTTGTCCAAAATTTAATTTCTTCTTCTCGGGTGTTTGAAATTGCCTATCATCAAAATGAAGTTTACACACTCGACATCGATGAACGAGCTTATTAAATGGTAAATCCACTAAATCTAGCCTATTCATATTGCGTAGGCAATGTTGCCTGAATACTTCCGTTCTTGGAAAACAAAATAATGTACCACGTTCTTCCACTGGTAACGTATTTGTTACACATACTTCGTATGCACATCTCTATAAAATGATAGATAATTAATCTTCAGTTCCAAAACTGTTCAAAATTTGATTAGTAAAATTTGCTAATCATATAGTTAACTAAAGTGACTGCTATTTATTAAAACTGTATAACAAAACTTAAAACATTAAAATAGGTATAGATAATTGATACTTACTTTACTCATGATGAAATATTTTGCAGCAACAATTCAAAGCACTTGCTAACGAACAAGAAAAATAACTTTATATATAAAGCAAAGTATATTATCTGAAGATCAGATAACAAGTGATCAAGCAAGAGATTTTACAATTTTAGTTTATTAAACATCTTTGCACGGAAATTAAACTTCAAACTTGAATCTCGCTGACGTTTGACAAAACAAATTTTTATTGGCAAAAATCGAACAAGTTGAACAAATCACCTTAGCGCAACTACCGACGTTAGGCTGAACTAAAACCATTAGACGCGGGAGTTCATTGAATTGTCAGCGGACTGGGCATTAGCTAAAATGATATTTCGGTTTTGATAACCGCAACCATCGCTAAAAATTATTACTTCTTTTACTTCACTCGTAATTTTTTTTTTCTAAATAGTCTATGATTATAGTTGTAAACTCATTGGCAGTTACATTTCCAGCTGCCTCGTGCCAAATATAACAGGTGCCTTGTTGAGTTGCAAAATTAAAAAATGTAAAATTATGTACTTGTAACTTCATTTTATAATAAGCCAAAGAAACTTGCAATTTTCGGACTAATAATACTGCCTGTACATCCATTGTAAAAATAAAAATTGAGGGATTGTTTAGTGTCCGCTGTTATTGAATATCTTTCTTAGATTAAGCAGCTTCTTTGCGATTAATATGTACATCATATTCTTCTCTAGAAATATTTCCAGCTCGAAACGCAGTACAAGTATCACATTGGTCTTTTTTTGGTGTGAATAGTGACAAATTTTGTTTTTCAAATTCTTTTCTGAAACTGGTGTGACTTAAATAGTTTTCTCCTTCCGGACATTTCTTCACATAAAGTCTGTAGAGTTTATGAATACTTTGCCAATTTGGTTCCAAATATAATTTAGAACTGTCTTTACGACAATAATGACTCTCCATTTTTGGTAACTTTTGTAGAAACTTGATAAGAAAATTTAATTCTTTAGAACTCCGTTCTTCATTCTTCTTAGAAATGCTTGGTTTCGTTGATACAAAAGTATCAATGCTCACATTTTTTACCCACTTCAGTACACTCCATTCACCCAATGCAAATGTTTGGAGAAACATTTTCTTACACACTCGTCTTCGAATATTATTAATCTTTAAGTTAAAAACCAAAGCTAAATTTCGTTGACACTCAACAATGTCTGTTTTTCGTTGCTTAATATTTTCTGTATCAACCAAACCAGCTACATAAATTATCTTTTCTTCCCAGCTATTTATTTTCCAAAAGTCATTAAACATTAAAAGTCGATATTCTTCTGTAAAATTACCACGAAAAAACTTTCATGATTTTTTTGACATCTCACAATTACAAGGAGGTCCCATTTTTCTAGATTCTTTCTCTACATGCATATAGGTCTTACTTTCTTTGTTACGTTTTACAGATTTATACTTCTTTCCTTTTTTTCTTATTTAGTTCACGGTTCCAATTCATTTTATTAACTTCGTTCTTTTTTGCCCGTTTCCTTTTTTGAGAATTCTGTGCGTTATTCAAAATTTCTTCAGCAGCTTCTGTATCATGTTCGGAACTAGAATGAACTGATGGTACATAATCTGATCCACTGTCCTGAAATGGTTCTTCATCTGAAATACCTGCAACTGTATCTGATTTTGATTTTTTAACATTGTTGAAGATTCCAGGTAGATCTAAATCAATTTCTGTGGTACTTGATTCTTGCAAATTACCAGCATCGATGCGCTGGTTTTCTTCAATTAAATTATTATGGCAGTAATTAGACGAATTAACTTGCATTGGAGTTTCTTGTAAATTAGGATTAGAATCCTTCTGATAACCATTATTGGCGTCACTACAACAAAATAAAATAAGGTAACGACAAAAAAAAATTATAAAAAAATATAAATAAAATATATATCATCACGGCATATTACCCATTGCTGGGTGTGCCAATCTGCTTTATACACAGAATTCGGTAATGATGATGACATAATAAAAAAATATTAAGAGTAAAAAAAACTAAAATATAACTTGTCCATGTTTTGTTTTGATTCTTATAGTAACCTTTCCTGCAAATAAAGTCTATTAATTTTGAGTATATATTATATCGTTTTCATCAATATAGTTTTGTGTAAATTTAATTACAAATATTCCACAATATAGCCGTCATGTTGTTTTGGATGATCAATATGTTTAATAATAAAATTTTTGGTTCTAATGACTTGTTTCTTAAACCTTAAATAATTTTTAAAATTATCGAAATATAAATCACATTCTTTGTTATTATCATTTAAAGGATTTAAAGAACTATATGTATTTTTTTTAAATATACTATACTTCAACACCAGTGATTGCCATTTACAAGTAATGGCATTAGAAGTTTATTTTTCATATTTTTAATTTTTGTACTATATATTAATTTGCCGACAGCCAAGGTATTCAGGATTGGTAAAAGGAAATCACAGGATCAATCTAAATCGCGCTTGATTAAAGTAATTTTTAAGAATGTGCTTTCTGCTCAAACTGTCATAAAAAATGCGAATAAATTACGTCAGTTTCTCGATAGTAAAATTTGTTAACCATTGATTACCAGATATGGAAGTAAAATCAGATGTTAAAATTTCTTTAACAAAGCACGATGAACTATAAATTCCAACAGTGTAGTTTCTTCCAGTATAAGGTACATAATGATGAATATCTTTCATTAAACAGTTATTATAGAGATCTAATAATGGAATATCATAAATATCATGTAAGCAATTGTTTTCAGATGTAGATTCTGTTTGCGAAGCTAGTGTGATTAAAGTTCAGAATTGGGAGTTAGTTGTTCTTTTTCTTTTACAGTATTACTGGAAGTAATAGAAGTATGATTGATGGAAAAATCATTAATTGCTGGATTTTGTTATGTTTTTGGTTTAAAATTTTTAAGATACAAAATATCAATATAAGTGTGTGGTACCTGTTGTTTCTTTTTCCAAGTTTCTTCTGCGTATAGAAATTCATCGTTAATTTTATTTCTAGCACAACGTTTCTTTGAAATATTTAGAACAATTTCCTTTCTTAAAGATAACACTCAGCTACGTACCAAACGAATAAAGCGACTGCAATTTCAATTCTCCAGTTCTCTACCTGTGCATTGCTAATTCTATTTATATATTTATCTGCACACATTAATGTAGTCCGTAATGGTGCATAAGGAACATATATTTTCAAAACTAAATCTAATATATCTTTGTTATTATTTCATTACATTCTAGCGTACAATTACAACATTTTGACTACTTTTTTACATTCAGATCTAATATGAGTACATTTTATGTAAAGCAGACTGGCTTTGTAAGTTAGGATAACATTTAGAATAATAATATCGGAGATAATAGTCTAATTATCATCATTATCTAAAACCATATTAGATACACATATTGAAATTAACTCATCATAAAATGCGAACATTTTGTCTGACAAACTAGCAGTTAACAAAGCAATTAAAAAATTGTTTTATGCACTTTATACTGAATGCAGCTGCTATTACTTCTTTTATAAACCTCTTCATTGAAATGACTTTTGTTATTTTATTTACATCAGTAACAAACTTCATAAAATGAGCGCAACAGATCAAAACTTGACTAAATGATGGCCATATTTTTCCTTCATTAGGTGTATTCTCTATTAAAAGCGTTAAATTTTAGAGGCAGTTATTTTTTTAACTTTACTTCTTATTCTGTACCTAAGTTTTCGCTAAAATTTTAGTGGTTAGAGTTAATTTCTAAAAATTTAGAGGACAGTGGAATAGTGCTGTTATTTTGTGCAATGCCAAAATGGCATTACAAAACTTAATCGGCTTGGTTTTAATTGAAGAATAGCACCAAATAAAACAAAGGTAAGTGTAAGTTATTTATATTTAGCAACTTACTTATATTAATTTATTTATAGCTGTTATTGATTTCTTTTAATTAATTTTGCTTTCCGTCCTTTTTGATATTTAAAAATTAATTAATATAAAGCAAAATATTAATAAAATGTGTAATTATTATAACTATTATACTTTTAACATATAAATTCTAACTCATATGATAATATCTAATTTTACTTTTCGAACATCTTCACTCAAAGTTTATTTTTATTAGAGAAATGAGTTAAAAATTCGCGATATGAGTGATTCATTTTCAATGCCGGAATATACATTTATAAAATAAAAATGGATTAATAAAACAATAAAATATATTATTGATGAAATTGAAAATCATTTACCTATTGCGGAAGGAATTACTGCAATTCCAAATTTTATAAAAATATTATGTACTCTACATTTTTATGGCCATGGAAGTTATCAATTTGATGTTGGACATGGATATGAATTTGGACTTAGTCAGCCGTCAGTCAATAAATGTATTGAAATTGTAACAAACGTTATTAATGAACACTTATTAGAAACTTGCATTAAATTTCCTACTACTAATAATGCAAAGTAAGAGACAGAGACTGGATTTCACGACAAATGTAACTTTCCAAAATGTATTGGGGCAATTGATGGAGCTCATGTTGCTATAATATCTCCAGCAACAGAGCATCCAGTTCACCCAGCAGCACCATATTTCAATAGAAAGGGATATTTTAACATAAATGTACAGATCGTAGTTGATCACGATTTAAATATTACAAATATTAAATATTTTCTTGTTGTTGATATTTATATTGTGCTTGTGTCGTTGAAATAAAATAAATAAGGCTTTCTCTGACAAATATATTTAAAACATTATTTACCTAAAAATACAATTTCTCGTATTGAAATAAGATGATCCAAATGGTCAATTGGTGGTCAATCAGTGGTCTGCAAATAAAGAGAATTTTATAAGCACAGCGCTTAGTGAGTTCATCCCCAGTCATAACAATACATCAACTCATTCTCAATATATTCAGGTAATCATATATGGGTAAATAAGATTGTGGCGAAATAAAGAACACCTCACTTCACAGTACACGTGATTATCTGTGTGGGCCGCGTCCGCGCTAAGCGTGAACCTGCGGAAAAGATAAACCTCGCTCCACACTAATAATGTGAATCTGTGAGACTTGTAACCTCCATGCTAGTGATCTGCAAGGCCGAGAAATAAAGAGTTAAAGCTGAGTTGGAAACTCAGTCTCCGCCCACACACTCGACGGTGCAAGCGTAAGCTGGGCAAACCTCCTGATTAATTAAATATGGCGGACAGGGCACCACTTGTACCGGACCGGTAAACGGTACATCGCTGGGTGCAACTCAGCCGTTCCCCCTACCGCAGCAGATTATGGGACATCACCGTTTCAGGATATTTGGGGATAACACATAAAACCAACAAATATACCTCAATAACTATACTGGTAAAACTCACCCAAAATTCTTAACACACACAACACAATTCTTGTAGGTATACCACAAGTACTGATCATTTTCTCAAGCATTTGTACTACGTATTTTGTTTTCGTATTTCTTGCGGGTTGTAAATTAACAAATTTTGTAAATGAGTGTACTGCCACTATGAGTTGTGTATTTCCTCGCTTAGTTTTTATAAATGGTCCCACATGATCAATGTGATGTGTGTGAAACGGAATCGATAATTTTTCTATAGGGTTTAATAATCCTGGTTGTTTTTCTTTAGTTTTCTTATTATATAAACATTGTAAACAGCATTTGATATACTTCTTGACGTATTTTCTCATACTCGGAAACCAGTATGTTTCGCAGATCTTTTGTAAAGTACGTTCTAATCCGAAATGTCCAAATTCGTCATGACAACTTCGAGTTATTTGTGCTCGCTGTCCCTTAGGAACAAGCCACTGTATTCCACTTGCAGTTATACGATGAACACGTCCATTCCGTAAACAATAGTCCTTGTAAATATTTCTCTCATAATTGGTTTCCGGTTCTTTCGATAATATATCTGCCGTGACATATGGCAGGTGACATTGACATATCTTTAATCAAACGTATCTTTTCATCAGTCATCTGACCGGCTAGTACCCAGTCATCTGCTTCGATATGAAAGACATGTAATTCTTCTAATGGTTCCTTGATTAGATATTGGGTTTCTGCTCAGTGCGTCTACATGAGCCATACGTAATCCAGGTCTGTACTCGACAGTAAATGTGTACTCCTGAAATTGTAACCACCCTCTACCAATTCTGGGAATTAAGTCCTTTTTAGTGCTAGTGGTACGCAAAGCGTTGCAGTCCGTAACAACCTTGAAACTAAGTCCGATGAGGTAAACTCTAAATTTCTTTAAAGTTTCTACTACTGCCAAAGTTTCCAAGAATGGTACTTCTTCTCAGCATTGTTTGGCGACTGTAGTAGGCAACTGGTTGTAATTTTCCAGATTGTTGTTTCTGCAGTAGGAGTTCTCCAAGTCCCATCATACTAGAGTCTGTATGAACGTCAATTTCTGCAGATACATTATATAATGCCAAAAGTGGTCGCTTTATTAATTTTGTCTTTAAATTCTCGAATGCATCATTTTCTTCTGCTTCCCATTTTTATTTAACATCCTTTTTAGCTAATTTAGTAAGAGGTTGAGCAATTCTTGCGTAATCTTTGACAAAATGACGGAAATAACTGATTAACTCAAGAAACTGTCGAACTATGAACATTGATCGGGGCTTGAAATAATCTTACAGCTTTAATTTTGTAGCCTAAATAATTTACAGAACTTTGGAAGAAGAAACATTTCTTTAAATTTAGTGTTAAACGGTTTCCTCGAAAGAGTTCCAGAAGAATGCGAAGTCTTTCAAGTCCTGTCTCAAATGTTTCTGCTGGACATTAAACGTCATCTAGATATGCCATTGCTATTGTATTTCTGTACGGCCCGAGGAATTTATTAACCATCCTTTGAAATATTGCACGTGCATTTATTAAACCAAATGGCAGTCGAATAAACTCATATTGTCCATCTGGTGTTACGAAAGATGTTTTATGTTTACTATTTTCTGCAATCGGAATTTGATAATAACCAGAGGTCATGTCCAATGCTGCAAAATATATTGTGCCTTGTAGACGGTCTAATTGGTTGTCAATTCGTGGTAAAGGGTAACGATCTTTTACTGTGACTTTATTTAATCTCCTGTAGTCAATACACATTCTGGAATCCCTATTCTTTTTCTTGACTAACAGGGTAGGCGATGAAAAAGATGAGCTCAACACCCGAATTCCAATAATTCTTTCACCACATTTTGTACCTTTAATTTTTCGTAAGATAGACGATATGGTCTATACGTGAACAGTGTATCTTCTGTTAAAATAATTTCAGCTGCTGAGACTTTTGCACATTTGATTTCTTCCACTAAAGCCGCAAAACAATTTCGTAATTCTGCCAGCAAATTGAGAAGCTGTTGTCGCTGGTTCTCGTCTAGATCATTCCCAATGTTTAAATCATCCTTAGTAAATATTCTTGGCTTACTTTCTACATTATCATTTTTGTCCTCTCGACATCTGTGATCTCTTGCAAGAATTCTATTTCCTCCTATCTCAAGGTCATGATCAGATAAGTTGACAACTGGTAAAACACATTCATGATTTTTGTCAGCTTTGATCACACATCTCGGAATTATGTGTTCGCTTCCTTCTTGCGCTTTCACACTTAAATCCACGAAAACATAATTTTCAACTTCCACGTAACAAACTATGTGTCCAACATATCCAGGTGGAATTACTGTTGCTTTCTTTACCCGAATTTCACATGTCCGTGTAGGTATATTAATTTCAGTTTCTCTGAAGGGATTCTCTGATTTTCGAAAGATCCTCATTTTTTGCTTCCCTGCATATAAAAACTTCATCAGATTCGGTGAATACTTGTCCAACGATGAGTGGAATTGATTGTACACTGTCTGGTACAATACACAAAAGAACTTTCAACTCTACTTCATCTATTTTCAGTGTCTGATTTTCTGCTTCGCCTAATGTTTCCACTCTACCTGACCGAAACCTCTAAGTGTCCTTTTTTATTTTTCTCGCAATCTACTTTCAATCTTTTAGCTTCCGATTCAACCATAGTGATACAAGCACAACCCAAATCTACATAAGCTTTTGATTCCTGTCCATTTACACGTACATCGAAAAATAATTTATCATTCATGCTTACCTCAGTTACTGTTAGGACTGTTTTCTCCAGCGTTTTCAGTTGTAAAAAACATTTATCCTGGGGGTAATGGTATCCTTTACATTTGTCGCATCTGGGCTTACTCGTCCTTGTAGATTGTTGTGTGCACCGGAATGATAGGTGTCCTGGTTTTCCGCAACGATGGCAGCGAATTTTATTAAAACGATTCATCGGCTCGGTTCGTTGTCCACGGGGATATTCCTTACGTTCAGTACGTTGATGACGTCCAGTATTAAAACTCTTGGCTGAACGTCTTTACGGAACTTCATCACGAATTGTCTGTAAGTATAACAATAAAGCTTCCGGTTTCTTGCAATCGCGGGCCCTTGCAGCAGCACGAATATTTGCATCTGGTATTCCTCCGACAATACAAGAAACAGCTTTTTCATTATGAATTTCGCAAAAGTTTAACAATGCCAATTTTTCGTAAAAATATTTTGAAATTGGTTCATTAGGCCTTTTCTTACGATCCATCATTTTTTGTAATTGTCGATTCAAGTCTCTCTGATGTGGAAATGCCTCCAGTAACATCGACTTCCAGGTTTCCCAGGTTTAGTCTATCGAATTGAAGCTTTTGTAGCAGAGGTTTCAGCATAGCCTCGGAAACACTTAAACGCAAAAAAGAACGTGGTCTTAGACCACAGCCGAACACGTGTCTAACCGACAAAGAAACACGAGCGCACACAGAATACGTCTGCTCAGTGCGGCAGTCACAGCTCGAATCTGCTGACTGCTGACTTGGGCAGTTCAACAACTTGTTCGAGATGACCAATCAATATCTTTCACACTCGCATAATATGCATTTTTCTTAGCTAGCTCTGCACAGTACGCTGCAACGTCAGTCACCGATTTTTCTCTTACCATTTCCAAGAATAAAAGAAAGGATGCAACATGAGAACAAGTTTCACCCAAACCCGCTATGCAGGTACAATGGGCATAAAGGATTTCTTCATTCTTTAATACTACCCATGGCTTCAAAGGAGTTTCATTGATTCTTTGAGAATGTAGTACCTAAATAGCTAAGAATAATGTGTAAGATAGTAGTTATTTGTACACCAAGTATAGCAAACTTATTTTTAAAATTTAATAGCTACCACTAAATAAAGAAATGGCAAATAAAATAAATAAACTTTGAAAATTACCTTCCAATCACGACGCAGCAGTCTTCAATATATTTTAAATCATATTTTTTGCCCATTTACAAGCCACTTTCACACATGCCTCCATGCTTTTATACGCTCGCATTTCTTGTTGTATATATGGGCTTATTTGAAATAGTAAATAATTATTTATTTTATCAATGCTCATCTTTGGCATCATGCTGGCATCCTGACAGAATTCTGCTTTCTTGATTGAATAGGGATCAATATTTCGTAGAGGAATAAGTTTTTCCCAATATATATATATATATATATATATATATATATATATATATATATATATATATATATATATATATATATATATATATATATATATAGCTATAAGAAAAAGGGCTTCAAACTGAATTACTTTCATACTAAAATATCTAAACAAATATACAAAAATTAAGTGCCTTGCATCGGTACTTAAAACCGTAGTGGGCTAAGGTTGTGCTCCACTAGTAGGGGTTGAAACAGAACTACGAAATAATGTAAATGCAGCAAAAAAAATTAAGTGTACTTATGTGAAACACAGCGGGCCTACGAACGAGATAGAGTTCGCTAAAAATAAGGGAAAGTTAAACAGAAATTACCAAACTCATAAAATTTTATACAAATTTTAAATAAAGTGGCCAAAAAAAGCCTGAACAATAAAGAATATTCCGACGTATAAAAATTTAGAGGAATTTTGAACAAATAAACCTAGAAATGCCAAAATTTTTAGCCGACACGCGAAAGCGGGCACGCTAAATCACGCCGCGCAGTAGTTTGTGACGCATTTGAGAATTTACAACTGCAACTAGACCAAAAGTAAACTGAGGTACGTAAAACAAAGAAAGAAATACTTACTGAACCGTAACTAAATCGGAAAATTTAGACAATTTCAATTTTTACGGCGTGATTGGATGTACTACTATCGCGTTCCTGGTTGGTGAGAAAGAAGGAGCTCGCCGCTTAGAATCTTGAAAGCCGGCCGGCTAGACCCTAGCTGCAAACATTTAAACTACTGATACATGAGGGTACTTAGAGAAAATTGTGTGTTGGCCGTTACACCACATTCATCATTTAAATTTTTTCATCATGTACTTTCACATCACTTGTTAACATATTGATATAAAGAGACATTATTAGAGCCAACAGGTGGTAAATCATATGCAGTCGATATTTAACATTAAAGTTTCTTCAATACCAGTAAATGTTATTTTGTTAGGGTCCTGGTCCTGTTGCGAATTTATCTTTTTATTTATCCGTACATTTTTATTGTTAAAGCTGGATTCAGAGATTGCTTAGTAAACATAGCATAGAATAGCACAGAAAAACAGAAAATGAACATACGGAAAAGCGTGTAGTGATTCAGAGTAACAGACATAGCCTAGCACAACACAGCAAAACATGGGGAATTGGTCATATTTTATTTCGAAGCTATGTTTTGCCATGTTCGGCCATGTGCGCTATGTTTCGTGAGTATTCGTAGTTACACCACGCCTACTTCCACAGCGCGTTAAGAAAACTTTTAAGTTATTTTGTATTGCAGTTGTGTTTATTATAATTATTTAAAAAATGAGTGATTCTTATGAACAAGACATAAAGTTAATCAGCTTAGTGGAGAAGTCGCCAGTCCTCTACGACAAAAAGAGAATGGATTTTCTGACATGAATTTATCTACATACAATAGTTCTATGTTTTCTGTGCAATCTCTGAATTGGTTTTAAGTTTCTATGTTTTCCTGTGTTGTGTATTCCTATGCTGTGTTTACTACGCAATCTCTGAATCCAGCTATATTCTTTTTAATACCTTCGTACTTTAATTTTAATGTCCTTGCTGTTCGATTGTTAAATATTCATAAGTTGAATTCTTTAACAATATTTTTCCGTGCTTTAACTTTATCTTTTGATGTGACCGCATCTGTCTTCTTGTATTCGATGTTTTATAATTAATACTAATATCGAAAAATAATCTAATTTCTTCGTCAAAAATTTGAGCTCTCGGTACCTTTCTTGTTTATTAATTTTTACTAGAAATATGCCAGTATAAATGTATATAAATAATCATAAATATAGGTACATCCTGAAAGTGATTGTTTAACCACTTTTCTGTCTGCTTGGGGTTCTCTGCGGAGCCATTTTGTGTATTAGTTTTGGCGATATACGTGTCATGTTTAGATTTGTTTTATTGATAAATTGCCATGCACTCCTGGTATCTGAACAATTTATTTTTTATAAACAAAATTTCATTTTCTATTTCTTATGAAATTCGCATGTTTACGTTTTGCTTCAATATAGAAAGGCCTAAGAGTTTTATCACATTCCTGTATGAAAAAGTGATTTTAAATTTGAACTTAAAATTCTTATTTCATTATTTATCCAGTCGTGATAATGATTTTGATTAGAGTAATTAAAAATAAGAGTGATCAAAAATAACTGACTCAGTTGGCAATAAAAAAAACTACTTGAAATTGGCAAAATCGACACATATATTTACTTCCGGCCATTGCCACTGTTGGCAGTGACATTTTAAAATTTTGAATTTGATTACATTTACAATTTTTTTTTTATTAAAATGGCCGTTGTTTCCCATTTATTTCTTACATTAGCCGTATAAAAATAATCTAACGCATTACATTCATTCTAAATTCTTTTAGCTGTCAGGTCCCTGCTCTGATGTATCCTATTTGTATTTATTCTAAAAATGATATGTCAAATAGTATTTCCGCTTTTACCTGGTGTTGTGTAAACTGTGGAATAAAAAGATCCGCAGAATCGTAGTGCCAACTGAATTAGTTATTTTTGATCACTGTATTATAAAAGAGGCATTAAGTATGATAAAAAGCATAACAAAAGTGCTAAAAGCAAGATTTGGATCTACTTGAATGTAAATAATAATAATTTTATTACCCAACATAATCTCCAATTACAGGGTAAAGAATAATTTAGTTATAAAAAATACAATTAATAATACAAAATTAATATAAATTTACAGATAAACATAGGACAAAGTGTTAAATAAAAATATCTTCAAATAAAGGCTCTGCATTACGAGACATCACATATATGGGCGAGCGCTGGAGAACATCAGTACGAGCAGTAGGTCTGAAAACTGCTGCTATATCTCGATACAATCCTGTGTACATGGATTGGGATGCGTGATAGCAAAGAAGGTGAATCGATGCAGTTATGAAGAAGAAACCACAGGAATCGCGCGCTGGAAACTTCTCGCCTGTAACTGAATGATGGTAACGAATGACGCTGAAGTAAGGAATTGAGATCTGTGTCACGATCGGGGTATATAGTATATTTTGTATGAAATATATTTCAGAAATCTTTTATGAATGCGGTCAAGATGATAAATTTGAGTAGAATAAAAAGGGTACCATATTAAACTGGCATACTCTAATTTACTAATCACGAAAGAGAAATATAAATATTTAATAGCAGAAATGTCCTCAAATATTTTACATGTTCTGAAAATGAAACCCATAGTTTTGTTGGCCGAGGAACAAATATTGAATATATGCTCATAAAATTTAAAGTTATTGGTGAATGTAACACCTAGATCTTTAATAGAGTTCTTACGATCAAGAGTGGAACCACAAATAACATATGAATGTATGACGGGATTATTTTTCCGACTATATGACACTAAGTTACATTTATCTGCATTAAGGATGAGTTTATTATCATTACACCAGGATACAAGCATGTCAATATTTCTTGTAGAGTTAGTGCACCAGTAAGTGAGGATATTTTACGAAATAATTTGATATCATCAGCATATGCCAAAGTGGGACAGGTGAAAGAATATAACAATTCATTTATAAACAAAATGAATAATAAAGGCCCTAAATTAGAGCCTGGAGGTACTCCGGACGTAGCAATAAATGTGAAGGAAGAAAATCCAATGTAATAGATATAACAAGATCTGTGAGACAGATAAGACGCTAAAAGGGATAAAAATGAAGAAGGACCAAATGAACTAATTTTAGAGAGTGGTAAGCCGTGATCAATAGAGTTAAAAGCTCTAGAAAAATCACCATATATAACATCCACTTGATCTTTTTTATCAGTAACCTCACTGAGTTACTGTTGAACACCCACGCATGAAACCATGATTGTCAAATGAAATTAAGGATTTTGTATTTATAAGTAATGAATTGTAAATTACTTTCTCAAATATTTTTGCGAAGTTATTTAAAAAAAAATAGGTCAATATTTTAATATATCAGATTTGTTGCTCTTTTTGCAGACTGGTGTAATGCGTGTAATCTTCCACTGTTCTGGAAATGTGTTGGTTTTTATTGCTAAATTTATGATTCTAGACATGAGATCAGCAAGAATATATCTACAATCTCTTATAAGAAATGCGGGAATCTTATCATCGCCACAAAATGCTTTATTTGGTAGTTTTAGGCCCGGTTTTATAAGGCTCAAAAATCTTCACTTAAATTTTAGTTGCTAAGTAAATTTATTTAAGTGGAGATTTGGATTTTATAAAACATTTTTAAATTTACTGAACAAGTAAATCTACCAAGTAAACTAAGTGGAGAATTTCATGCTATTAAATTTAAGTAACGATTTTTATTAATGTATTTTCAAATAATTATAATAAAGTATAATTATGTTCAGTAACTTTTTGAAATTATTCACAATACTAACATTTGTTATTAAATGTGGTGTAGTCTCCAAATTTGAAAATAAATAAAAAAAATTACTAATAATAAGAAACTATCATCTATTGAATTATATTACTCACCTAGAGGTGCGGAACTGTCATAAATATGATTTATCCTTAAAAATGTGGAGGTATTTAATTCTAAAAACTTATTTGTGACCACATCAGATATTTTTGTAAATGGGCCAAAACCTGTTTTGTACATTTGAAGCTATTATATGAATGAATTTTAATAATATAATTTTTCTAATGAAAATTGTATAATTTAACTTACTTTGTCTTCAGCTTTATCTTTCTTGGCTTTAAATTTTATATTTTCATATAATAATTTGATCTGTTTTCCCGTTCGAATACCATTTTGTTGTATCGCATTATATTCATTGGGAATCTTTTCCCACGTTTCATTTTTTAATTTAGAATTCACATCGTCCGTTTTCTTATTTTCTATTGTATTTAATTTTTTTTTTATTATATCCAAAATATCACATTTTTTCCCTACCAATAAAATTTTTGCCCCGTTCCCGTTTTCTGTCCATATATCACCATATTTTATTTCTATCAAACGCACGTCAAACGATCAAAAACAGAAAACAAAACCATAATTACTATCATAAAAATAATTAAGCAAATTTAAAAAAGTCATTTTTACACAACGCAACGAAAATTATATCTCCACTTAGGTATTTATGGGTAGATTTTGTTATTTACTGAACAAGTAAATTTTTTCATCACTTAGTTACAATTCCATTAAATTTTTGTGTTAATAAAACCGGCCCTTAATCTTTTAAATTCATTAAAATAGAATTGTTGCTTAGTTTGAAGCCATCTTTTTCTGTATAACTCTTTTGTTTTTATATTATATTTAACATCAGCTGTAAACCACGGGGGATACGAAGATGATCTATATTTATATTTTAGAACAAATTTATCTACAGATTCATATAACAACGTATAAAATAGATTGAGACAGTTATTTACATTATCAATATTGTTTAAAGTGGACCGATCAATGTTATATATAGATTCATATAGATCTATAAAGCTAACTTAGCGAAAGTTATATCTGAAATTATGGGCTGAAGGAAAATTGATACGTTTACAAGAAGGAAGTCTACATTTAATAGATAAAGCCGGGTGATAATCATCTTCAGGTACTAAGGAAGAGTGCTATTTGTTTATATTTAAAGTTAAAAAATTAGAGATTCAATATATTATTTGAAGTATTAGGGATAGAGTTAAATTGCTGCAAATTTAGATCACAGAAATTTCTAATACGGGAAGATTTAGAGCAAGTAAACGGTAAATTACAAAAATTAAATAAAATTTACATCGGGCGGTATATACACAGCAATGAATAGTCGTAGTGTAAAAACACTTGCAAGCAGCGATGTCAATCAGAGGAACTGATTTTTTAATATTTGAAGTGTCTATTATTGTGTAACTAATAGAATCTTTTAGTACGATTAAAATACAACCACTCTTAGTTTATCACGAATAATATTATAATTACTTAAAAAATATTTCAGAATTAAGAACAGAGTCACATAACCAAGATTCAGTCACAACAATTACATCATACTTACTTATGGAATTATTTTCTGATGATCCATAAATCATGATATTGCAGGAACGCTTCTGACGCTCAGTAATTTCCTGGATGATATTTTCAGTCAATAAAGGTACAGGTTGTGGTGCGTGCACTTATTTCAATAATTTTTTCATGTCATCCAATTTTTTTTGTAGATTAATGATAGTTAATTTGAGACTGTTAATATCATTACCGATAGTACGGCAGCTGGGACAATTCCATTTTATACCAGATTGTTTATTATTAATCGAGCGAGCCATAGAAGCATTAACATCAACGCAATCTATATTAAAACTGTTCTTAGAAACGTAACATGTTAAGTTTATGACTTTCGGTTGCACAATTGCAACAATGACACAAAACAGACATGATGATTAAGAAGTAAGTACAAAAATAAAACAATAATAATAGAACTAGAATTTGATTTTGACAAGTATGAACAAAGAGATGCAACTACGGTTTTAGGAATAGAAGTATAGGAAAAAAAATTGAAGAAACCTACCCCAAGGTAGATTTTTACAAAATTTGTAACACATTCAAATAGAAAAAAAATAAGTGAATCGTCTAACTAAAAAAGTATATCGATGGTTAAACTGCAAAACCTTGTAAGGAACATAAATTTCTTGATTTTTTAATTTCCTCTCAATGCAAGCGTGCATTGATTCGCATTCCATACGCGTATGACCTTTCTCAAGAAGATTTTGGATTATGTCTATTTGGTTGTTTTGCAAAACTGGCTGAGGCATTAGAGCATTAGAAATGTATTATGAAAACTCCAGTGACGTTAGTTAATTTGTTAAAATATGCTCAGTCGAAATTTTGACTTATCTAAAGATACAATAAAATTATGTATCTACATATAATTATAGTAACCCTGAAGAAGGTTTGAGAAAAGTGGAAACGTTAGCCGAGTATATTTTAATTAATTGACCAACGAGAATAAATTTATATAATGAAAACTAATTTCATTTTATTATTTTCATACAAAATTCATCTACCACGGTATTTCTAACGGTCTCCAATTTATAAAATTTTCTATTTTTACGTGAAGAAGATATGAAAAAAGTGGAAACGTTAGCCGGGTATATAGACCAACGAGAATAAATTTATATAATGAAAACTAATTTCATTTTATTATTTTCATATAAAATTCATCTACCACGGTATTTCCAACGGTCTCCAATTTATAAAATTTTATATTTTTACCTGAAGAAGATATGAGAAAAGTGGAAACGTTAGCCGAGTATATTTTAATAAATTTACCAACGAGAATAAATTTATATAATGAAAACTAATTTCATTTCATTATTTTCATATAAAATTCATCTACCACGGTATTTCCAACGGTCTCCAATTTATAATTTTTTCTATTTATTAATTTCAAGAAATGATTCACCATAACTAAATGAAATAATTTATTTATCTTTATACACATTTCCTCCCCGTGTTTGTCGCAAAATGAACCTTTAAATGATTGTAAGGGAGATAATTTCGAAATTAAATTTGGAAGTAGAATTATTTTCGGAATTTCAGAAAAAATTATATCTTTCCCATCATCAATAACTTTGACAAAATTTTCAGAAGCATATTTTAAATGTTTCTCGCCATCTACATATTCTTTGAACATTGTTAAACTATGAATGTCAGATAATGTTTCAGTGCAAAAGAACGTCTGACAAGACTGACATTCATAATTTAACAATTTCTTGATTAAAAAGCCGGCTACATACGCTGATTCATTCGTATTGATACTTTGCAACGAGGTTTCAGTAACAGTAAATTCTTGTGTGGTAATAGGAGTGGATGTACAGAATGAAATTGAAGGGATGGAATCAGAGATATTAGAAATATTGGGAGTAGGAGATTTTGATAAAAGGATATCGTAAGAAAGAAGAAGTCTTTCGCCATCATCTTCACAATTTGTACCCATCCCACTTTTAACAGTATTATTTAAAATTGCTGTTTTATATGCACTAACAAATTGCAAAGATGAGGGTTTTGGGTTACTTCCACATAAACCTCCTGCTACGCTAAAGAAATTCTCTAAAGGATCTTGGTTTAAAGATCTTACAGTAAGATACTGAAAACCTAGACCCTTTAGAGAATTCCAAAGATATTAAACGTTGCGAAGAGTTAGAGTTAACAATGAAACTGTGGGTGGATTATGTACTTTATTATTGGAGGTTATAAATTTAATTCTATTTAAAGACCTTATTGCACTGTTCCAAAAATTAAAATGCGGAGATTTTTCTGTTAAACGAGAGGCCAGTGGTTTTGTAGACAAAAACGCAGTTAAGGGTATCAAATAAATCGTTCATTAATTTTACAAACGTGGCTGTACCGTCACCCTCTATATGCCCAAATTTAGTTAAAATGTGAAGAAAGACAGCAGTGGACTGACTAAATATTTGCGCAGCAAGTTTTACCTTCATCTTCTGTCGATTTGTAGGGTTTATGTGCGCGTTACTTAACTTTGTAGATCTCAATGACCCACTAGTACTATCTACTTCTACTGCCTTTTTAATATCACTCCATTTAGCTGTTTTCCCTTCGAATACAACATTTTTGGTCATAAAATTATTTCTAATGGCCTTCAACATATGAGGAGCATCAAAAAGATGTATAATTTTATTCCCATCGATGTTGAACACGAATTCATCTTTCCCCCTTCCCGAGTCTAATGACAAATCACGTACAGCAGCCACGTTCCACGACCCGCCATCACAAACAGGCGAAAGAATTTTAAATTTTGTTTTAGTATGTATTGCTCTGACAACTTCTTTAATTAATTTTTTCAATGTGTAACGATTCGCGGCACTGTGCGTTATATAAAAAGCAACAGGTTGCTTCCATTTCTTGCCAATTCCGCGAATCATAAATACTAATACATGATCTGCAAGACGTGGCTCTACTTGTGTTCCTGTCTCTACAAAACCCTTCACCTGCCAAACTCCTTTAGTAACATTTAAATTTAATTTTTTATTTATTTCCATTTCATCGAACATCAAAGTGCAATAACGATTCTTTAGAGACATATTTTCTGAAACTACTTTTAAATAACTAACGAACTGATCATTTATTCCCGTATTTTATTCAAAATTTGAAAGACTCCTTTGCAACGTCCGTTTTGATGGCAAAGATAACAATTTCTCTAAAAACCTGTAACAACGTGGCCCATGTTTGAAAATAGCTAGAAACAAAGATTTTTCTTCTAGAGTATACCGTCTAGCCTTTTTAGTTTTAGAAAAGTTTGTTAATAAAGATAATACAAAAATCCGTAAAACCCGTGGTAAACTATATATATATTGTATATTGTCCAATGATTTTGTTGAAAGTATGTCCTCTTTGTTTTTTCTACACTTCTGGATGAGAATCCTGCCGCGTTTTCTGCTTAATGACAGAAGTCTTTCTGTCTTTTTAGCCTGGAATACATTTTCTTTTTTTTTTTTTTCGGCGACAACTGATTTTTCTTCTTGACTCCAAGATGTTGTAACGTGATCGTTCCTATACCAGAAAGAAACTATAAGTACATATTTCTTAATTGTAAATTTAATGTATAACTATAATACGAGTGTAATTAATTATCTGATATTTCAAAAATAAAAGAAAACACTTTTTCAATAACATTTGATAAAAGTAAATTAATGCTTTACTGATTTTTCTACATTTCTAATCTATTGAAATTGAAATATACAATATAATTACCTCGACGTGGAGTGCCAATAATTTCAGAGTCCTCAACACAGTGTTGCCACAAGCTCTTTTTTTATCGTGGTAGATACATGGAAGGAGGCGAGGTAGAACCGGGTCGGTACGGGGTAGTTTTATAAAAATTCTATATTTGTCAGGGATTAGAATCAACTATTTTTTATTCGCTTTTATTTGTTGTTATGGGTTATCTAAAATATGAAAAGAAGACTAATAAATTTCATTAAATATATATATATATATATATATATATATATATATATATATATATATTTACAATATATTAAAAAATATGAATATCAAAAAAAGAAATAAAATGTAAACATGTAACACATAAAAAAACATTGTCTGGTAGCACAAGCCTTGTTTTAACTAAAACGCTGTTTTAAAAAAATTGCCAAATTCAAATTTGAATATTTAATTTCACCATCATGTTAAAGAACGATTTAAAAAATATGTATATATATTTTTGAATATAAACTATGTTCTGCTTTAAAATCGTATTTTGCTAAATTTGATATTATTATTATTAAATAATGAAACTTGACATATCTTGAAACAGTTTTTTAGTTCAAACAAGGCTTGTGCTACCAGCCATTAATACATACTAAGGATATAACTTACAGGACAGAACAAAATATAAAAAAAAATATTAGTTATAAAAAAACACACAATTATATAGGAACTAAACAAGGTTGTAGGTTTTGTTGGTACTTGGATATAACCAAAATAAAATAAAGATATATTGGATTTTACCAAAAAATAAACAAAACATATTTGTATGCTTTATTTTACTGCCTAAACTTCCTTCTTAATAAATCCGCAGAAGGAGTCCATGTAAAACAAGTTTCATTATTAAGCAATTCTTTGGCGTGTAGAATACTGCAACATGTATCTACATCTAATCTGTTGCGAGTTTTGGTTTTTAATAAAAATAACTGTGAAAAAACTCGTTCTGCTGCAGCAGACGAATGAGGCAACGATAAGATTCCATTTACCAAAATACAAAGATGTGGAAATAGCGGATCACCTAGGTCATTTTTAGCCTTAAAAATATTATTCCAAAATTCTTCAAACGAATTTAAATCAATTTGCTTAAAATGTTCAATATCAGCAAGCAAACGCCATTCGGAATTAAGTTTTACAATATTAGTCACTAGATTCGGAAAAAAAGTGATAGTATCTTTTACTAAATTTCCTATTTGTCCGGATACAGCTGTTACATAATTCAATGTAAAAGTCAAGGCATCTAAGCTTAAAATCTTTTACTTCATTTACATCAAAATTGGCAAGAAGCATCAACTCAACCTGTGCACCATAATAAACTATATCTAATTCTAAAAATGACCTAGGATTTGACGGATTAATATAGTTAATAGGAGTTTTATCTATATGTTCCTTTTTAAAAAAATTTCGAAGAATTGTTCTGTATAAATCTGTTAGTCTATTTAGCACTAAGTGAATTTTTGTTTTTTCAGACTGAAATTCTAGGTTTAATTTATTTACAATATCTAGAACATATGATAAAAATTTGAAATACATTTTGTAAATAGGATTTTTTAGATTTTCCAAAATTTTGTTAGAGGAGTTTAAATCTTGCTCAAAACATTCATTTGTAAAAAACAACACCAATGGATCCCAATTTTCCAAAACTCTATCCACAGCCAACTAAAAAATAAAAAAATAATTACAAATTTAATCCAAACAGAAAAAAAATATGTAAATTTACCTGTAATGAAAGCCACCTTGTCTGAGCTGGACGAAGCAGTTTGTGTGGCTTTATATTTATAAACACTTGACATTCATTTAGCCTATCAATTCGTTTACTACTATTTGCAAAGTAATTGTAAATATCCCTGATAAAATCTTCCAAGCTTTTTGGTAATTTTTTTGTGGCAGCAGAGGCACAGAGATGAAACGAGTGACATATGCAGCCTAGTACAAATATATTCGGTAGTATCTGTTTAAATCGTGCTTGAACACCTGTCTGTTTCCCCATCATGACTAATGCATTGTCCGCGGCCAAACCAATTAAATTATTTATTGGAATATTTAGATCTTTTATGTAAGTCACAATTTTATTAAAAATGCTTTCTGCAGAGCAATCTTCCAGTTTGATCAACCCAAAAAATCTATCTTGTACTATCATTTTTTTCTCATCATAATATCTGACAACTAAAGCTAATGACTTTTCAGTGGCGATATCTGTCGTCTCATCAATTATTAAAGAAAAATGCTTTAATTTTAGAACTTCCGCTATTTCTTGTATTTGTTGTTTGGCTAAACATTCCTTTGTGATGTAAGTTGATTTTGTTCGACTGCAGGACAATGATTTAGCGATCTCAGAATCTGGACAAATATGTGGTAAAAATTTTAGCAGATGGTCTGCAAGCAAAAATGGCAAATTGTGCTCATGTAAGAACATGCATATATTTAATTCAGCAGATTTTTCTAGTTTAGCCATATTTTTTTTATGAGAAAAGCTGCTGTCGTGTCTTCTAATATTATATGTATTACAATGTATTTGTATGTTGCACGCCACACACAATGGTTTTTCTTTTGTTCCCTCTTTTATCCATTTATATTGTGTTTTCCACTCTGCCTTAAATTTTTGCATATATTTCTTTTTCTTCTTTTGTGGACCATTTACTTGAGTTTCACTAACCTCAATGTCCTCAGTATTATCTGATTCTGAACTGTAATCTACTGGATTTGCAATTATTTCTGATACAGCTAATGGTAAAGTTAGTGATACATCATCAGATTATGATGTACCTGATTGTTGATTTTCGAACGTGCCTTGTCGATCAAATACATTGTCTTTGGGTGTGTTAATTGATTCGCAGATTTTTTTAGTTCTAACCACAAATCTGGCAATGAAAAATATACATAATTCAAAAAATCCTTTTTACTTATCACAAAATAACATACCTATCCATTACTCCATATGAATTTTAGTCACCAGAAAAGTTTCAAATTAGCATACCACTCCATAAACTAACAACACTGCAACAAATAAAATGCGCACCAAAACAACTTATAGGAATCGGGACTTCCCATATTCTCATTAAATATTGAAGTACCTGCTGAGACATCTAGCAGGTAAATGAAGTTCTACTTGCTCTACAGCAAAGCTAGATGCCTAACATCAAGGCTAGAAACTATAAATTCGTGTTTTTTTCCTGTAGTTGTTACTGCTATTAAAAATTGTAGTTTCAAATTTGTAAATAATTTTACAGTCTTCTTTTAGCGGGGTAGATTTGCATAAGGGGAGCGAGAGGGTGGAATCATATTGAAAAGAGGTAGAAGTATCCCGTTCGGGGTAGCTGTGGCAACACTGCCTCAACATCCATTACTATTTTCGAACTCGTGCTACAGGAAGGACCTGGAACAAATGAATTTAATATTAATTTCGTATATTCGTTATGCAAAATACGATAAGAAATAGATAGGTAACGGTTTTATTCATGTTGTTTACATAGAAGATTGTGAAGCTTTTAACAAATAATAATAATAATAATAATAATAATAATAATAATAATAATAATAATAATAATAATAATAACAATAATAATAATAATAATAATAATTATAATAATAATAATAATTATAATAATAATAATAATAATAATAATAATTACGTACCTCGGTGCGGCGTTTCCAAAATCGCAACATGTTGATCTTGGATTATCGAAGATATATTAGGACACATAAAGAAATCCACATATTTTCAAATCTGAGATATTAGACATGTAAAAACTATATTAAACTACGATCTGCTTGGTTTGTTAACAACCTAAAGTAGAATCTCATATATTAAATTAGAGTTTTTACTTAACTATAGAAAACGTACTGAAAAAATTAATGTTTGATACATAATAACGCAACCCAAACTATACCATCACGGTCTTCTACATAAGATACTGAATAAAAGTTGTTTAGAGTACATACCTTTAGGAAGTACAGGACGGGGTATTTGTCCAAAATTTAGTTTCTTCTTCTCGGGTGTTTGAAATTGCCTATCATCAAAATGAAGTTTACACACTCGACATCGATGAACGAGCTTATTAAATGGTAAATCCACTAAATCTAGCCTATTCATATTGCGTAGCTAACGTTGCCTTAATACTTCCGTTCTTGGAAAACAAAATAATGTACCACGTTCTTCCACTGGGAACGTATTTGTTACACATACTTCGTATGCACATCTCTATAAAACGATAGATAATTAATCTTCAGTTCCAAAACTGTTCAAAATTTGTTTAGTAAAATTTGCTAATCATATAGTTAACTAAAGTGACTGCTATTTATTAAAACTGTATAACAAAACTTAAAACATTAAAATAGGTATAGATAATTGATACTTACTTTACTCATGATGAAAAATTTTGTAGCAACAAATCAAAGCACTTGCTAACGAACAAGAAAAATAACTTTATATATAAAGCAAAGTATATTATCTGAAGATCAGATAACAAGTGATCAAGCAAGAGATTTTACAATTTTAGTTTATTAAACATCTTTGCACGGAAATTAAACTTCAAACTTGAATCTCGCTGACGTTTGACAAAACAAATTTTTATTGGCAAAAATCGAACAAGTTGAACAAATCACCTTAGCGCAACTACCGACGTTAGGCTGAACTAAAACCATTAGACGCGGGAGTTCATTGAATTGTCAGCGGACTGGGCATTAGCTAAAATGATATTTCGGTTTTGATAACCGCAACCATCGCTAAAAATTATTACTTCTTTTACTTCACTCGTCATTTTTTTTTCTAAATAGTCTATGATTATAGTTGTAAACTCATTGGCAGTTACATTTCCAGCTGCCTCGTGCCAAATATAACAGGTGCCTTGTTGAGTTGCAAAATTAAAAAATGTAAAATTATGTACTTGTAACTTCATTTTATAATAAGCCAAAGAAACTTGCAATTTTCGGACTAATAATACTGCCTGTACATCCATTGTAAAAATAAAAATTGAGGGATTGTTTAGTGTCCGCTGTTATTGAATATCTTTCTTAGATTAAGCAGCTTCTTTGCGATTAATATGTACATCATATTCTTCTCTAGAAATATTTCCAGCTCGAAACGCAGTACAAGTATCACATTGGTCTTTTTTTGGTGTGAATAGTGACAAATTTTGTTTTTCAAATTCTTTTCTGAAACTGGTGTGACTTAAATAGTTTTCTCCTTCCGGACATTTCTTCACATAAAGTCTGTAGAGTTTATGAATACTTTGCCAATTTGGTTCCAAATATAATTTAGAACTGTCTTTACGACAATAATGACTCTCCATTTTTGGTAACTTTTGTAGAAACTTGATAGGAAAATTTAATTCTTTAGAACTCCGTTCTTCATTCTTCTTAGAAATGCTTGGTTTCGTTGATACAAAAGTATCAATGCTCACATTTTTTACCCACTTCAGTACACTCCATTCACCCAATGCAAATGTTTGGAGAAACATTTTCTTACACACTCGTCTTCGAATATTATTAATCTTTAAGTTAAAAACCAAAGCTAAATTTCGTTGACACTCAACAATGTCTGTTTTTCGTTGCTTAATATTTTCTGTATCAACCAAACCAGCTACATAAATTATCTTTTCTTCCCAGCTATTTATTTTCCAAAAGTCATTAAACATTAAAAGTCGATATTCTTCTGTAAAATTACCACGAAAAAACTTTCATGATTTTTTTGACATCTCACAATTACAAGGAGGTCCCATTTTTCTAGATTCTTTCTCTACATGCATATAGGTCTTACTTTCTTTGTTACGTTTTACAGATTTATACTTCTTTCCTTTTTTTCTTATTTAGTTCACGGTTCCAATTCATTTTATTAACTTCGTTCTTTTTTGCCCGTTTCCTTTTTTGAGAATTCTGTGCGTTATTCAAAATTTCTTCAGCAGCTTCTGTATCATGTTCGGAACTAGAATGAACTGATGGTACATAATCTGATCCACTGTCCTGAAATGGTTCTTCATCTGAAATACCTGCAACTGTATCTGATTTTGATTTTTTAACATTGTTGAAGATTCCAGGTAGATCTAAATCAATTTCTGTGGTACTTGATTCTTGCAAATTACCAGCATCGATGCGCTGGTTTTCTTCAATTAAATTATTATGGCAGTAATTAGACGAATTAACTTGCATTGGAGTTTCTTGTAAATTAGGATTAGAATCCTTCTGATAACTATTATTGGCGTCACTACAACAAAATAAAATAAGGTAACGACAAAAAAAAATTATAAAAAAATATAAATAAAATATATATCATCACGGCATATTACCCATTGCTGGGTGTGCCAATCTGCTTTATACACAGAATTCGGTAATGATGATGACATAATAAAAAAATATTAAGAGTAAAAAAAACTAAAATATAACTTGTCCATGTTTTGTTTTGATTCTTATAGTAACCTTTCCTGCAAATAAAGTCTATTAATTTTGAGTATATATTATATCGTTTTCATCAATATAGTTTTGTGTAAATTTAATTACAAATATTCCACAATATAGCCGTCATGTTGTTTTGGATGATCAATATGTTTAATAATAAAATTTTTGGTTCTAATGACTTGTTTCTTAAACCTTAAATAATTTTTAAAATTATCGAAATATAAATCACATTCTTTGTTATTATCATTTAAAGGATTTAAAGAACTATATGTATTTTTTTTAAATATACTATACTTCAACACCAGTGATTGCCATTTACAAGTAATGGCATTAGAAGTTTATTTTTCATATTTTTAATTTTTGTACTATATATTAATTTGCCGACAGCCAAGGTATTCAGGATTGGTAAAAGGAAATCACAGGATCAATCTAAATCGCGCTTGATTAAAGTAATTTTTAAGAATGTGCTTTCTGCTCAAACTGTCATAAAAAATGCGAATAAATTACGTCAGTTTCTCGATAGTAAAATTTGTTAACCATTGATTACCAGATATGGAAGTAAAATCAGATGTTAAAATTTCTTTAACAAAGCACGATGAACTATAAATTCCAACAGTGTAGTTTCTTCCAGTATAAGGTACATAATGATGAATATCTTTCATTAAACAGTTATTATAGAGATCTAATAATGGAATATCATAAATATCATGTAAGCAATTGTTTTCAGATGTAGATTCTGTTTGCGAAGCTAGTGTGATTAAAGTTCAGAATTGGGAGTTAGTTGTTCTTTTTCTTTTACAGTATTACTGGAAGTAATAGAAGTATGATTGATGGAAAAATCATTAATTGCTGGATTTTGTTATGTTTTTGGTTTAAAATTTTTAAGATACAAAATATCAATATAAGTGTGTGGTACCTGTTGTTTCTTTTTCCAAGTTTCTTCTGCGTATAGAAATTCATCGTTAATTTTATTTCTAGCACAACGTTTCTTTGAAATATTTAGAACAATTTCCTTTCTTAAAGATAACACTCAGCTACGTACCAAACGAATAAAGCGACTGCAATTTCAATTCTCCAGTTCTCTACCTGTGCATTGCTAATTCTATTTATATATTTATCTGCACACATTAATGTAGTCCGTAATGGTGCATAAGGAACATATATTTTCAAAACTAAATCTAATATATCTTTGTTATTATTTCATTACATTCTAGCGTACAATTACAACATTTTGACTACTTTTTTACATTCAGATCTAATATGAGTACATTTTATGTAAAGCAGACTGGCTTTGTAAGTTAGGATAACATTTAGAATAATAATATCGGAGATAATAGTCTAATTATCATCATTATCTAAAACCATATTAGATACACATATTGAAATTAACTCATCATAAAATGTGAACATTTTGTCTGACAAACTAGCAGTTAACAAAGCAATTAAAAAATTGTTTTATGCACTTTATACTGAATGCAGCTGCTATTACTTCTTTTATAAACCTCTTCATTGAAATGACTTTTGTTATTTTATTTACATCAGTAACAAACTTCATAAAATGAGCGCAACAGATCAAAACTTGACTAAATGATGGCCATATTTTTCCTTCATTAGGTGTATTCTCTATTAAAAGCGTTAAATTTTAGAGGCAGTTATTTTTTTAACTTTACTTCTTATTCTGTACCTAAGTTTTCGCTAAAATTTTAGTGGTTAGAGTTAATTTCTAAAAATTTAGAGGACAGTGGAATAGTGCTGTTATTTTGTGCAATGCCAAAATGGCATTACAAAACTTAATCGGCTTGGTTTTAATTGAAGAATAGCACCAAATAAAACAAAGGTAGGTGTAAGTTATTTATATTTAGCAACTTACTTATATTAATTTATTTATAGCTATTATTGATTTCTTTTAATTAATTTTGCTTTCCGTCCTTTTTGATATTTAAAAATTAATTAATATAAAGCAAAATATTAATAAAATGTGTAATTATTATAACTATTATACTTTTAACATAAATTCTAACTCATATGATAATATCTAATTTTACTTTTCGAACATCTTCACTCAAAGTTTATTTTTATTAGAGAAATGAGTTAAAAATTCGCGATATGAGTGATTCATTTTCAATGCCGGAATATACATTTATAAAATAAAAATGGATTAATAAAACAATAAAATATATTATTGATGAAATTGAAAATCATTTACCTATTGCGGAAGGAATTACTGCAATTCCAAATTTTATAAAAATATTATGTACTCTACATTTTTATGGCCATGGAAGTTATCAATTTGATGTTGGACATGGATATGAATTTGGACTTAGTCAGCCGTCAGTCAATAAATGTATTGAAATTGTAACAAACGTTATTAATGAACACTTATTAGAAACTTGCATTAAATTTCCTACTACTAATAATGCAAAGTAAGAGACAGAGACTGGATTTCACGACAAATGTAACTTTCCAAAATGTATTGGGGCAATTGATGGAGCTCATGTTGCTATAATATCTCCAGCAACAGAGCATCCAGTTCACCCAGCAGCACCATATTTCAATAGAAAGGGATATTTTAACATAAATGTACAGATCGTAGTTGATCACGATTTAAATATTACAAATATTAAATATTTTCTTGTTGTTGATATTTATATTGTGCTTGTGTCGTTGAAATAAAATAAATAAGGCTTTCTCTGACAAATATATTTAAAACATTATTTACCTAAAAATACAATTTCTCGTATTGAAATAAGATGATCCAAATGGTCAATTGGTGGTCAATCAGTGGTCTGCAAGTAAAGAGAATTTTATAAGCACAGCGCTTAGTGAGTTCATCCCCAGTCATAACAATACATCAACTCATTCTCAATATATTCATGTAATCATATATGGGTAAATAAGATTGTGGCGAAATAAAGAACACCTCACTTCGCAGTACACGTGATTATCTGTGTGGGCCGCGTCCGCGCTAAGCGTGAACCTGCGGAAAAGATAAACCTCGCTCCACACTAATAATGTGAATCTGTGAGACTTGTCACCTCCATGCTAGTGATCTGCAAGGCCGAGAAATAAAGAGTTAAAGCTGAGTTGGAAACTTAGTCTCCGCCCACACACTCGACGGTGCAAGCGTAAGCTGGGCAAACCTCCTGATTAATTAAATATGGCGGACAGGGCACCACTTGTACCGGACCGGTAAACGGTACATCGCTGGGTGCAACTCAGCCGTTCCCCCTACCGCAGCAGATTATGGGACATCACCGTTTCAGGATATTTGGGGATAACACATAAAACCAACAAATATACCTCAATAACTATACTGGTAAAACTCACCCAAAATTCTTAACACACACAACACATTTCTTGTAGGTATACCACAAGTACTGATCATTTTCTCAAGCATTTGTACTACGTATTTTGTTTTCGTATTTCTTGCGGGTTGTAAATTAACAAATTTTGTAAATGAGTGTACTGCCACTATGAGTTGTGTATTTCCTCGCTTAGTTTTTATAAATGGTCCCACATGATCAATGTGATGTGTGTGAAACGGAATCGATAATTTTTCTATAGGGTTTAATAATCCTGGTTGTTTTTCTTTAGTTTTCTTATTATATAAACATTGTAAACAGCATTTGATATACTTCTTGACGTATTTTCTCATACTCGGAAACCAGTATGTTTCGCAGATCTTTTGTAAAGTACGTTCTAATCCGAAATGTCCAAATTCGTCATGACAACTTCGAGTTATTTGTGCTCGCTGTCCCTTAGGAACAAGCCACTGTATTCCACTTGCAGTTATACGATGAACACGTCCATTCCGTAAACAATAGTCCTTGTAAATATTTCTCTCATAATTGGTTTCCGGTTCTTTCGATAATATATCTGCCGTGACATATGGCAGGTGACATTGACATATCTTTAATCAAACGTATCTTTTCATCAGTCATCTGACCGGCTAGTACCCAGTCATCTGCTTCGATATGAAAGACATGTAATTCTTCTAATGGTTCCTTGATTAGATATTGGGTTTCTGCTCAGTGCGTCTACATGAGCCATACGTAATCCAGGTCTGTACTCGACAGTAAATGTGTACTCCTGAAATTGTAACCACCCTCTACCAATTCTGGGAATTAAGTCCTTTTTAGTGCTAGTGGTACGCAAAGCGTTGCAGTCCGTAACAACCTTGAAACTAAGTCCGATGAGGTAAACTCTAAATTTCTTTAAAGTTTCTACTACTGCCAAAGTTTCCAAGAATGGTACTTCTTCTCAGCATTGTTTGGCGACTGTAGTAGGCAACTGGTTGTAATTTTCCAGATTGTTGTTTCTGCAGTAGGAGTTCTCCAAGTCCCATCATACTAGAGTCTGTATGAACGTCAATTTCTGCAGATACATTATATAATGCCAAAAGTGGTCGCTTTATTAATTTTGTCTTTAAATTCTCGAATGCATCATTTTCTTCTGCTTCCCATTTTTATTTAACATCTTTTTTAGCTAATTTAGTAAGAGGTTGAGCAATTCTTGCGTAATCTTTGACAAAATGACGGAAATAACTGATTAACTCAAGAAACTGTCGAACTATGAACATTGATTGGGGCTTGAAATAATCTTACAGCTTTAATTTTGTAGCCTAAATAATTTACAGAACTTTGGAAGAAGAAACATTTCTTTAAATTTAGTGTTAAACGGTTTCCTCGAAAGAGTTCCAGAAGAATGCGAAGTCTTTCAAGTCCTGCCTCAAATGTTTCTGCTGGACATTAAACGTCATCTAGATATGCCATTGCTATTGTATTTCTGTACGGCCCGAGGAATTTATTAACCATCCTTTGAAATATTGCACGTGCATTTATTAAACCAAATGGCAGTCGAATAAACTCATATTGTCCATCTGGTGTTACGAAAGATGTTTTATGTTTACTATTTTCTGCAATCGGAATTTGATAATAACCAGAGGTCATGTCCAATGCTGCAAAATATATTGTGCCTTGTAGACGGTCTAATTGGTTGTCAATTCGTGGTAAAGGGTAACGATCTTTTACTGTGACTTTATTTAATCTCCTGTAGTCAATACACATTCTGGAATCCCTATTCTTTTTCTTGACTAACAGGGTAGGCGATGAAAAAGATGAGCTCAACACCCGAAATCCAATAATTCTTTCACCACATTTTGTACCTTTAATTTTTCATCGTAAGATAGACGATATGGTCTATACGTGAACAGTGTATCTTCTGTTAAAATAATTTCAGCTGCTGAGACTTTTGCACATTTGATTTCTTCCACTAAAGCCGCAAAACAATTTCGTAATTCTGCCAGCAAATTGAGAAGCTGTTGTCGCTGGTTCTCGTCTAGATCATTCCCAATGTTTAAATCATCCTTAGTAAATATTCTTGGCTTACTTTCTACATTATCATTTTTGTCCTCTCGACATCTGTGATCTCTTGCAAGAATTCTATTTCCTCCTATCTCAAGGTCATGATCAGATAAGTTGACAACTGGTAAAACACATTCATGATTTTCGTCAGCTTTGATCACACATCTCGGAATTATGTGTTCGCTTCCTTCTTGCGCTTTCACACTTAAATCCACGAAAACATAATTTTCAACTTCCACGTAACAAACTATGTGTCCAACATATCCAGGTGGAATTACTGTTGCTTTCTTTACCCGAATTTCACATATCCGTGTAGGTATATTAATTTCAGTTTCTCTGAAGGGATTCTCTGATTTTCGAAAGATCCTCATTTTTTGCTTCCCTGCATATAAAAACTTCATCAGATTCGGTGAATACTTGTCCAACGATGAGTGGAATTGATTGTACACTGTCTGGTACAATACACAAAAGAAATTTCAACTCTACTTCATCTATTTTCAGTGTCTGATTTTCTGCTTCGCCTAATGTTTCCACTCTACCTGACCGAAACCTCTAAGTGTCCTTTTTTATTTTTGTCGCAATCTACTTTCAATCTTTTAGCTTCCGATTCAACCATAGTGATACAAGCACAACCCAAATCTACATAAGCTTTTGATTCCTGTCCATTTACACGTACATCGAAAAATAATTTATCATTCATGCTTACCTCAGTTACTGTTAGGACTGTTTTCTCCAGCGTTTTCAGTTGTAAAAAACATTTATCCTGGGGGTAATGGTATCCTTTACATTTGTCGCATCTGGGCTTACTCGTCCTTGTAGATTGTTGTGTGCACCGGAATGATAGGTGTCCTGGTTTTCCGCAACGATGGCAGCGAATTTTATTAAAACGATTCATCGGCTCGGTTCGTTGTCCACGGGGATATTCCTTACGTTCAGTACGTTGATGACGTCCAGTATTAAAACTCTTGGCTGAACGTCTTTACGGAACTTCATCACGAATTGTCTGTAAGTATAACAATAAAGCTTCCGGTTTCTTGCAATCGCGGGCCCTTGCAGCAGCACGAATATTTGCATCTGGTATTCCTCCGACAATACAAGAAACAGCTTTTTCATTATGAATTTCGCAAAAGTTTAACAATGCCAATTTTTCGTAAAAATATTTTGAAATTGGTTCATTAGGCATTTTCTTACGATCCATCATTTTTTGTAATTGTCGGTTCAAGTCTCTCTGATGTGGAAATGCCTCCAGTAACATCGACTTCCAGGTTTCCCAGGTTTAGTCTATCGAATTGAAGCTTTTGTAGCAGAGGTTTCAGCATAGCCTCGTAGCTTAGATGTTACAAATAAAATAATAGTAGCCTCATTCCATTGCTGCAGAGTACTCAATTCTTCAACTTTCTTTAACCATGTCACCATTGTTTGAGTATCATTCTCTGGATTAAACATTGGAATTGAATCTCGTGCATCGATACGAGTAGTCGATGTTGACTGCATCATGTGATTTTGTATTCTATAGACGTTGGCCAACTGGGCCATTATCTCCGACACTTGCGTTAGGCTATCCTGCGTACTCCGCGAAAGATTTTTAACGAAGGGCTCAGACTGCGGCTATGTCTGCGTTTTGCTGACATGTTGATGTTGTGTAGCTCAAGTGTTACTCAGATTCACTCCAAGTAGCTTACTTCAGCAACTCAGATTTGCTCAGGTCAGATTGTTCCAATCCCACTTCTGAAAAATTTATTAGATATTTTCTTGTTGTTGATATTTATATTGTGCTTGGGGCCTGTCGTTGAAATAAAATAAATAAGGCTTTCTTTGACAAATATATTTAAAACATTATTTACCTAAAAATACAATTTCTCGTGTTGAAATAAGACGATCCGAATGGTCAATTGGAGGCCAATCAGTGGTCTGCAAATAAAGAGAATTTTATGAGCACAGCGCTCAGTGAGTTCATCCCCAGTCATAACAATACATCAACTCATTCTCAATATATTCATATAATCACATATAGGTAAATAAGATTGTGCCGAAATAAAGAACACCTCCCTTCACAGTACACGTGATTATCTGTGTGGGCCGCGTCCACGCTAAGCGTGAACTTGCGGAAAAGAGAAATCTCGCTCTACACTAATAATGTGAATCTCTAAGACTTGTCACCTCCATGCGAGTGATCTGCAAGGCCGAGAGAGAAAGAGTTAAAGCTGAGTTGGAAACTCAGTCTTCGCCCCCACACTCGAAGGTGCAAGCGTAAGCTGGGCAAACCTCCTGATTAATTAAACATGTCAGGCAGGGCACCGTTGGTACCGGGCCGATAAACGGTACATCGCTGGGCGCAACTCAGCTGTTCCCCCTGCCGCAGGAAGTTATGGGACAACACCGTTTCAGGATATTTATGGATAACACATAAAACCAACAAATATACCTCAATAACTATACTGGTAAAACTCTCCCAAAATTCTCAACAATCACAACCCTCAAATCACATACAATAACTATTTACAACAGGCGATTGAACTAAAATGAGAGCTGAAAACGATATATATACTTAACACAAACATATATCTGCGCGTCTTTGTTATTGTTATGCTGATTCTGCGACCGGGCTTATCATGATCAAAACAAATAGTACCTCTTAATATTATTTCTTTAATTACCTTCAAATTCTTAACATAAATATGAGTGCAATGTGTCCTGGGTCGACGCAGGACTCTTCTATTTGAATGATGTCTTCGATAAGAAATTATCTACAAAATGAATATATAATTGGGGGAGAATTTTGTCTTATTGGAGACTCCGGTTATTCAAGCGAACCTTGGCTACTTGTTCCTTTTGAGCAAGTGTTGGAAAATACTCCTAATTATAGATATAATACTAGTCATAAAACAGCAAGAAGGAAGTTTTCGCTGTTTACAAGAACATGACATTAAAGTATGACCCGATAAAGGCAGCAAAAATAATCTACAGTTGTGGAGTGCTCCACAATATAGCAAGATTCTTCAAAAACGATAACCTGGATGAAGAAATATTGAACAATAATGATGAAGACGAAAATGTTAATAGAAATGGTAGAATGGAAAGTGAAAACTGGCAACAGCGTGGCAGATATGTTCGTAAACAAATTGTTAACTATATCCAATAAATTTTCAGACAATGTTTAACTTTGTAAATATAATTACTGTTTGCTAATTTATATTTGTTTCTTTTTTTATTATAAAGATATAACACACCTACGTTAGTCTAATTACAAAATAATAACTTAATTTTTATCAGTGCAAAATAATGATATTTAAATGTTTATCATCAGAATCACAACAGAATTAATAAACTATACTAGAATCTAGAAAGTAGAAATAATGTTCTTATTGTTTATTTCCTATTACTTCTTTGATTGTTCAGGCAAGTTCTTTTATTGCATTGGCAATATTATTATTAGATTCGACTAAACTCATGATCGTTTCATTCTGAGAATTTATCAGATTTTGTAAACCTACATCTTGCATTATAGTTGGAGAATTACGTTTTATTTTAAAAAGATTTTTAGTTTGAGCATCAGGGGTTTTTTGAGCACTACGAACAAAATCTGAATTCTGTTGTTCAATATTAAACGTTTGACTTATTGGTTCTGATTCTTTAGCTGCAACCAATTGTGGCAATTCTGTAATCTCAATGCCCAATTATATCCTCGTTTAGTTCCATCATATCTGTTGAATGCATACTATTGGTTTCATTCATGGTTCTTTTATATTTGTTATACCAGTAATAACTACTTTGGACATAATATTTATTAACCGATCTTCTACATCTGTCAGATCGTTACTCTTCTTTGGCCCACCTTCAGTTTCTCGCAAATCAAGTTCTATATCGCTTGCCTTTCTTTTTCATTTAGTTTTAAAACTGCCTAAAATAATAACAAAAAAGAAGATTCTACACTCATATTAATTAATAAAAGCTAAAAATTTACTTCTTTCCATTGTTGAATCGTTTTTGTTGGACCGTTATTATTTAACAGATTTGTTGAAAAAAATTGCTACACTTTCGTAATTAGTTGCATCTAGTTTCGAATTATTTACTGATTCTCTATTTTCCTGTAAATAATTGATTAAAACTTCTTTTTGCTTCTTCGTCATTCCGTTTTGAACGAGACATGTTTGTCAACAAATGTCAAAATTTTACACAATCTTAGGTTATGTGTATAAAGTACCTCTGAGAATTCATCAAAGACATACATTTTGTGCCTATATGCACATATTTTAGCGTAACCGTTAAAATTGTTAAAACCAACTAACTGCTAAAATAATATGATGCAGAATACCAAAATGTAGTAAAAATTTTCACGGGCCGCTAGTTGAACATAATTCTAGAGGCTGTTAAAATTAAACAGATTTTTAGAGAATAAACCTAATTATCTGTTAAAATTTCAAACCAATATTGCAAATACAATTTAAACTGGGAAAATGATTCCAGTACAATATGACAGCTTTAATGATTGCGAAACTTAAATCTGTTACGGCAAAACTAAAGGTGGCCACTTTAAGTGGCTTTTAACAAAAAATTCTTTAAATCTTAACAACCATACACCGATTGTAGTGCATCATGATTGCCGCTTATCATCTCTAAAATTGGACAAATTCTCATGATTCAATTGAAGAACAGTGACAATAATAAACACGTTTTTTAAAAATTTTCTGAGGTCGGACAACTGATTGCATAGCATCTAAATGTATACCAGGACATTTTTCTTTAGAAATACATCGTTTTAAAATATTAAGTTGTTCTGAACTATATACGTGTATATTTAAAGGTTTTTCTACGTTTTGTAAATCAGTTTCGTTTTTTCGGCACATTAAAAGTAAATCTATTATATCATCATCATGGCGATGATTCATTGCTAAAGACTCTGATCCGAATTTCTATAAACTGAGTCTGATTTAATTTTCTGTAAATTTCCTCGCTGTATACAGTGTGGTGATGTTTCTAATATTAATCTTTCCCGAACAATCGATGATTTGTTTGTGTTTTAAGTGATTTGTAAGATATTTCTCTCAATAACTTTTACATACCCTGTAATTTTACCCAAATGAGAGTAATCTAAGGACGAACAATGTACATTAACTGTTTTGATGAAACTCATATGAAATTTAAATAGATTACAAATTTTATGTTTACAATAGCCATATAAAACAAAACCACTTGCTATATTTTGAACACTTTTAAAATTTGCAACACACGTGTTATTAATATTTTTAAAATTCTTCTTCAATATACAGAGTGATCTAAACCATCTGATAGGTCACGTAACCCGCTTCTTTCCTAAATTACATCAAAACTAGAGTTTTTATTATAATGAATACGCTTCGACAATAAACTTGTGGTGTTCGTCCGTTAAAATCATTTCGGGTGGTAACGTAACCCAAAAACTCATTAATTAAGGTATTAAAATTATTTTTGTAACTAACCAAGCATATAATGAAATACACTAATAAGAGTCTTGAAATGCAAGATATATTTTCAAACTCGAAAATTACGTTTTTAAAAAGTTTTATTTGACATTGAAGCGATACAAAGCACTGTTATAAATGACGATTAAATGTTAGTGCTGAAAATTAGAATATTAAAACACATTTATCACCCAAACCGGTATATACAGTATTAATACAAAAATAATAACAAATCTAGATGACCGTCGCCTGGCCGAACCCGGTCACGCGGAATCCTCCTTCACGCCGTGACTATTTCTGTAAAAGAATTAACACATGAGAAATACTCAGTGAGGAGGCAAATCATTTACGAAAGGTTCAGGCATTCACACACCGTACACACATGTTGGCAACTACGGGCAGTACCGCTAGTTACTACGGACCCTCTGCCGCTTCGGTGGTGATCCGGAGACAATCCTCTTAACCAACTGGATCAGATCACTACAGCCCTAACTGCTGCTACGCTGGCGACCACAGAATGTGGGTCACTACAGCCTTCCCTGCTGCTACGCTGGCGACCCTCGGGTTCACACGAGCGGCCACTACGGAACCACTGCCGCTTCGGTGGTGATCCGGAGACATTCCTCTTAACCAACTGGATCAGATCACTACAGCCCTAACTGCTGCTGCCGTTGGCGACACCAGATGTGGGTCACTACAGCCTTCCCTGCTGCTACCGTTGGCGACCCTCGGGTTCACACGATGCGGCCACTACAGTACCCAGTACTGCTCACATGCACACTCACAATCATACACATGCTAGATTAACTCTCTCACCTGAATCACTATAATATCGATGTTCTCACACTGAAATCTAGAAATAAACTGAAATAAAATACGTGAATACCAGTATCATTAAATGTAGCTCTTATCCAACAGCATCGGTTACGTACCTAAATAGCTAATTAGAGACAAAACATAATAAATTTAATAAAAATAATCTTACGCAAAATAATATCTGTGACAGTTCGGCCATCCTGAAAAGTTCCTCGTCCTCGAGGAATCAATCCCAAATTCCTGCAGCATCAGCATCAACATCCGAAGCGCTGTTGTCTTCCGACAGTTCACGTGTACTTAAATATGGTTTCATCCTGTCAATCGCCACTACGTTACTATATTCTCCTCTTCTACTTCGATTTGTACCAGGCAAATCTTCTACTGAAAATCTATCGTTTGGTAGAACTTTCTTTATTTGGAATGGTTCTTCATATGGATGGTGTGAAATGGAATTGATAGTTTCTCAATTGGATTCAACAGTTCTGGCTGCTTTCTTATCTTTTGTTTATGGTAAAAACATCTGATACACAAGTCAGTGTACTTCGCGAATTTTCTCATTCCAGGAAACCAGTAAATTCCAAAATGTCCAAACTAATCAAGACAGGAACGTACTATCTGCAGCCGCTGTCCTCTAGGTACAATCCACTAGATTCCGGACGCGGTAATTCGGTAAACCCGTTCGTCTCGTAAACAGTAATTTTTATAAATATTCCTTTCGTAGTTAGTTTCCGGTGGTTTACTTAAAATGTTCTTGATAATTTTCAATTTGTCATTTGTCCGGCGAGTATCCAGTCAGCTTGTTATATGAAAAAATTTCAAATTCTGCAGAAAGTCCTTCTCCTGACATTGGGTTTCGACTTAGCGCATCGACGTTACTCATTCGTAATCCTGGGCGATATTCTATATCGAATGAATATTCCTGCAGTTCCAGCCAGCATTTTCCATTCCATTTAAAATGTATTCCCAGCAGATATACTCTAAATTGCTTTAAAGTTTTGACTACTGCTAAAGTCTCCAGCTCATACGAATGATACTCCATTTCCGCTGATGAAGTTTGGGGACTGAAATAAGCAACTGGGTGGAATTTACCTGTATCCAATTTCTGCAGCAGGATTCCTCCTAATCCTAAGTTGCTGGCGTTCATGTGCACTTCTGTTTCGGCTTTTGAATCGTATAGTCGCAGAACTGGTCGTTCCGTAAGCTTCTCCTTTAGGTCTTCAAATGCTTTCTGTTGTTTCGCTTCCCAACACCACCGTGTATCCTTTCTCGTTAGATTAGTAATCGGTCGCACAATCTTAGCTTAATCTTTAATGAAGCATCGAAAATAACTTGTAAGTCCTACAAACTGTCTTACTTGATGCACATTCCTCGGTGCCTGAAATCCGGTGACGGCTTTTAATTTCTCCTTTCCATGTCGAACTCCATCTCGACCAATCTGAAATCCTTAATAATTGATGCTGCTCTGAAAAAGAAACATTTCTTCATATCCAGTGTAAAGTTGTTTGCCCTAAACAAAATGTCAAATAGCGTCGTCAGTCGCTGAATTCCCTCTGTAAATGATGATGGGCAGATAATGTCATCTAAGTAAGCCATGGCGATGGTGTTACGACATGATCCTAGAACTTTGTTGACCAGCCTCTGAAAAACTGATGGTCCATTAGATAATCTTAAAGGGAGACGATTAAACTCGTAATGAACGTCCGGTATTACAAATGCAGTTTTGTACTTCGAGCTCTGTGCGATAGGCACCTGGTAATATCCTGACGTCATATCTAAAGTTGTGAAGTACTTCGCTCCTTGCAATTGATCTAGTTGGTTATCAATTCTTGGAAAGGGGTATCGGTCGTTTACTGTTACTTTGTTTAAATGCCTGTAGTCTACACACATTCGCGCTTCTCCGTTCTTTTTCTTCACTAGAAGAATCGGTGCTGAAAAGGGTAAAGTGGATTCGCGTATAATGTCGCCATCAAGAAGCTCTTGTACTATTCCCTGAACGTGTTGTCTCTCTGGAATTGACAATCTGTACGGCCTGTAAGTAATGGGTGTATCATCAGTCAGTAAAATATCTACTTCGGTCGCATTCGTGCATCGAATATCCTTCACAGTTTTTACAAAACATTCCCTATATTCCTTCGGCAGACGTATTAGTTGTTCGCGTTGATTCACACTTATATCCATTCCCACGTGTAGTTCATTCTACGTAAAGTAAATTCCTTCATTTTCTGTGTTTCTGTATTATCAGTTTGACACTTCCATCTTCTTGTTGTAATTTTATCCTTCTGAATTGTTAATTCCGCATCAGTTCAAGACTGGTAGAACACATTCCATATCTTTGTCTGCTACTACATTGTTCGCGGGAATACGTGCTCGTTTCCTTCATGGTTATGCAAGTTGACCCCATATCGACGTACGCTTAGACAATTACCGCTTACCTCCGCAGAAGTTGTTAAGATGTTCCTTTCTGGCAGTTGTGGTTGTGGCTCTTGTTAACGTTGTACATGCTGATGTTGACGTTGTTGTGGTCGTTGGTTCCTATTTCCACTGAATTCGCCTCCATTTCGTTCTGCACAATTCGATACTTGTTGCCGTTTTTTGTTATAATGTGAGCGTGTATGTTCTAATTTTCCACAAATAAAACAACAAATATTCTCCATTCCATCGTCGTGCTGCTGCGTAGTATAGTAAGGCCACTTGTTCTTCTGAAAAGTACCATGTAAATCTCGTTTAATGGGAGTAGAAAAGTTTCGTATCGCTAATTTATCTTCGATCGTCTTCAAAAATATTAAATGAAACTGCGGCTTCTTGCATTCTCTGATAAGAGCAAGTGTTGAGTAGCGCCAACTTCTCATAATAGTATTGTAACACGGGTTCATCCGGTTTCTTGTTGCGAGAAATCATTTCTTGAAGCAACTGAAAATAATTTTCCTGTGACGGAAATGCCTTCAACAACATAGCCTTCCATGTCTCCCAAGAATGATTTATTCCTTGCAGCGCTTTATACCATATTTCTGCATACTCTCTCCAGCGAGATCTCACATACATGATGGTAGTTATTTCGTCCCATTTATGCATAGCGCGTAAAGTGAACGTACATACTGAAATTGAGGACTGTTGTTAGGTAAAGTCATGTTGTAATGTTGTTCCAGGTTCGTAATCCAGCTAAACATAAACGTAATCAATATCCGCACTGTTCCAAAAGCTGTGCTGGTGAGATCCGAAAAGCTGAAAGTTAAAAACGTTCTGATCCCACTTCTGAAATGTTATAAATGACGATTAAATGTTAGTGCTGAAAATTAGAATATTAAAACACATTTATCACCCAAACCGGTATATACAGTATTAATACAAAAATAATAACAAATCTAGATGACCGTCGCCTGGCCGAACCCGGTCACGCGGAATCCTCCTTCACGCCGTGACTATTTCTGTAAAAGAATTAACACATGAGAAATACTCAGTGAGGAGGCAAATCATTTACGAAAGGTTCAGGCATTCACACACCGTACACACATGTTGGCAACTACGGGCAGTACCGCTAGTTACTACGGACCCTCTGCCGCTTCGGTGGTGATCCGGAGACAATCCTCTTAACCAACTGGATCAGATCACTACAGCCCTAACTGCTGCTACGCTGGCGACCACAGAATGTGGGTCACTACAGCCTTCCCTGCTGCTACGCTGGCGACCCTCGGGTTCACACGAGCGGCCGCTACGGAACCACTGCCGCTTCGGTGGTGATCCGGAGACATTCCTCTTAACCAACTGGATCAGATCACTACAGCCTTCCCTGCTGCTACCGTTGGCGACCCTCGGGTTCACACGATGCGGCCACTACAGTACCCAGTACTGCTCACATGCACACTCACAATCATACACATGCTAGATTAACTCTCTCACCTGAATCACTATAATATCGATGTTCTCACACTGAAATCTAGAAATAAACTGAAATAAAATACGTGAATACCAGTATCATTAAATGTAGCTCTTATCCAACAGCATCGGTTACGTACCTAAATAGCTAATTAGAGACAAAACATAATAAATTTAATAAAAATAATCTTACGCAAAATAATATCTGTGACAGCACGTACAAGGAATACACACTCTAAACATGTTACATATGTCTTATATAGGGTTTGCAGCGATTATCTCTGTGGGAAGGTGTCCATTAGCACCTTTCCACGCTTGAATTTTGTTATATTTGCAGTTTATGGGGCGACGTCTCTACTTAACTCTTCCCCCCTTAAGTGGAAAAACGAAATCGTCAAGAGTTGAGTTTTTGCTACAATTTGGCTGTGGCTCTAATGTGTTCATTTCGATGTCTTTAGAATTATTCCCGGAATTATTTCTTTTATTTTTCTTTGAGAGATAATCCTTGCATTTCTTAAAACTATAAAATATTAACAATAAACTTAAAATAATTAATACTATATAAATTATTGTATAATGAATAAAACTGCTCGATTCGTTTGTATAAATTGGTTTTAAGAAAATATTATTTTCTTTATTAATTTGGAATTCAGATAAATTTTTAATTTCGTTTCCCAAATGAACAATCTGTGTATTTCTAATATTATTATTTAAATCTATGAGATGTCCGAAATTATTTATTAGTTCAATTTGATTATTAATTACACAATTTTCGGTATGATATATTCCTTCTAGCTCTTGAATTTCCATGTTATTATTGCAGAGATATTTTGCTTGTTTCTTATTTGGGAAGTATAAATAATTTAATTTTGAATTTTTTATTTGAATGATTGAATTGATTTTTGATATTTTATTATATTCGCAGAATTGAAAGTCTTTATAACAAATAATATTCTCTAAGCATTTTTTGTATTCATTAGTTTGTAATAAACAGTAATATTCATTATTATTTAATTGAGTACATTTATCTAACATCTTAATCTTACAATTATTCTTAGAATATAATCCATTAGCTACGTTTAGTGTTTCGTAAATATTATGTAATTTTGTGGGAATAGAAGTGACTTGTATTATTTCTTCAACTCGGGTGTTAGAAGGGATTTCAATAAGGATTATTAGATTGGGATTTTTATAAGAACAGTATGTCTTTATGATGTCATTGTTTAATAAGTTATTTATAAGGGCGGATTGTAGGTATTTGTCATCGATTTTATTTATTTCTACCAGAAGTTGTGCATGATTAATTACGCCAAAATGTAGGGTATTTAGTTTACAAAATGTAAGAGTTTCTTCCAATTGAATGAGAGAGAGATATATGTCTTGCCCGACTTGTATAAATTCATTTATGAGATTTTGTACTTTGATAGTATCTACTTCTTCCAGAACAACTCCAATTTCTTTTTGAATATTATTTAATTTTTCGTTCAATAAATTATTGTTTTCATTTATTATACTGATTTTGTCATTAAACTGTGCCGTGATATTATTATTAATTTTTATTATAGTATTAATTTTGTTTGAAATTAATTTTTGGTTGCTATCGATATTTTCTATCTGGTCATATCTATCTTTGTCGGACTGATCAAGATTACCCGTTATGCTCTTAATGATAGAGCCTAAGCCATTGAGAATTCCTCGTTTAGCCCTTTTCATATTTAATAGTTGAATTTTTTCTTTTATATGCAACATTAAATTGTTTAGGATATTCCGGTAAGTTGCTAATTTATTGTAATTATTATAATTTTCTAAATTTTGGAATAGTTTAACGGTATTCTTTTCTAGTATGTCATATTGTTGGAATAAATTTTCGAGGGAAATTTTAAGGGTAATTATTTGTGTGTTTACCTGGATATGAACTGTTCCCAGGTCGAGGTATTGATTCCGGGGTTTTGTTCATCTCGTATAATTTGTAATATTCCATATGGAATTAATCTGTAACAATACGAGGCTTTTTTAATTGTGACAATTTATGTTTTTTATTCTGTTCGTCTAAAATTTGGCCTCTTTCGTTTATGATTTGTTTAACATTTACTTGTTTAAATTTTGGTTTCTCGATTTTTCCCGAATTTCGTTTATGAATTTTGACGTGGGCTTGTTTGGGAATGTCGAAGTGTTTTTCTTGGGGTCTAGCGTATTTTAATTTACTCTTTTCTATATTACTCTTTACTTGTCGATTTACTTCTTTAAGAACTTCCGCATGTTTTTGTATGTAGTCTTCGACCATTACTTCTTCAGGTTGTAAATTTGATTCGAAGTTTTGTCCATATATTATTTCCAGCGGTGTTCGTTTTGTAACGGAATGAATGCTATTGTTGTAGGCTAACAATGCATAATTTAGTCGTTCTTTCATTTTTAGTGATTTAAGAAGTGGATTTTGGTTTATTATTCTCATTTGCTCAATTAATGAAGAGTGGAAACGTTCGACAATGCCATTACTGTTAGGGTTATCTACGGAGATATAGTGGATATTAATTTTTCTTAAAGTTAAGTAGTTTTGAATTATTTTATTATTAAACTCCAACCCGTTGTCGGATACAATTTCTTTTGGAATAATAAAATGGGTGAAATATTTTATTAGTTTATTTAATATCGTAACAGCATTTTTATCTTTTATTGTGTAGGCCATGGCGAATTTTGAAAAAGAATCTACGATAGTAAGGATTTTTACTTGTTCAAGTGTTAAGATATCAATGTGTAATTTTTCAAATGGTTTTTCAGCGGTGGGTGTTAGAATCGGTGGAATTTGAATGGGTTTCCGTTCATATTTTGTGATTAGACAAATATTGCATTTATTTATATAATTCTGGATATCTTTTAACATATTGGGCCAGTAATATGATAATTTTAATTTATTGTAAGTCTCCGTTATCCCTCTATGATTTGTCTTGCTCTCATGATAGTTTTGAATTGTTAATTGTTGTTCTTCTTTGTCTTCTAAGTCTTTAGTCATTGTTTTGCACGATACGAGTTTATAACTTCCGCTGTCAAAGTAGGTTTGAAGTATAGCATTAAAATGTAGTTTGAAATTTTCAGGAATAATACAATAATAGGTTATACCGGGTTGTAGATAATTTTTTATAAAATTTTTGATTGTTTTGTTACAATTTATTTTATTTAAGTATACGTAAAAGCGTTGAGTTGAATGTCCGAAAAGTTTGGATATTTTGATATCGTTTTTACCTGTTGTCTCTTTAACAACAATTTGATTTTTGGAAGTGTTTATGGAAGTGTCTAAATAGGTTAATCCGTTAACAGGCGTTTCGTCATCCGAGTGACATGTTTCTGTAGTTTCGGAATGGCCGGTAAGAGTTGTTTCATTTTCTGAACCTGTTTCAACTATAACGGAATCATTGTCTGTATTTAAATTTAGTTCTAAATTTGAGGGTTTTTCATAAATGTGAAAAATGATTGAAGAATTTCCGAAAATTTCTTTTATATAGTTCTCGATTTCGGGCCAGGGAATTTTATCACAACCGGAACAAATACGTGGTAAATCTAATTCCGTGATCTCGTTTTGAATGCAGTATTCCAACAATTTTTCTAGACATGTTTTAATATTTTCAGATGTTGGTTTTTCATAATATAAATTTTTCGTGATAAGATGTAGTATTAACCTTGGGTGTTTTTGAATAAAAATTTTGTTATCTAAATTGAAAAGTTTTTGTAGGGGGTAATGTGATTTAACTTGTTCTGCGAATCCCTTAGATAGTTTTTATTTTTCAAATTGTGGTCTAATTCTAGAAAGAGCATCGGCTACGTAATTTTGGCAACCCTTTTTATATTCTATAGTATAGTTGAACTCTTCAAGTTTTAGTCGCCATCGTATTAATTTCTGATTTGGCTCCTTTAAGGAATTTAACCAAACAAGTGGGCGATGATCGGTGATAATTTTGAAATTACGGCCTAAAAGATAATTGCGAAATTGTTTAGTAGCCCATACGATAGCTAATAGTTCCTTTTCTACCGTACTGTAGTTAATTTCATGATTGTTGAGTGTACGTGATAAATACGCGATTGGCAGGTCTTTATTATTTTTATCTCGCTGTGATAAGACAGCTCCGATTGCGTAATTGCTCGCATCGGTAGTGAGGAGGAAATCTTTTGATAAATCAGGTAATTGGAGTATGGGGTCGTTGGATAGGAGGGTTTTGCATTTCTCAAAACAATCTTTATATTCTTTATTATTTATGTCGATTTTACTATGTTTCTTTAAACAGGTTGTAAGAGGTTTTGTCATTTTGGAAAAATCATTAATAAATCGTCTGTAGTAGCCAAGTAAGCCTAAAAATGATTTTATTTCTGGTTTTGTTTTCGGAATTGGGAAGTTTTTGATAGCTTGAATTTTGCTTGGATTTCGTTTAACGCCCTCTGTAGTGATAACGTGTCCAAGATAAGCGACTTCTTTACGGAGAAATTCGCACTTGTCTAATTGAATTTTCAGATTGGCTTCACGTAATCTTTTTAAAACTTTCTCAATGTTTTCCAAATGTTCCTGAAGGGATGTTCCTAAAATTATAATATCGTCGAGGTAGACGAAACAAATTTTGTTAACTAAGTCTTTTAACACAAAGTTCATCAATCTCTGGAATGTCGAAGGGGCATTTTTGAGACCGAAGGGCATTCGTTTAAATTCATAATGGCCAAAATCTGTTGAGAATGCAGTTTTAGAGATGTCATCGGGATGGACTTCGATTTGATGGAAGCCGGAAGTAAGGTCTAGGGTGGTAAAATAGTTTGATTTGCCAAGTTTATCGAGGATATCGGTTATGTCTGGTATAGGGAATTTGTCGTCTACTGTCTTTTCATTTAGTTTGCGATAGTCTATGACAACGCGATATTTTTGTTTTCCGGAGGCATCTTGCTTTTTGGGTACGACCCATATGGGCGACGACCACGGTGAATAGGAATGTTGAATGATGTCGTCTTCTAACATTTTGTCAATCTGAGATTGCACCTCTTGTTTGTAGATTTCCGGGTATTTATACTGTTTTGCATGAACGGGGATGTTATCAGTTGTTTTGATCATATGTTTTATTTTACTCGTAAATGATAATTTTTCATGTTCATTTAATATTAAGTCTTTATACTTGTTGAGAGTATTAGATAATTAGCGTTTTTCCTTATCTGTTAAATGCTCGTCTCGTATTTCTTGCCGGTTTATCTCTATATTATTATTGTTAAACTTGCGCTGGTCTAAATATTGAAATTCATATTTATATTTATTAAGAAAATATACTTCTCCTTTTATAAAATCAAATTTTGTTTCTAATAATGTTATTCCAGGTATGCCTAAAAGTATATCGAAGTCTTTGTGGAAATCAAATATGTAGCTTTTTATATTTAAATCTTTAAACTTGAAAAATGTAAATTCAGAACCGGTTGACTTTCCATTACATGTGTGTATCGTAAAATTTTCGGGAAATGTAGTAGTATTTTGTTTAATTAATTTGGGATGGATATAATTTTGTGTTGAGCCTGTATCTAAAAGAATTTTGTAATCTGATACCTGGATAAAAGGTAGTTTGCTAAAATTGTTTGTTAAGGATTCGATGTTTGTGACTCGATTTGCGGAAAATTTTGGGTGTCAATATTTTCAATGTATTCATCCTCGGCTTCAAGTATTTGTTCGTTCCCGATTTGTTCCGCTTGTTCTTGATATTCATCGAAATTTTCTAAATTTTGAGTGTATAATTCTTGGAAGTTAGGGTTTCGAACAGCGGTTTGTCTAGTTTGAATACTCATAGGAGTAGGATTTCGAAATGATGCGTTGCGAGCATTTGCTTGTGGTGCGAATCTTTGTTGGGATTGGGGTGGAGGGTGTGCTCGGCTAGCAGGTTGTTGTGGTGGATGATGCATTCGGCTAGTAGATGGAGCAGGATATTTATGCATGGGTGACTGATATTTGGGGTAATTAAATTGTATTTGATGTTTAGGCGGTGGTGGCAAGGCTTGTTGCTGTGTTTTTTGTTGTGTATGAATATATTGCAAGTCGTTAGTTACCAGATTTAGTATGTCTGTAAGTTTTCGAGGATTACGGGCAGCTAGTTGACTTCTAAAGGGTTCTCTACAGTTATTTATAAAACATTGAACAAGTATTCAATTGAATTTTCTACGATAAATTTGCTGACAGCCGCCACGAATTTACATTCAATTTTGCTTTTGTAAATGAGATATAAATCATTAAATTTGTTAAAATAATCTAAAATGTTTTCTTTTGTTTGTTTGTAATGACTTGCCTCGTACATAAGTGTGTGTTCAGACCGTGTGTCAGAAAAATTTTGTTGCAGGTGTTCTTTTAATTCTGACCATTTAGTGAAACTTGACATGTTTAAACTTTGTGCGGCTACTCCGCGAATTTTATTTTTCAATGTTAACATTACAATTTTTTTTGTAATTTGTGAAGGGTTTGTTTGCTCTATGAGCGTGTTCATATCATCTATTGTATTAATAAAATTTGATAGAGACTTTACGTCTCCATCGAATGTTGGTGCTAAGTCTGGCATTTTTAATATTTCATTATTTAAGTTTTGGAAAATATTTCCTACTTCCTCAGGCATGTTGATTAAGGTTAAATTTGAAAGTGCTTGTGTGAGAGAATCCAGGCTTAGATAAGAAAATATAAATTTTTTATATAACTTACAATAGTAGAATTATTGCTCTTATCATAATTTGGTGCCTTCTCTCTGTTGATGGGTGAGTGTTGACGGTGTGTCGACGTCTCGGCGATGATCGGCTGCTGGCTAGATGCGGCTGCTGGGCTCGCTGTGGCTATGGGCTCGGTGCGGCTGCTAGGCTCGCTGCGGCTGCTGGGCTCGCTGATGGCTGTGGGCTCGATCTCGGAGATGTAGCGACTCTGGTGATCCTTGACGTGAAGAGACTGGAGTACTGACTGTTTCGACGACTCAGTCTACTTCTTCGGCTGTTTCTTCGTTGAATTTTGGGATGTTTGCGTCGACTCGCGATCACAAATAGTTAAGTTCTCAGTGAATTAACCGTTAAAACGGACGATTGCGGATTTTAAACGGATTGAATTTTTATGAAATTTCCGAATACGCAAACTTTCACCAATCCTACAGCGACTGCGCCAGATATATTTTCAAACTCGAAAATTACGTTTTTAAAAAGTTTTATTTGACATTGAAGCGATACAAAGCACGTACAAGGAATACACACTCTAAACATGTTACATATGTCTTATATTGGGTTTGCAGCGATTATCTCTGTGGGAAGGTGTCCATTTGCACCTTTCCGCACTTGAATTTTGTTATATTTGCAGTTTATGGGGCGACGTCTCTACTTAACTTGCATATAATAAAGACGGTAAAAATAAACAGAGAGCGTAACGGATAATTAAACAGATATTTGACAGACTGACAGAACAATACACGCAACTGTTAATATTTAATTCCGCGGAATAAAATATTGAGAACTACTGAAATTCGATAATATCCCCACCGGTCTATAATTACAAATGTTGTTCTTGCTTCCTTTTTTAAATATTGGGTTAACTCTAGATAAGTAGATATCTTCCATATATCAGGAAATGTTGTAGTTTTTAGAATTAAATTGAATATTGTAGCCAAAGGAGATACAAATGCAGGAGAACAATATTTAATGATAAAAGCTTGTATGAAGTCTGGTCCCGTGGTCATTTTAGGTTTAAGCTTTTTAATGGCGGCCTCAATATCACTATCCGATATTTAATTAATGTTAAAAGTGGAGCAGTTAAACATGTCATGAGATGATGGATAGTGTTTTTGGGTTATCTCATTAAATGAGGAAAAGAATGTGGCAAAAGGATCAACAATTAATTTTCGATCACTGATTGATATATCCTTGTCATTCTTATATAAGACAGAAGGAATACCTGCCTCATTACGTTTGTGGTTATCGAAGGACGAGAAACTTTTAGGTTCTTGATTTATTTTATTTTGCATTTCCAAACACTACTTTTTGTGGGCTATATTATCTTATGTTTTTATTTCAGTACGCAATTTTCGAAATGTGTCTTCGTCTATCGGATCGCCATATTTTTTAAACTTTTGCCATGCTTTATGTTTTTGCTTCATTTTCTTAATAATGTCACTCGTGTACCATGTTGGATATGTTTTAGTGCAATTCTTTTCTGTGGAATATTAATGCAGAAAATATTATTAATTATTGAAAAGAATGCATCTAAAGCAGAATTAGAAAAATTATTTAAGAAATTCCAGTTCACCAGAGACAGTTCATTATATAGACAACGGAAATTAACTTTTCTAAAATTAAGACCTTTGTTGCTCATGAATTTGAGTTTCCTTGGATTATTATCAATATGCATTATAACCCTTAGTGGCGGATGATAGCGATCCACTTTTAAAATGTCATCCATAGCTCGTATAACTTGACAGTATTTATTACTAACAACAAGATCTAAATTTTTTTAAAATTAAATGTGAAAAATTATATTTAACATCGTTTTTTCAAGAAAAACTGTTAAAATCTTTAAATGAGGGTACTTCCGGTTGACCAATTATAACCAAACTCTAATCAGCTCTTCATATGGATGCAACGAAGAGGAATACGAAAGAATTATAATTTTTGGAATTGTAGTATTAGGGTTATCGTAGACGAAAATTTTGTTACACACACACACACACACACACACACACACACAGAGAGAGAGAGAGAGAGAGAGAGAGAGAGAGAGACATACACACACACACGCACACACACACACACACACACACACACACACACATTCAGACATCATCGTAAAAATATTAAAATCGTATTCTAAGGACCCTAAAACGTGCTTGTTCTTTAAAAACACCACCGAATTTTTTGACCAAAGACAATACCGTCCTTACCTAAAGGTGATGGAAGGTAAAAAGTTAAAAAAAATATCAAGTGAATTATAATAAGGACAATTAGCAGAGATACTATTATAACATTGTACGTAGTTTGGAATATTAAAATCTCCAAAAATTATTATGTTTGCATTAAATAAAAAATATAAAGAAATGGGCGCATCAAAAAGAATAACATAGTCATTTAAGTTGCATGATGATGGAATATAAATATTCATAATATAGAGTGTATGATAATTAGTTATTGTTTTGATTAATAATATATCTATGTTATTAAACTTTTCACAATAAGATGAAATATTGATTTCTGATACAGTATAGTGCCTTTTTAGGGCACCGCATTGAGTGCTTACTCTACTCTACTCAGAATTATGGATACCTTCGTAGTACCAAGTTTCAGATAAGGCATATAAATCATAATAAGACGCAGAGAGTGAATATTTTAATAAATCATTACATTTACACCTTAACCCTCTAACATTTTGATAATAGCAATTAAGATCATGTTGTTTAATACTACTACAAATGCTTACTGCAGATAGTTGTGATGGTCCGATGTGCGTTGGATTCATTAATTGCTATATATTATTACCAAGTATTGTTTTCTTAAATTTATAGTTTCTCTTTATATACATGACAGTCACTGTCCCAAACCGCGTGTTCGGTGTTTATGTCGAGTTTGTGTGACATTTTAAGTTGTGAACAATGGATACATTTCAGTGTTTCCCCAGTACATTCACTGAGTTTATGTGATTCGTCAATTTCCCAAGAGAAAACTCAACATATATTTTTATATTTATTTATATTAACAAGGGATGTAGGTACCATTTACCAATCAAGGATGATTTTGCGTCCGAGCGATACCGAGGGCTGGCAAATAAGTTCGAGAATGACCAAATGTACCTACATATCATGTTGCATATAAGATTTTTTCCACTCCCGATGATTTATTCTTTACGTGTTCATTTTCACTGCCAGATATCTCAAGGAATACAGTTGAAGATTGATACATAAAAAAGAATCTTAGTATTCCATGGAAAATTTAAGAAGAAAAACGCTGTCATCTGTCACATTTGACACGTCAATGGTAACTTTTAAATGGATATATTCATAAAATGAGGACAATTTGATAGAAATCAAATTCAAAATCATATATTATAGTAATTAGCGAATATTTGACACGAGTTTAAAATATCAAACTGTTGGTATTTCACATAGAGGTAGGTAAGTCCAGCTGCCTAGGGAAGTTTACATCCCGTCGCTAATAGAAACCGATGTCTTGACAGTAAAATAAGCACATCCCTACAATGTCCTAATAGCATACTTACGATATCTGGAGTGAAAAAACATATTAACAAAGTTTTTGAGAAATAAAGAGCTCTTGGCAAAAACAACCATAGTTATTGTAAATATGAGCTACATACAGCGTCATCTACTATCAAGGATGCGAAACAGTTTGGTAAACTGTTTTACGCAACAAACGTTTTGTCATTTGATGCTCGTTCTTTATTAAATTTTTTGCTGCTGTTTACATCCTCCTTTCTAACCTTGTGATCATCAAACTGTTCTTGCTGGTTTTATTTCTATTCTTCGTTCCCACAGTGGTATCTAACACACAACGTACACTGATCTTTTTTGGCTTAAAAAGGAGTAGTTATCATTTTCTCCAAAAGTTCTTTTATATGTGGAAAAACTTGGAGCTTTATCTTTTCTATCCTTACACAGCTTTTCGAAGAGAGCATACATTTTTACAATAAATAGTTTGCCATTTTGTTGTTGTCTGGAAGACGACCTTCACACATAATGGAATTCGGTTACAGGAAAACTTTCAATGTATTTTTTTTTTATTTGGTCGTCAGATGTTTTATTTATAGGCCTGTTTGCCTCGTTTATCTTTACCTGTATAAGCTCCGCTTGATTTTTTTTATTTCAAAAGGCATTGATTAGACGACCGTTACTTATGGCAAGAGTTTCAAGAAAAAATGCCTGGCAGATACGAATTTTCTCTCCACCCTTTCAAAAGAAAAATATCTCACAGTATGGCGTTCTTTGGCCTCAGTTTTGCGTGCTCTTCGCCTTTGCGGTTCAGCGCATATTACATTTTGCAAAACAAAATCTTTCTGTTTAGGGTACTTTTGCAAGGACCAATAGTCGTGGGAAATATTTGTGCGATCTTCTTCGGTGAAACTTGAGGAACACCTATATCTACCCTTACTGCAATGCAAAGGTTTGAGTTTTTGCCATCTGCACCTTTTATTTTTTCCTAAATATTTTGAGATGGATAAGGTAGTTAATTATTTTTGCGTAATAATAAATCGTACCTATTCGTATTTCCTCATCAGAAGTATCGAATGGAATATAGTTACCATCTTTTATACCATCATCATAATCATCAGTTTCATCATTTTCGTTGTTAACCTATCAATTCTGTACACTATTATTCAAAAACAAAGAAATAATTTACTAACAGATTTTAATTACCTCTATGTGCATTCCCACATCAAAATCTTGAGGAAATGCTGCACTATTAGTGGGTTGCTCTACTATTAACTCCCGAGTTTCATTATTATTTACTAAATCGTGTTCTACGTTAGTCTACAAAATAGATTGCATAACTTGCTGTTGTAGAGTGTACGTACTTATTGTTTTATGACATCGTGGAGTATTTAGTATTTTCTTACTTCTTAGGTAAATATCGGAATTGGTTGTAACGTTGCTAATATTTTTGCTCCGCGATTTTTGAACTCCATATTACACCTTACTTAATAGAGTAACATCAATATATTATCGAAATCATTAAGAAAAAAAGCAACTGTATACACAAAAACACATTACACTTTTGTGGTTATGTCGATCATGTGTTTGCAACAAAATCATTAAGTCCAATATCCGCTTTACTTAGTTTATGAAATGAATCACTAAGTCCATATAGTTACTTTTGCATGGTATGCAAAGTTTAAACCGAATAACAAAGTCCATGTAATGACTTTTGCCTGACAGATAAAACCTCAGAAGTGTCTTAATGAACAATACCGTCATCCATAACTTGTCTTCTATATGACTTTGGACCTAGTGAGTTTTTAGGTATAAAGACAAACAGATTATGGACTTCAATTCTGTAGCTCTTTTCTCTTGACTGTACAGAAACCAAACGCTCTGTTGCTATTTGAAACGAACAGCAAGTTCAAAGATAGTGTGAGACTTGTCAAGTAAAGTATATTCTAAAAGACGCTAAAGACATTCTGGGGGCAGATATATACCTGGCGTCTAAGTAACTGCAAATTTCGTCTCATTGAACAGTTTTATTTTTATCAATTGGACCTAATTTTACGGAGGCGTAATCGTGGCCTTTACGTAAATGTATTTAATACTCTTAACTGATGAGCATGTTTCTATATTTATGTGAGCTCGATAATTTTATTTAATAAATAGGGATGGTAAGGAATTAATCAGCGATTGTTAATTGTATATTTAAATGTACGATTTCTCCTCAAAATATACATTTTTGCTTCATTATTAGGTCGTTTATACAGCGGATAACCGTTTATGTTAGTTTCTTCAACTATTATTTCGAATAAATTATCACTAAATAATAAATTGAAATAATCCATTGGAGTATTGCCTCCAACCATAAAATTTTATTAAGAAATTTTGAATGTATGGCTAGTAAAAATTAACTTATTAATAGGCTTAATTAATAATTTTCTGTTTCACAAAAGGAATCTGCGTAGGAGCAGTTGCCACTGCGTCCCATATTACAGCATCAACGGTTTGATGATGCAGTTTAGGCTGTGTTATTTGAGCGCTTACAGGGGGTGTGTTCACAGGTATTGCTAGATTTGTGGTGTCAACAAGTATCAAAGAAGTATCAAGGCCCGGATCCTCAAATTCTGCTTCCGAAACATCACTATTTTCGGAAAACTCTGAGTCAGAATCGGAATCTTTAAAATCCGGATCCGCTAAATCATCGTCTGAGTTTAATAAGACTTGTTCCAACTCATCGTCTGTCAAAGGAATTTTATTTTGGCACGGTTTTTTACACATCCGAGGTCTCATTGCTCCCGAAGGCTCTGCCTGGATATCAGCCATCGCGAAATCAAACGAGGAAATTTTTTAACCTATACAATACTTATTGAACAGGCTGTGATCCGCGCTAAAGCTTCACTCAAAGGCTGCCAATGTACTGAAGCATAGAACAAAGCAACAACCATAACGTCGAAAGACGTCATGCGCCCCCTCCATAAAAGGGTGATACCGTCATTAGCAGTGAACGTGTTAACTGCCATTTTTTTAAAGAACATTTGTCACAAATATTGATATTTATTTTATATGTCATAAAGGAAAACATTCTAAGTATAGTCCTATATTACATTTCTCGCAGTTTTCGCACATTCGTGCTACATATAGCGCATTTTCTTTGTTTTCCTTTCAGCGTTCTTTCCAAAATATGCCCAATTGGATCAAATCTAACATCTTCAGGTATGCGATTTTTCCTTATCATACTAGTTAGTAGTCGGTCTTCCGGAAACCTTGGAATTGGAAAATCATCCTTTTTTCATATATGTTCTTGCAATAATGCGTCTAAAGTCTAATAATGATATGTACCGTAAAACGGGGTGAATATGAACAGTTTTCAAGTTTGAAGTGCTGTATCTTCCATATTTTTAACAATTACATTATCAAATATTTTTTAAACTATGAGTAAGCAGCTCAATTAACTAAATTATTAAGTATTTTTCAGGTTTACCCAATCATCAATCCTATATATATATATATATATATATATATATATATATATATATATATATATATATATATATATATATATATATATATATATATATATATATATTTATATGGTGTTCCTATTCACACCCTGGGTGAATAGGAACACCTTACAATTTTTGATGTGTATTTCTATTCAGACGTATTTAGAGGCGATTAGGGACAAGAATTATATTTTTAAAAGATCATAGATTGCAATCATACCTGTTGGCTTTTTTAAATTCTGCCTTATTTGTCTAGATATACAAGAAATCTACAAAAGAACGTTTATATTTATTAAACTTTTATTTATTACAAATAGCTATAATATTTATAACAAAATCAAAGTTTATTCTTATAAAAATATTAAATATATCTTATTTAAACATAAAAAATAACAATTCTAAAGAACAGTATATATATATTTTAATTGTATAGTGGAATTAATGATTCGTTTAGCTCATTTTCTATTGGTTCAACTTGTTGCGTTTCTTCTTGTCGAGGTAAGCGTTCCAGTATGTTTTGTGCATTTACAGGAATGATATTGTTTTCCTGATTAACACTAATAGTTTTTTCTAATTTAAGCAAAAGTCCGGGAAATACATCTTTTGGAATGCCGGGTAGTTTTATGCCAGGTCCATTTTTGTACACTACCAAAATTTTTCGCCACGCGGTTTTCAATGATCTAAAAAAAGAAACGTCCAACGGCTGTGTCAAATGTGTGGAGTTGGCTGGAAGAAAAACGAATTCTATTTGGTGTTCACACATTTTTATTCCATCTAACGTAAGGTGCGAAGATAGATTATCTCCTATAAGTATCTTCCGGCCTTCTAATTTTTTTAAATAAGGGATTGCCACCGTGGCACTCCAATCCTCAAAACAAGTGGCATCAAACCATCCACTGGCACTTTTATTATATCTACAATCAGGAGGCCCTCCTTCTGTCCAAGTAGTATATAGATGAGTTGATTTATAAACTACGTATGAAGGCAAAAGTTTACCATCGCCTGTTTCTGCATACATTATTAACGTATTCGATTTACTATGGTTCATAATCCTTTCCGGATGTTTGCAACCACACTTACAAATGATTCTGCAACGTCCGGGGTCATCAGATAGAATTGTTTCGTCATAATTGATTATATGACTAGGTAGAACCCCGTGCAACGTAGTCTCTAATTTATTGTAAAACTCCTGAATTTCTTGTGGTGATACACCAGCCCGTGAGCGCATAATATTTTGACACAGACGTTCAGTTAACTTGACACTATGTCTTTTAAGAAATGACTTAGCAGAATCGATACCCGGAAGATTGTTTTTAAATATTTCAACTTGAACTCCACGTTTATCTAGATAACTTTATACAAGAACACGTAGATCATAGGCCGTTAAGGAATATCCCTAAGAAGAACACAAAATTAATCTATCCACAAGACTAGTCTCCAATTCTGCAGATAGAATAGTTTGGCCGCCGTGCTTTAACATTTTATTACCGTTTTTTGTGACGAAATAATATACTTTTCGGAATTTTAATTTTTTTTTCAGCATTTCGGTAACTCATACCTGCTTTTATAGCGTCAGTTGCTGTTTTAATTTTATCCGGATCGTGTTTTACATACACCTTTGAGTGCGGGTCACGTTTGTATGTCCTCATAATTGACGTTCCTATTCACCCCACATAAACTAGAAAAATGTAAAAAATACATAAATAATCATTTTGAGAAGCATATAAATTATTTTACATTGATAATAGTCACTTATAGTAGGAAATGGAACAAGTCACCGAAACAAAATAAAAAAATCTAACCTATCTTTGCTAGGCGTGCTCTGCACATGAAGTTATCACAGCTGTAAAATTCTAGTCAAATTTCATGTCATGCTGTGCTTGCTGTCACGTGTCAGTGCTACCAACTTCAACGATTTTGCAACATAATATTAGTTCTATAGACGTTCCCTTACAATTCATGTATTCTAAAATTTGAGTTATTTAAATACTGAGGTTTGTACGGACCCAAAATACTTTTTCCGTTTTTTTTTGTCCCTATTTACCCCTTAGTACCTATTCACCCCGTTTTACGGTATCTATTTAAAGCAATATAAAGGACATGGGCGTTAACAACAGCAAGATCAATCGCGTTTGTAAAAAGAGGAAAGTACCATATTTTACCTCTAAATTTGATTCGATATTTTTGAATGTTACAGTCTAATTTGTCAACCCCACCCATGTACTTATTATATTGCCCTACAGATTTCGATTTATCCACTTGATATTCTTTCTGTTCTTTCTTAGAATATCTCTTTACTTTATCTATAGGCTCTAGTCCTAAATAATTCGATAAAATTTTGACGCAGTTGTCATTCCAAACCAACGCAAAAATATCATTATTTTCATCATAACGGTAATCATGTGCTCTATACAAGTCGCCTTTATATTGTGTTCTCTCAATCTCATTAGTAACTCAAAACTAGTGAAAAAGTTGTCGAAAAAAATTTCATATTTTGATGGATATTGAAGAAAAGATGTCGTCTTCATTATCACTGAAGCTCTAACACCACTTACTAATCCTCTTCATTTTTTCCTTCATAAATATCCATATGGAAACGATACCCGGATTCAGAGCAACACATAGCCCATTGTTTGACGCCGAATCTTATCGGCTTTCCCCTTTAAAATTGTTTTAAAAAGTGGTGTCCGTAATAACGGACCATTTGCTCATTTGTTGAAAGCTTTTGTGTAAATATTCCAAACTTTCTAAAATTAGAATTTAATTTATCAATAGCAGGTCGGATTTTAAATAATTTATCTTTTTTTCCATAGTTGATATTAGGTTATTGTCTTTAAAATGCAAGTTGCGTTTTATTTCCAAAAACCTATTTTTTAGCATGCAGTTTCTAACACAGGTTATATTCAAATCTTCATCTTCACACCAGTATAATTGTTTTTGAGGTAATGATTGATAACCTGATAATAAAAAAATTCCAATGAATTTTCTTAGACAATTTGTGGAAAGTTGAAAACTATGCCGGTTGTTTTGTTTAGCGAAATTTATACTTTGCGCCATTATATACTCCAACAAATCTTCGTTAAAAATTCTTGAAATATGTCAACAGGTGTTTTGTTTTTCAGATTTTGAATTACACTTTCTTTTATTTCAGAAACATTGTTGGTTTGATGTGTATTGTTGGCAAAGTTGGCATCGCGCTTCTTCCTATCGCTACATACATATTTAGTGAATTTTGGTATTTTCTTGAATGTTTGATTATCTTCCAATGTACTTGAGTGTATCTCTAGTTGACCAGGGACGTCTTGCGGAATAGTGTCTTCTAAAATTCCATCGTCAAAATCTTCACAATCTGATAACTACATCAACTGATTCTCTTTCTAAATATTCAAAAAACTCATCATTGTCGAATAACTCTTCAATATCTCGAAGACTAAGATTTTTTTAGTAACCATATTAAACTAATAGGTTACTAAAAACATAGATAAATATGACTACTAGCATTTACCTACAAACAAGAATTCTCAGAGTAGCACATTCCACGAGCCCCAAATGGGTATCAATATATTTCGTCAAATAACGTTCATACTAACTATTAGATATACTTACATATTGCGATAATGACAACTAAACAGATGATTTATTACCCGTAGGCACGAATCTAATGTGAAAATTACGAAATATGCACAAAAAGATTAATTGAAATATCGTGTACTCTGAAAAATGAATTCTACCTTATAGGGTATGTGTCTTGCACTTTTACAGGTTGACCAAAACTGAAATAAAATATATATATAAACAATAGAAAGTGTTTATATTGACTGAATATCTATTATGTTATATAAAAAGATATTTTAAATATATAAAAAAATTCAAATATTAGAATCCCCATTTGGGGATTTGGGTAGCTAATGGGTTAAGAAAATATTAGTGGGTAAGTAATTGGATCGCAATTTTCACTAAACTGATTTATTGTAACTTGACCACCGGCCCAAAGATAAATATTAATATATCTATTTATCGGTGGTTCACTGTCATTTGATGTGAGAACAACAGCTACTTCATTACTGTTGGTACATAGTTAGATTAGCTCTAGCAATTTCTCTTTTAACTTCTTGTGACATTAAATATGCTTTACAATATGGACTAACATCTCTAATTGTAGTTGTCTCATTATACCCGGTTTGAATTTTTTATTATATTCCATATTCATGCCTTTCCCTAACGCATTACCATCTCTAGGATACAATGAAGTGTTTGTATCATGGTAAATTTGACAATGAATACGAATACAATATGGGCCTTGTCCTAGGGGTGATGAACCGAAAAAAATGTTAGCTGACGCTTTCGAAACATTTGTAAAACATGAGATCGAAGTCTATTTATATCGTTCTTTTCCTGTTCAGGATTATGGTTAAATATTTCACTGGTACGGAACGCGATAGCAAAAAGGCTACAATCGTAAGTATATGTTTGTTGCTGAACTCGCGGAAATATAATGAAGGGACTGTACAGGTTAATATCGGTTGTTCAAAGATTGAGAATTCATACTATCGTCCACAAAAATAAAACCGTCATAATATATCAATAACCAATGGCCTATACTACCTATATGTACCCGATGAAAATAATATTTAAATGTTTATTTTCTTGTGGAACAGGTACGATACGATTTAAAGTTTGTAAGCTGTACTCTGAAGTTAGAAACAGATTGTACTATAAAAAAGTAATCCATATGTACATCTTCGAAATAACCTTGCGTGTTTATTACAGTGTTCATGCCATGTTCTATTGCATTACATTGTATGTCAGAATGATGAGTTAACACCAACATTTAAATTAGTTACTGCCTTTTGACTAATATTTGCTACATTTGAACTATCTACCGCTTTCATCACTTTTACGTTCTTTTCTAATGAATTGGTTAATTCATTTGATTTATCTAGCGCATTTACGTTTTTATTCCCATTGTCAACAGTTTATGAATTAACGTGATTTTATTGGGTACCTAGTATACATATATAGGAAGTAAAATTTATTTTTTCTACTCCTATGCTTTAATATGCTTATTATGTACATGCCATCTGTACTTGAATGACGGTCATTATGATATAGATTTTCATTTCGATACAAATTATCATTAAGATACAGATTTTCACCAGTGTTGCCAACCTGGTGGTAATCTTATAGTTTTCAAACCTTTTTAGAATGGAAATGTATTTTAAAAATATTAAATATATAAAATATAGTAAATAGACAACAGACAGTGAGATTATTTAGTGCCAATTTGTGTGAATAAATTTTTTACATATTATATTGTTGGTTGGAATTGATTTAGATAGTTGACAACACTGCATACCTGTGTGAGTTTTTGTTTTGTTGGTTGATTGTTTGACAGTTGTGAAATCTAACCTCGAATACTAGTTTAAGATAAAATTTGGTTTATAAATTAGAAGTAATAATGTTTAATAACAGTGATAGTGATATGGAAATAGAAATATCGGGAACACCACCTGATATTGTGGAAAAAGCAACAACAGTGACTAATAACTTATTACCACAAAAATCCAGAAAGACATACGATAAATTTTACAACCAATTTATGGAATGGAGATGTAAAAATAATATAACTTCATATTCAGAAAATGTGTTGCTTGTTTATTTTGAAGAATTATCAACTAAAATGAAATCGCCAAGCTTATGGACACATTACTCGATTCTAAAATCTACATTAAATATTAAAAATCAAATTAACATAGCAAATTATCCAAAATTATATGCCCTATTAAAAAGAAAAGCAGAAGGATACAAAGGGAAAAAATCCAAAACATTTTCACCCGATGAAATAAAAACATTTGTTAATGAGGCACCAGATATTTCATATCTTTTGACAAAAGTAAGTACTTAGGTAAATTAAATATTTTACAATTAAAATCACAAATTTTATTATTTATGTAGGTAGCATTAATTTTTGGAATTATGGGAGCATGTCGAAGACATGAGTTACATGATTTGAAAGTCAATGATATTAACGATTTACAGTCAATTCTTGTGGTTACAATACAAAACACAAAAACGAAAACTTCAAGACAGTTTACAGTAACAGGCAGCTATTACAAAATATGTAAAAAATACATGGATCTTCGTCCAACAACCTGTACTAGTTCATCATTCTTCCTTAATTATTTTAATGGAAAGTGCACAGTTCAAAACATCGGCATAAATAAGTTCGGAAATATGGGTAAACAAATAGCTACCTATCTTAATCTTCCTGATCCCCATCTCTACACTGGCCACTGTTTTCGCCGGAGTTCTGCAACAATATTAGTTGATGCTGGAGGTGATATTACATCACTGAAAAGACACGGTGGCTGGAAATCCACAACTGTCGCTGAAAGCTACATAGATGATTCTATTCAAAATAAAATGACCGTGTCAAATAAAATATTAAATTCCATAGAACATAATCAACAAACTAATGAAATCAATATAAATGCACCTGCAGGATCAACTAATATTCACGCATCAACTCTCCCACAATTAAATTTTAGTAATTGTACTATATATAATATAAACATTAATAAAAAATAATATTTTAAATATTAATCTAACATACTTTGTACGTATATTGTTAAATAAATTTCATTCTTATAAATAGTTTTTGTTTTTTAATTATTATGAATAGTCGTAGAAAAAATAGTGTATGTAACTCATGTATAATGACTATTAATACACTCGCATGAATTACGACACTCGCCATGGCTCGTATCGTAAACTTCATGCTCGTGTATTAATAGCTATCATTATAAACTCGTTGCATAATATACTATTACGTGTTATTTCCAGTTACAAATTTACTGACGATGGTTATTAACAAATTAATATGTAATCGAATATTATATTTTTGACATCGAGTTGTATTTTTTGAATGGTACCGACGACCTTTTGTGTTATCCTTGTGATATAACATAGTGGGCCATTCGATGATACCGAATACTCGCATTTTCTCTTATTGAAGGACGCCCCTTTGCAAATGTGGTATTAATTTTTTCATTTAGTTCCAGTAAAGATATTGCTATGTGACATCGAAACGTTATATTTCTATGTGCATTTATTCATTTTATGCAACTGCCAGGCGTTATGTACGATCATGTCAAAACAGTGCGCTACTAATGAAAATACCATATTCTGTATAGGAATTCTTATTATACAAATTTATTAAATTTGGTTTATTTAAAATTTGTGATGGCACGGATCGTCCTTTGCATATATCAGAAACAACTAAAAATAATAAGTTATATTTAGTTGTTTCTTATGTATGCACGCATTTTATTACCTTTCATATTTTTTGACGACATTTTTATCCTTACAATTTTGATTTTCTAATGTAATGATCTTATTTTCCAATTGTACTTTAATTATCCCTAATGATGATTAATTTGAAATCGAAACGTAGGAAAGTTAATTAAATTACTATTTAATAAACACTGTTTACCACGACTGCATCTCCAATTATTTTCATCATTCCCACAATCATTGTTTTTTTTTTTATTTATTTATTTAACATACATATTAAAACTAGTCTTTACAGACTAACCATTAATTTATCTCTAATCTAAAATTTAGGTAAATATCGTCTCTAGGGTACACCCAGTGGTATTTCCTAGTTTTCCCTGGTTTCCTACATGGCACTATAGCACAGCACTTAACGCACTTTCACGTACACTTTTCACTATTTTGCTACACTAACTCAAAAGGTTTTGTTCTTTTGAGTCTTCTTTTCAAGCCGTCGTTATCTAGCAGTTGGATTGCCTCGACATTAATGTGATGGTGGAGTCTTGCTTCATGTTTAGTTGCAGAACATTTAATCACCGTATTAATACTGTCAACTTTGAGGTCTCGACAGATATCGCTGTTGCGGACATACCATGGAGCGTTCACTGCGTTACGTAGGACTTTGTTTTGGAATTTCTGAATTTTCTCTCTATGACTTTGTTTGGTACAACCCCAAAGTTGCGAGCCATACAACCATACAGGTTTTAATATCTGATTATAGATTAAAATTTTATTAGATATAGATAGCTGCGATCTTCTTCCAAGTAACCAGTACATTTTCCTGTATTTAATGTCAAGTTCTTGTTTTTTCTTTTTTACATGTTCAACCCATTTTAGTTTTGTATCGAGCGTCATTCCAAGGTATTTAGCAGTGTTTGCATGTGGAATGATATTGTTATTGATTGTGATTTGATGTTGATTTGTACTCTTTTTGTTGGTGAAATTAATGTGAAAGGATTTTTGTTCATTTCGTTTAATTCTCCATTTTTCTGTCCAAGATGTGATTTGGTTACAAGTTCTTTGGAGATTTTCCGTGACTGATTCTTCATCACTTGCTGTTGCTAAAATAGCAGTATCATCTGCAAAGGTCGCTATTGTAACATTATCAGTTTGTGGTAAGTCGCAAGTATATAATAGATAAAGTATAGGTCCTAGAACACTGCCTTGTGGCACCCCAGCTTTTATTTCTTTTAAGTTTGAATAGGAATCATCTTGTTTAATTCTAAATAGTCTATCAGAGATATAGGATTTTAACAGGTCAACGTACTGTTTAGGCAATAATGTATTTAATTTATAAATTAAGCCTTTATGCCAAACCTTATCGAAAGCCTGCGCTATATCTAAAAAAATGGCTCCGCAGATTTCTTTATTTTCTAAAGCTTTTTCTATTATGCTAGTTATCCTGTGCACCTGATCTATGGTTGAATGTTTGTTGCGAAATCCAAATTGATGATTTGGAATTATATTTTTCCGTTCTATTTTTGGTTTTAACCTTCTTAATAGCAGTTTTTCAAATAATTTCGAAATTATTGGCAATAAGGAAATTGGCCTGTAAGATTTTGCATCGTTTGGTGGTTTTCCAGGTTTTGGTATCATAATTACTTCCGCCACTTTCCATATGTTCGGGACGTGTTTTAACCTAAATGCTGCATTAATTAAATATGTTAACATAACTATTCCTTTTCTGGGCAGCTGTTTAAGAATTTCCCCAGTTATTAAATCGAAGCCGGGAGCTTTTTTCGAGCCCATGTTTGTTAATATTTCATTGGCTACTTCTCTAGCAGATACTAGTGGTATATCTTCGCTTTCTTCATTGTCAATTTCTTCATTTATGTTATTATCATTTTGTGCTTCGTTTGGGTTGAAAGTATTTTCGAGATGGTCTGCGAATGTATCAGCTTTCTGTTTATTGTCTCTTGCATATGGTCCATTTCCATTTCTTATAGGTGTTGCGTAATTGGTTGTTTTAATCTTTTCGTTGCTTTCCAAAGCGAGTAGTTAGTGGCTTTGTCCGCAGATAGATTACTTAAGTAGCTATTCATTGATTCTTCTTTTATTTTCTGAGTTTCTCTTTTTAACTTTTGTGTTTTATTATTTAGGATAGTTTTGTCGGCAGGATCTCTGGTCATTTGCCATTTTCTTCTAGCTTTCCTTTTGTCCTTGACAATTTCTCGTATTTCAACTGAGTAGTTGTTCCCTATGGTTTTGCGAATACATTGTTTGGTATTGCTCCAAGCGGCATTTTGTATTATTTTGTTAAAGTTCTCGGCTGCTTCTTCTAATTGTTGCTTGTTTTTTAGCTGAATGGATAAGTTGATGTTTGTTTGCAAGTTTATTCTAAAACTTTCCGAATCCGTCGTTTTATTGGTTAGAAAAGGTTTATTTTCTTTTGTGATTATTCTCTCGCTCAAGGTGATGACGACAGCCGAGTGATCCGAACTGAGATCAAAATTTTCTTCTATCTTTATAAAATTTGGTGATACTTTTTTAGATATGAAAAAGTCTAGCAGATCTGGTATTTTATTTTGATCTGTAGGCCAGTATGTTGGTTTACCTGTAGTATGATAGTTGCATCCCAACTCTCTTATTGCTTTGTTCAGTTGGGATCCTTTAGGGGTTGTAAGTCGCGCTCCCCAGTCTGTATGCTTGGCGTTGAAGTCTCCGCCTACTATAAATCTGTTTCCAAGATGTAGGAGAAAGTTTTTATAATCATCCTTTTTTAGGTTATATCTTGGCGGGCAGTAAAGAGCTCCTACATTTAACTTTTGTTTTGTGGATTTGATTCCAACCATCGTTAGTTGTATTTCGTCAGTTTGAAGATGGTGTTCTTCGTAATGTTTAATACTTTCTTTTATAATAACAGCACTTCCTCCTCTTGCTTGGTTTTGTGGATGTATTGAATGGTATATTTTATAACCTTTAAGTTTTAAATAATTTTGGTTAGTAAAATGAGTTTCAGAAATAAGACATATATCTATGTTTTGAAAGTCAAGGAATATTTGTATTTCTTCACGTCTGTTTAGGAGGCCGTTGGCATTCCAGGTTGCTATTCTTAAATCAGTTTGATCCATTATTTATTTTTTTAAACTGTTTTGTTGTATTATTTTCTATTTTAGAAATTCTGAGTTCTAGTGATTTCATTGTTTTCTCTTGTGTTTCAAATTTAGATATTAGAGTTTGCATCATTTGTATTAATGATTGTTGTTTATTTTGATTGTGATTTTGTTCAGTTTCGCTGTTATTTGCTACTTGGGCGAAGGATATTCCTTCCGTTATTGGAGAAGATCTAAATTGTCTTGGCTGGTTTTGCTGTATATTTTTTGCTTTAGTAATTAAGTCCCTTCGTTTTTGAAGTTCTTTAGCTACTACACATCCGCGGTAATTCGCCGGATGTTCGTTCCCGCAGTTTGAGCAATTTGGTTTTTGTTCAGGTGGTTTTTGGCAATTGATGGTCAAATGATCCCCTGCACATTTTACACATTTTGGGTTATGTGAACAGAACTTTTGTGTGTGTCCAAATCTCTGACATTTTTTGCATTGAGGAATTAATTTTGTCCTTACTGCTTCGATCTTGACACGCATGTGGCACAGGTATTCAATTTCAAAAATTTTCTTTATATCTTCGTCGTTATTAAATGTTAACATAAATAACGGAAGCGGTTTTATCACCGCTTTTCCATTGTTATCATATTCTTTCTTATACTTATTAATTGCATCAAGTATTTTAAATACTTTTTCAGTTAATTCAGTTTTGATTTCTTCTGGCTGGCAGGAAGGGTGTAGATTTTTAGCCATGACTCTTATTGGGCGTAGAGATTTGTCTTCATATGTATGCCACTCGTGTTGGAAAACGCTTTTATCGTTAATGAATTTTGTTAAGGTTCTATATTCTGATTCGGTTTCAACATTAATTTTTATCTGGTTTATTATTCATCATAGTTGTTTTGAATTTTAAGTTCAAGTTTCTTAGTGTTTGATTTAGTTGATTGTATTCTTTTATATTACTTACTATTATAGGTGGAGGTTTAAACTGTTTAACTTCAGTTTGTTTCTGGCTTTGCTTGGTGCTCTTGTTCTCTGGTGTTGAAGTTAATTTTCTTTTTTTGTTTTTTTGAACAATCCATGCAGTTTCTTCAGCTACGGCGTTCTCGTTTATATTTGAACTGGTTTCTTGAGTGTTCGTCTTTTTTGATTGAAGATTAGTAATAATTTGCTTCAGTACTTTGTTTTCTTTTATTATGGCTTGATTTTCTAGCTTCAGTGCTTGAATTTCTTTATATATATATCTTCTAGCGTAGTAGGACTACTGAATTCCATGTCTTGCATTGGATTTTGTGTAACTGGAGTACTAGATAAAGTCCATGGGTTGCTTAATTGTGGCGGGTTGTTAACCTGACGACCACCATAAAGGTGGCCGTCAGTAGTTAATTTTGGATTTGTCGACACTTTGTTTATTCACTTTTTATTAATTTTGAATAAAATTTGTGTTTAATTGGTTCTAAAAGCTAGGTATTAGGTAACAGGTAACAATTATTAGACACAACAGCTAGCACGTCCGTTCACTATGAAGGCTCACAGACGACTGACAATCATTGTTAATAAAATAATTTATTGTAAAAAATATATTACAAAGTAATACAAAATATAAGAAAAATTAAAATAAATACACAATTATATAATAACATGGTAATTCATTCATGCTATGTTGTTTCCTCTACAATATTTTTTAAAATTTTGTTGTTAATTTTCACAACAATTTTATTTTCTACCAGAAAATCAACCTTATATCTTCCAAATTGTTTCGTATGTAATATCCCTGTAATTGTATCAATGCTTAAGGCATTTCTATGTTTAACTTTCATTAAATTAATTGATGAAAATAATCTTTCAACGTTCGCAGAGCTGTGAGGCAAACAAAGAATATTGAAAATGAAATTACTTAAAACTGGAAACATGTTTCTCATCACCTGAACAAATTTGTGATATTTCTCATCAAAAACACTCAACATTAGCCTGTAATGTTTTAATATGTTTAGTATTTCGTAATAGTCTCCATTCACTATCCAACCTTTGTATTTCTTCATCAACTAAATTTGAAAACATAATGGTCACATCTGAAATCGTGGAAATAGCTCCGGTTTTTACAATGCTTGGATCGAGAAAACAAATTTTTTAATTTGATTATCTTTTAGGGGAAACGAGATATTATTTGATTACAACTTTTGACGTAAAAATCCAAGCCCCGGACTCTGAAAAGATGTAGTTGTTCGTTTGTTAAGTTAGATTCTAATATTGTTTTAGCTACTTTAATGCCAAAATACACTTGTACCAATATTTTCAAGCGGAGTTGTCTGTATATAATTCCGTTTGAAAAAACAGTCATAAGTGGTTCTTAAAACATTTGTAATATTTTTGTAAAGGACACGAATTTTTGGGCTTTCTGATTGCATTTCCTTGTTTAAATTGTTAAAATAAGGAGGTCATTTAATTTCTCTAAGACATTATTTGTAGCTAAAACATCATTTTCCGAAACAGCGTCGATAAAATACAATTATAAGGATTCATACTGTTCTAAAATTCTGCTTACTACACGGATAACCACCTAGTTTGTGATGGATATAATATGCGTTGTATCTTGGACATTATAAAACAATTGAAACTGTTGAAATTCGGACGTTCTTTTAAGACTTGAATTGAAGCAATTCTATATATCTCTCGTGAGATCTTCAACGAATCTCGGTAATTTTTCTGAAGCATAAGATGCACACAAATAGTATGTGAGACATATGCACTTCATTACAAACAATGATGGTATGTCATTTTTCAAAAGAGTCATCAATGAATGCCGAAAACTCATCATTACATTCGCGCCATCTGATGCAAAATCAATTAAATTATCCTTACATTATGCTTTACAAACAACTCTGCAATAGTTCTATACAAAGTTTTGGTATCCGTATTAGATAATTTAATAAGGTTTTCCGTGAATATATTCCTTACATCCATGACGTCCGTAGTACGAAACTATTGTTTCATCGCCACTGTGCGATTTCTCAATGGGTGCAACTTCCATAAACTTTTTATTTACTTCTTGCAATAATAGCCTCACTTTCGCAAATTTATCGTCTTTGTCAATAGTATCCCCGTCCACTTAATAAAAATTATTCATCACATATTCAAACCTGTCGTGAGATATAGCTTCTGTTGCTAGGTTACAGTAAACATTTAAATTCTTTCAACCATTAGTCGCACTCCCTGTCGGCAACTTTACTGTTTGTGTAACCTATCATCTTTTATGCGCATGAGTAAGGCTGCAACCGTATCCGTGATACGTCCTTATCCATAATGAATTTGTAAATTTACTTGTGTGTATTAGAAGTAGAGTGTTTTGTATTATGGAATCGGAAACATTATTATAAACTGTACTTAGTTAGGCTCGTCAATTGAGCACAACAGCTTTATCACAACACCGAGCAAAAGAGAGAGAGAGAAAAAAACTATATATGCTAGCATTAGTTTTGAAGATTCAGAGTTAGTGAATAACCTTAATAGTAGACACAGATTTTGGATTCGAAGTATGTTTACTGAACAGAAGCAGATTCTACAGGGTGTTAGCAATAATATAAGAGAAATAAGAACTAAAGATACAGATTTTGCCAATTATCTTAGATTGACGCCCCAGATGATTCATAAGTTATTGAGTATAATAAATAGAAAAGATATTATAGAGCCTAAAACAAGACTCGAAAAAAATAACTCTTCGATATCTGGCATCAGGTGACGGTATGGTGTCATTATCGTATACGTTTCGAGTAGATTTTATTTACCCTTTCAAAAATAATAGAAGAGACTTACTTTACAATTTGGATTAATTAAAAAAATATATGTTCATAAATAGAAATTACAAATTAAAATAAATGGACAAAAAAATTCCTATAATTTTTATAAAAAATGTAATTTTCCCAATTGTGTTGGAGCTATTGATGGGAAACATGTGATAAAAGAAGTAAGTGGGTAAATAATAAAGAGATATTTTAATATTTTTTTTCATTATAGGCCCCTCCTCAAAGTGGTTCTACGTATTACAATTACAAGAACAGCCACAGTCTCAATCTACTTGGTTTCGTTGATGCAAATTTATTAATCATTCTTGGTGACATTGAGGCAACTGGGCGTCAAAGTGATGTAGGAGTTTTTAGAAGAAGTAGTATTGGACAAGCGTTAGAGAATAATTCCCTTAATATGCCGAATGTGTCAGCACTTTCAGAAAACAATTCTGAAATTGTTTTCCCATGTTTTTTGTAGGAGATGAGGCATTTGTCTGAACTAATTATATGATGGGATCATATCCTTAGAGAAGTCATATAAATCAAAGAAAAAAAAATTATAGATTGTGCAAAGCCAGAACAGAATGTGCTTTTCGAATTCTTAGAAGAAGATGGAGAATTTACTCAAGACCTATAATCGAGTCTGTATCTACAACTATAAAGATTATTCAAGCTACTGTTTATTTACATAATTTTATGAGACGGAAATTAGCAATGGCTGTTAGTGAAAGGAGATATTTGTTAGAATACTGTTTAAATGAAGTATCCACGGGGCTTGTTGACGTAGGAAAGACGGATAGTAATGCATACATTCGAAATGAAAAGTATTCGAGATCGATATATTGAGGGTCCTGGGGCTGTACCGTGGCAATGGGAAAAAGTATTAAGAAATTATTTATAATTAATTTGTTACAAGTATTTTATTTTTAAAAAATCATACAAAATATCTTGTTTCATTTAAACATCCCCATCCTCTACCTGTTGCAGTAATTGCAATATCTTCATTTGAATTTGCGATTTTTTTTATATAGCAATCGTCGTAATTCCTCTCCCATCATATACAAAAACCATCTACAGCATCCTGTTGTTGAGAACTCGGCCCGTAATACTGTACCGTGCAACTGTGTATTAAAGTTACACGAAAAACTTTAAATATTAATTTTTTGTTATGCCATCATATATACATTGAGTTTGTCTTGATATTGAAACAAATTAATATATACAATTGTACATACGTTTCCTTTTTTGTTGCTTGTGTCTAAAAGCATCTAGCTGAAGCGTGTGCTCTATGATGTGGATGACATAATGTATACGCTTGCGCTTGCTGTTGGTGACATGAGTTCAGTGCTTTCGGCATGCAATCTGCACTTGCTGTTGGTGATACGAAAGCACTGCACGATGGTTTCGACCTCAGGTTGTGATGGGACGTTGAATTGGGTTCTAACATAAAATAAAAAATAATGCTTTGTAAATAATCATTCATATTTTTTCACAGACTGTATATTTTCTTCTATATCATCAAGAAACTTCATTAATTCAAAATATTTGAAAGGTTTCTTTCGAATATTTTCCACCTCTGAACCACTTGGCATATATATCTTATACTTTTTTTAGTTCTCGTATAATCGTCCCGAAGTTGCCGTCATCTATTTTTTTAATTCAGCAGACTGTTTTTCTGTAACAATAAAAAATAGTTATAAATTTTTGTGTTCTTGATCCATCCTCCAGTTATCGATAAATTACATTTTATCAATTATATTCTAAATATAAGTAAAAATATTTCAATCATTCCATTTGGAATACAATATTTATTTTGCATAGGTATATAGTTATTTTTAATCATTATGCAAAGTATATTTCTCGCCACAAATATTTTGTTTTTAATATACTTCTTTCTTTGATATTCAGTCTACCCAGAGAAAAATGTTTCTATGTAATATAACATGCTTAACAACAAAGAAATTATTTTTTTAAATAGTGGCAAATAAATATCATTTTGGTAGGAAGAAACTGTTTTTTCGAAGTTATATTTTTGAATTAAATAACTTTAGTGCCTAGTATATATATATATATATATATATATATATATATATATATATATATATATATATATATATATATATATATATATATATATATATATATATATATATATATATATATATATATATATATATATATATATATATATATATATATATATATATATATATATATATATATATATATATATATATATATATATATATATATATATATATATATATATATATATATATATATATATATATATATACACACAACAAAGATAAATTTATTTCAATTAAAGGAAACACTAGTCTTTTGAAAATCATTGTATTTATTTAACTCAAACATTATCTTATTATTCTCAAATGTTTCAAATATTTTACCAAAATATATAATTTATTTTATTTAAAGGAAACGTGTATTCTATTAAAATAATTGTGTTTATTTAACTCAAACATTATCGCGTTTACTTAATTATTCGGTATGTTTATGAAACAAATTTAAATATTTGAGTTGATTAAAATTGTCTTTTATAATAATAACTGTATTTATTTGATTCAATTTGTTTGAATAAAATACTTTTTTAGTTTAAATGTAATCATTTATTAATTGTAATAAATACAGAAAAACAATAAAATAAACTGGAATGTATTCACAACATAAAAAAACTATACAAAAGTCAGTATTTTAATTAAACTTATAATGGTTTGCCTCTCAAACTCACAAATATGACATTACATCAGTGATTTAAGATAAAATTTTGAAAATAGATATGTATTGTTTTGAATGTGGTTTTAATGTATATGCCTACAGCGCACACCCATTTTAACTCCCTAACCGATGAGATTGAGGTAACCGGTTCCAACCAATTGCAATCGATAGTAGATGTAAAAATGCATCTACAGTTGATTTTGACCGAAGTTTGAACAATGCCGACACATATAACAACCATAAAAATGCATTTTTTTCAGTACGCTGTTCAAACGGAATTTACGCGTTACCTCGCCATATCTTAGCTAATTTTATATATATATATATATATATATATATATATATATATATATATATATATATCGATTTGAAATTTTAGTACAATTTATAATAAGTGAGTCTTGATATAATAACCTTTATCCGAGCTCTTAAAATTATTTTTTCGGATTAAAAATTTGTGTTATGAATGTTTGAAATTCGCATTTTTCTCTCTTCCACAGTGTAGTCGAATACTTGAAGAAGTTTTCTGGAAAGTTGCAGGTCAGAATATGGAGCGGTTCAAAGATTACAACAATATTCAGTGGATGCTCGAAATCACGCGCCACGCCGCGCTTTAGCGTGTATGTACTATTTGTCTATTGGAACAGTTTTCTCCTTCATGCTTGGTTAAATATGTACATTTATCAAATAAAGAATTTAACATTCTTTAATATAAGTATTTACATAAATTTTCGATAAATAATATTTAGATGATTTTTTTTCTTGTAACTACTACTTCCGGTTGTCCAATTGTTACCAAAACTTAATCAACTCTTCCCATTATTGTTAGATTGAGGAATCCGTAGTTAAAAATGTCTTAAGTCTTATAGTATTTGAGAAATCGTGGATCCAACATCCACACACACACATCCACACACACATACGGACATCATCGTAAAAATGTTATAATCGGATTCTAGGGACCTTAAAACGTGTTTATTCACTAAAATCCGGATATGCGATTTTTAGCATGAATACAATACCTCTTAGCGAGAAATAAAATCGAACAAGTTCAAGCATGTTCGTGACCGTCATTTTCAATATATATATATATATATATATATATATATATATATATATATATATATATATATATATATATATATATATATGTCTTTGTATATCTGCTTTATCCATACATATTAATTTTCGTTTTCATCTTGTATGGGTTGCGGAAAATATTTTGAGGAGCATTTACATAGTGGGTAACATTTTATTTTTTGGGAAAAGCAAGTGCACAATGCAGCTTCACTGCATGAAGTAGATTTCGCAATACAATTGCAAATATATTTCTGTAGCACTTCTAGACTACTACCCTTCGAACATTACTGGTTTAATGACATTTCCTTCGCATCTCCAACCACAAGTTGTTAAATCTAGAGGTTCAATTATTGATTTGTGTGCATTATAACAAACGTAGGTTTGCCAATCGCAACTTTTTAAATATTGCAGAAGCGCAGGTTGTAATGGTGGAAGGTTGCCAACTGCGATTGTTTTGGAGGTCGAAAGCATAACACGGAACTGATTAATATTTCTGTGAAATTTGGAATATTTTCCGGGTAAGTCATACAGAGTAGCAACAAACCGAGTGCATACATGAATAACCTCATCTGATAATCCTTTTTCCAAATTTCTCAGCAACATCAATTCTTCATCATTTAATTTCCGCGCTGCTTTAAACGCATTCGTTTTTCCGATGTTGTAAAACGACGAGATAGTATCACATCCTGTAAGTGTATGTATCGATGGAAGTGCAAAACTCAATTCTTTTCCCAATTCTCCAATGACGCTGTTAATTTCTATATATCGTCTCAAATCTTTTTTTGTCGTTATTGTTCTAGTTTGATACCATATCCGAATATTGGATCGAATTTTTGTACTATGAGCAATCGCGAGAATAAAAACGTCCGTATCAGGCGATTTAATTTCAATACTTGCTTCAGAGTAATTTTCAAATATATAACATAAATGTGTTATAATTCGTGTATCTGCTTCAATATGGTTGGTGGATAAAATTGGGAATTCTTGCGAACCATTCTCGGTTATTAACTTTGTTGTATAATACCTGTTTCATACCCACCGGCTAAGTATATTTTTTTACATAAGAATGACTAGTTGGCAAGTGAATATTCATTTCAATGTATTTACAAATAAATAATACCAGCGATTTTTTATTTGCATCACTTCCAAGTACCTTGAACCCATTCAGGAAATGGGCGGTTAGCAGTAAAACCGTAATGATAGGAGTTTTTACCATACCTGAGAACTCTTTCTTGATTTTTCGGATTCAGAACGCTGTCATTTCAATCAAATATATAATGGACTTCTGTATAGCTTTCTATCAACTTTCGTAATTCATCAATGAAATATCGACGACCAATATCTTCAAAAAACTTCATATTCTTCGTGTTCAAGCTCTGAATTTCCGCCATTACATCTACTATGCATATCGACGGTTCAGATAAATTTGGTTTCGCATTTATAGACACAACGTTTTTTTCAATAACATGCAATAAGTCTGATTTAGAAGTAGTACATACACGAGAGAGCGCGGCGCGCAAATTCGAGCGTCCACTGAATATTGTTGTAATTTTTGAAGCGCTGCATATTTTGATTTGAAACTCCCCAGAAAATTTCTTCAAGTATTCGACTACTCTGTGGAGTAGAGAAAAATGCAAATTTCAAAAATTCATAACAACTTTTTAATCCGAAAAAAGAATCTCACAAATTCATTGGATTTTTTTTTCAAATTCGCCATTTTGTTTCTGATTGATATTAAGAGCTTAATATTTCATAACTCACTTAATCTTAATTGTGTTAAAATTTCAAATCGATATATACAAAATTAGCTAAGATATGGCGAGGTAAATTGTAAATTCCGTTTGAACAGCGCACCGAAACCATATGCATTTTTATGGGGCTTATATGTGTCGGCATTGTCCAAACTTCGGTCAAAATCAACTGTAGATGCAATTTTGCATCAACTATCGATTGCAATTGGTTTGAACCGGTTGCCTCAACTTCATCGCTTTTTTCATTTCTGGAGCAGTTGTCGGGTATGAGCTGCAGGCCTAGTATGCTTTTGTGACTGAGTTTGACAATGAAAATAACTCAGCTTGAAAAAAAAAACGAAATGCGTGTAGCATTGGCTTGACGATTCTCATGTCAATACAGAGCAATTATTTTAAAATCATAAGATATTTGTTTAAATAAATTATTCCCAATTTGCCATAACATGCCACAAAGATCATTAATATGAATTACAGAGTAATACTCGCATTCTGTGAGTATATGCATGAACATAATAAGAAAAATATGTTTTTAAAGATTTACATACAAATACAATTCCTGTATTTTCATCGATGAGAATATATAAAATTTTATTAAATATAACTGAGTTACCTGCAACATCAAAAGAAACAACGAAGTTTGGCTTGTATCGAATTCCATAACTTTCAATCCATTTTATAATTAAATAGTCATCTTTTAAATTTTCAGGTAATGTTTCTTGAAATTTTATATAATCATCCAAATGTTCTACTTTACAGATGTTACCGGGTCTATGCTGAGAATATAATACAAAATCTCTTTCATTTAATAGCTTGAAACAAATTTTTATTGATTTTTATATGCTAGACTATATACGGGATTTCTTTTTGAAACTACTACTTGAACGTTTGATTTAAATTCTTTGTGATTCGCTTCAAAACGCATGCACCAACAGGAAGTTAAAGGGCCTATTTGAAGAACTCGAGGATAATAAAGAAGTAAATGATATTTAGGCTTTAAATGTTCTTTAAATACATCCATAGGTACGTTCGGTTATTTTGTGCTGTGTTTGAACTGTGCATGAGTCGTCTCACGTGATCACTGTGTACTCTGTGCAGATTGGAATTAAAAGAACGAATTGTGCGGCCTGTGCGTCTGATACTTTCGTGACAGATAGATTTAGCAATTGAAAATCTGTGTAAGTTCAGATTATTATTACTAATATCGATTTTATATTAACCGTATATGTTTGATTGACGGCTGAATATGGATTTTCGTTTTTTCACAAATATTTTCGATGAGTCGGACGAAGAAGGGGAGTATGGTAAGATTCAAATATTTTAGAATAGAAAAAGTAAATAGTTATGCTGAACAATAACAAATACATGTCTGACGGGCAGTTTAAAACTCATTTTCGAATGTATTCCGATACTTTAGGAGAATTAGGCCCGGTTTTTTCACCTCTGGTTAAAGTGTAAATTAACTTAACTGCTACATACAAGAAAAATATCTCATCGATATTAAATCGTAAATTAACAAAATTATATACACGTTGATTATATGATGCGATATTTTTGTTTTATCTGGCACATAAATTAACTGGCATTTTATCAAGAGGTGAAAAAACCGGGCCTTATATAAAATTAATCTTGTTCGCGAACTATATTAAATATAAAAAAACTTGAGGACATCAGAAAATGGTTTGAAAAAAAGTGGCAATGACTTTAATAGGGTGTTTAGAAAACCAAGAAAACTTCCGGGTAAATATTAATTAATGTAATAGCTTATATATTTACAAAATTAATGAAAATGCACAGAAGTGAATAACCGAACGCTTACTGTACAAATTATGAAAAATGTGTGCACAGAACTGAATAACCCAACGCACCTCATATAGAATTTATGATGTTCTCGTATTAACTCTTTAAGAAGAATAGTATCACATTGTAATATTGGGCTAGTACAAATATCAATTATTTAAATTAAACTTAAAAAAAATACCCCATGCTACATTTCTTTCTGAAATGAGGTCACCAACAAAAAGACAATAGATGATTAGGAAAACGGCTAAGTTCAAATATGGTTTATCACCCAATATTGAAGATATGGAGAATAATAATTATTTTGGGAACATTCGTGCTTCTCGTCAAAAGCGTGCATAGTTAGCCGATTACTTTATGGGCCAAGGCGAAGTCAAATGGCAATACAGGTACTTTGTGGGATGGCGCTACAGGATGCTAAATCTGCAAATTACTGTTGGTGCAGGCGATAAGTAAAGGGATACCAAAAGAAATGCATTTTTTCTATCACTAACATAAAGTACAAAACAAAAAAACAAATATCAATTAATCCACACTAAATTATTGATTGATCTATAAATGCACACCTTATAGATAGATGTATTTATTTGTTATAAGAAAAGTAATTTTCTATACAAATTCGATTGACAACAGTAATTATTATACCGGGTGTCTACTTTTTTGTGGGCCATAGGAATTAAAATGTTAAAATATAAATATTGCTGTAAATTCTGCCCTATTAATTTGTAGAACAAAAGTGTAAATACAAAAAATGTTCAGAATTAAAAGCTGCATGTAACAAGTCCAAAACTATTGCTTACTTGCGTTTCGTTTGCGAAAGAGAGTCAAAATAAAAGTAATAATTTTTAGTTATTTACAGAGTACCGTGTGCATTAGCACAAAATGTTAAAACATTTGTATTGCTTGATTGTGGCACATGACATGTGTTTTAATAATTATTGAATTCGATTAATTGTTTTTGAAGCTGTGAAGTTTGTTTCACATGAGTTTTTTTGTATTAAAGCTTGAACGTACTTTTTAATTTTTTATTGTTGTGGATACAATTTTTGACGACGTTGCCTTTGACTCCTCAATCTGTGCAGGTAGAGATTTCATCTTATAAACATGGTTTAATAGATGTCAAACAACTTTTTATATATTTTAACTCACTCAATATTTTTACTAAATGTAATTAAAATTTTCTGACTTGATACTGGCTTTAACAAGGACCGAAACGTCGTCAAAAATTGTATCCACATCAATATCAATTAAAAAACTTTATATTTTCGTTGTCATTTTCTTTATTATGGTCATGAATTTCGAAATCATGCTCATTTAGTATTTCTTCATTTTCAAAGTCAAATTCTTGATTTTGTTCTGCGTTTAATAGTTCTTCTGAAATAAATGTTGGTCTCGATTGTGAAATAAAATTATTATTCGGCCTCGGTCTATATGTTTTAGTAGTTATGGACATGGGTGTTGCTTTGTATGTAGGTTTAATTTGTACAGATTGTCTTGGAAATTGAGATTGTTGCGGATTTGGGAATTTTAACCTTGGTGACTGATATTGCTTATAGTTATTCACAGGTGTTTGATTCTGTTTAGCAAGAGTCATAGGTGTTTGGTACTGATTTTGAGTTTTTACATATTGTAAATCATTTGTAATTAATTGAATATTTCACCTAATGAAATCGGATATCTAGCACTTGGCTGTGATGGATATGGTTCCCTACAATTTTTAATAAAATATTGAGTTGCGAATTGCTGCCCAAACTCATACATAGTTTTAATTTCGTCTGCTTGTAAATCTAATTCTATCTTGCTTTTGAATAATAGGAATAATGACATATTTTTTTATGAAATTCTGATATCGGTTTATTCATGTTTTAAGTCGCAAATTTCCATTAATAGGCTGAATTTCTTTCGTCACCATAATTTTGAGTTAACAGTAATTTTATATCTCTACATGATTTAAGACTTGCTCCCGATAAAAGTTCTTTCGCATGTCCAATAATTTTCTTCTTAATAGTAAGTAAAATTAGTCTTTTGGTAATTTCAGAAGGATTACTCTGATTAATAATTTGAATAACTTCTTCGGTTAAATGAGTGAATACAGTAGGTTCCGGATTCACTTTGGATTTATTTTATATTTATTTACTTATTTTTATTTATTTAACTTTACAATCTCCCAACAGGATACAAAGTATCCTAATAACAGGGGGGTTGGATACACCAATACATCACAATAACAACATGAATAGACACACATTATACAAAAATATACATTCTATACAATAAGAAAACTACTAATCACCACGAAAAAGTAGACATTGATTTCGAATTGAATATTACAATAAATTTTTACATAAAATATTTTTTAATCGACAGTAGCTGAGACTGTAAATGTTCATTTTATCATTCATAATACTTTCGATTTTATTATATATTAGACATAATCGTCTAACTGGATCTCTAGTTTCATAATTGTTTCTACATAGCCTAGTGCAAAACGTTATATAAGACCTAGATGCTAACCGAGGAATATTTATTTGTATATAGCTCATTGAATTAACGTCATCTATTACATTTTGCAGTAACCCATGTAAATATAAGCATGAGCGAATCTTACGTCTAGAATCCAATGTTTGCATATTTAAATTTGATAAAGTCACGGAGTAACTGTAAGTATATGAATTAAAAAGAGGGGAAGATTTTATCGCGCAATATCGTACAAACTTTCATTGTACCCATTCAATTTTGATATTGTATGAAACATGGAATTCCAGATAAACAGGCAATACTGAAGCTTAGATCTAACTACAGAAAAGTATAAGGACTTGAGAGTTGTGATATTAGTGAAGTTACGTGAATTTCTAATAATGAAACCTAGTATTTTATAGGATGTGTTCACTAACTAATCATAATGAGGACCGAAATGTAATCTGGGATCAAATATAACTCCCAAGTCCTTATGAGTATTAAATCTATCAAGACTAAGGACACCAATCCAGTAAGATGTAATAGTTGTAGTATGCTTCATTGAGTAAGACATAACTTTACACTTTGAGACATTAAAGAAAAGACGTGAGGATGAGCATCAAGCTAGAAGGTTATCAATATCCTTTTGAAGCTGATGGCAATCAGAAACTGAATCAATGACTTTAAATAATTTTAAATCATCAGCATATAGCAATGATTCTGAATATTCCAAGCACTCAGTAATATCATTTATGTATAAAACAAAAAGGAGTTTTGGCCCTTGTGGTACACCAGATGTAGGAATAAAATGATTAGATTTAAAGACATTATACCGAACAAACTGCCTGCGATATATGAGCGCAACAAATTAAGAAGATTAGGAGAAAAGTCAAACTGATGCCGAAGCCTATATAGCAACACTTCATGATTCAGTGTCAAATGCTTTCGCAAAATCAGTGTAAAGAACGTCTACTTGCGAATTATTACGAAATGCATTGACTGTGTTCCGTAAAATTAGTTACAGTTGATCTGGCTTTAATGAAACCATGTTGCATTGGTGTAATCATATTTGAAACTGAATAATATATATATATATATATATATATATATATATATATATATATATATATATATATATATATATATATATATATATATATATATATAAGAAGACAAACTTTAAAGCGGGTTTTTGACAGTCAAATGAAATTTAGTGGGCAGAAATAATTTCGACACTGTTTTTAATAAAGTCAAGCTTTCGGTTTATTTAAAACCATCCTCAGCACTCTAAAATTTGTTAAAAAGTTTTGTTGTACAAAGAATTGTGACAATTTTAGTTTAATACTTACATTAATTTGAGATTTGGAAATAAAATTTTCAAAACCAAACATAATATGCGAATTTAGTGTTGGACTTTAAGTTTAACATTGTCATAGTTAATAAAATTAGAAATTTTGTACAAAATATATGTCGTTTTACATTTTAAAACAAAAATTATTACAAATTTTGATGATGGCTGCGAAACAACAAGAAAAAACCAGAAACTTATCAACTGGTGGCGCCGTATACGTGAAGTAGGGAAAAAACACCCAAATATGAGTTTAGGCGGGAATGTACAAATGAAGGTCAAATAAGATATAAGAAAATAAGAAAAAATCTAACCTCAAAATAATATAAAAAATAATATAGAAAAATGTAAGATTAATAAGAAATTTTAATAAATAAAGAAATTAACTTATTATGTCGGTATTTGAATTATTTTCATCTGGTGGATATTTCTTTTTCGATAAAAGCAGCAAAAAACTGTAAATATGACTCAAGTTACCCACATCACTTCGTTTGTTCATACTATTTTCATTGTTGTAAATATGTACCATTTCTAGGAAATTACGTTTTGTTGCATTTTGTTCTTTATCTAAAATTTTTATATCATTATAAGCAGCAGAGTGTTTGTTCTGTATTAGGTGTTCTGTTAGTGCTGTTACCTTCGGTTTATGTTTTGTGTCACTTTTGTGTGAAGATATTCTGTCTTTTAATAATCGGGATGTTTGTCCGATGTATTCTAGATCACAATCCATACAAGGAATACTATATACCACATGTGATTGATTTAAAGATGGTACAGGGTCTTTGAGTTTGGAAAATAGCTTTTTAATTGTAGTACAATTTCTCTGGCTGATTTTAACAGAATCATCTGAAATAACTTTAGCGAGTTGTTTCGTTACTTGAGGAATATAAGGAAGCGATGCATATTTTACTCTACTGTTGTTGTTGTCATTGTTATTTTCAATGGGTGTGTCACGTCGAGGTTGGTTATTGAAGAGTAGAGTATTGAGGAGTTTTTTAGGATAACCATTTTCTTCTAAAATATTTCTCAGTTTTAATAAATTACCCTCATGGAATGTTTCATGGGATAATTTTAGGATCCGAGATCTAAGTGCAAGGATAACGTTTATTTTTAGATGTTTTGATTGTTCTGATTTGAAATGGATGTATCTTCCTGATGATATGGATTTTTTATACCAGTCTGTTTTTAAAGTCCCATCAGATTCTCTTATGACCACCATGTCTAGGAACGGTAATTTCCTGTTTTCTTCGCATTCCACCGTAAATTGAAGTTGTTGGTTGAAACTATTAAAAGTTTGTAAAATAGTGTCTTGTTTATCAGCTGGAATTGCACAAATGATGTCATCTACGAATTTTTTGAGGAAATTGATTTGAAAATTAAGTTTAGTCGTACACTGTTCAATTAAGTAGTCCATTGTGTATTGTGCAATTATGGGACTAATGATTGCTCCCATAGGACTGCCTAAAAGTTGTTTAAAAAAATTGTTATTGTAAGCACAGTAACACGTGTCGAAAACAAATTTAAGTAGGTCTGCGATTTCTTGAAAATTTAAAGTGGTGTGTGGGCATATATCATCCCATTTAGCTTCTATGCTACGGGTTTTCTTTATTATAAGCGGTAGTTAATATATTTGTAAGAAATTTGGCAATTTTACTGTTTGGTGCATCAATGGAGGCGACTATGAGTCGTATATTTAAACTTTCTTTATGAATTTTGGGCAGACCGTAGAATTTCGGAGCAACTGAGTTATAAATTGTTAATGTTTTCGCTTCTTCTGGTGTTATTTTCTGTTTAGCTTTCAAGTTGCTAACTATTTTATTCCCTTTTGTTTGGATAGTTAATGTTGGGTCCCTGTTCAGTAACATGTATGAATTTGTGTCCTGTAAAATATTAAGTGACAATTCCTGGTATTTTTCTTTTTCCATAACACATGTGACGTTTCCTTTGTCTGATTGTACAACAACTAAATTCGGGTTTTGTTTCAAGAAACTTTTAGTACTATGATACAATTTGTTCGTGATGTCAGTATTGATTTGTTGTGATTGAACAAAATTGGTAATGATGTTGGTAACTCAAGCCCTACATATGTCCTTACTGTCATTATTATAGTCTGATATAATATATTCAATGTCGCTAATTTGTAATAATTTTTGTTTTAAAATGTAAAACGACATATTTTGTACAAAATTTATAATTTTATTAACTATGACAATGTTAAACTTAAAGTCCAACACTAAATTCGCATATTATGTTTGGTTTTAAAAATTTTACTTCCAAATCACAAATTAATGTAAGTATTAAACTAAAATTGTCAAAATTCTTTGTACAACAAAACTTTTTAACAAATTTTAGAGTCCTGAGGATGGTTTTAAATAAACCGAAAGCTTGACTTTATTAAAAACAGTGTCGAAATTATTTCTGCCCACTAAATTTCATTTGACTGTCAAAAACCCGCTTTAAAGTTTGTCTTCTTAACTACTCGAACCAGTCGCGAGTACTCTGCACATCTATATATATATATATATATATATATATATATATATATATATATATATATATATATATATATATATATATATATATATATATATTTGTACAAATTTCAAAATAGAAATAGGTCTCTAGTTAGTTATATTGCTAGGATCACCAGATTTGAAAATTGGGCAAATTAATGATATTTTTAATATATCAGGAAATATGTTATTCTTAATGCTAAGAATAAATAACGGTTTCACAAACAAATCGGAACATCCTTTTAAGATATAAGCAAGGAGATTATCTGGACTTGGCGAACATGAAACTTTTAGAGATTTAATTGACATGATAATATCGTCTTCAGTAATTTCCCTAATATTTAAGTAAACATTAGCGGAATTTGGGCTATGAATATTAGTTAACCCTGTAACATTTTCATTAGAGTAAACACTAGAAAAGTATTGTTCCTAATAATAACTTGTAATATTGTGATTGTTACACAAATACAGATATTGAATTAATTAATTTACATTAGTAAGAAAAGGGTTGCGATCTTCATTCGTATGGGTGCAATTTTTGTTTGTAGTTATTACTGGTGTGTTGATGGATTCTGGCTTTGACTCAGGCGACGGCACGGGTCTCGTAGTACCAGGAGATGTAGATGACTGGGTGACAAGATGCTAGCTCTACCGGAACGACGGCTCTGATCTTTTTCACTAACACTATATTGCCCTTGTTCACTTACTTCACTTCACTTTATAGGATCGTTGCAAATTAAAGGTTGAATCCGACGACTAAGTTGTTTTAACGGATTTAACACGGTTTTTATGTTTCCGACAAAATAGCCTTTTGCTTTTATCCTACCGACTGCGCCAATCATGATTTATACTAATATAAATCTCTTTTTAAAAAGTTTCATTTAACAAAGGGTTAAGTTATACAATGTTCTAACTTAAGCCTTCAAACTACAGTCTGTTTGATTGTAACAAACTAAATACAAGATTCGGTACTTTATTAAGAGTTGGTTAAATGTGGTGCAATCAATGAGTGCCTCTATATAATTTACATACATAACTAATTTGTAAATATATTTATGAACAATATAAACAAGAATTTGAAAGAAAGAAATTCTTACAAAAACAATAGATTTGTATTATGTAATACTAAAATCAAACTTAGTTGACATAATTGTTGACTGTTGACTGAAGATAACATGTTTTAGTGAAGTAAGTGATTTAAAATTAATATGTAGGAAATACCACTTAATTAAAAGGATTTTCGTCTACAAACTACAATCAACATCGAAACACAAACACAACACCATCCTTAACAACAAGAGATTTTCAGCTGCATGTCCAACTTCATTTCAGAACAGGTAGGTGCACGTGACAATAGAGAAAATATTAACAGTCCAAATAAACATACAATACAACACAAAAACAAAACCATTTTACAAAATATTAAAAACATTCAAGAAAAACTTAAAACCAACAATTTAACTATCACAAAAGCAGATAAAAATGCTGGCTTAGTCATCCTAACCACAGAAGACTACATTAATAAAACCATTAACTTTTTCAACGATAATAATATAACAGAAAATAATAAAAACCCACTGGCCAAATATATCCAAGTATTTAATAAGACTTTAAAACAATCGATAGAAACTTTTGCCAAATTTTCAATACACCCCAAAAACTTAATAAATCCCAATCCAAAGACCCCCACACTTTACAGCCTCATAAAGCTGCATAAACCAGATAAATCAATCAGACCTATCACAAGTTCATTCTCCTCACCAACTCATAAACTCTCCAAATTCCTTAACCATTTAATAACACAACTATCAAACTACACTTCACCTTACTCTATAAAAAATTCAATGGATTTGATTACAAAAATTAACAATTCGACTCTTAATAACAACGATTTCACTATGATATCATTTGACATCGTTAATTTATACACAAATGTTCCCACTTCAGAAACCATGAACATTCTTTCAGAATTTCTTAAAAACGACACAGAATTCATAAATGCTTTCGATTTAAATTCAACGGACATTGCCAATATTACTTATTCAATATTACATTACAACAAAACTTTTTTCAATTTAACAATGAAACCTATACTTTGAATAACGGTTTACCAATGGGAAGTCCAATTAGTGGAATATTAGCTAATATTTTCATCGATAATTTAGAACAAAAAATAATGAATTCACAATTTGCAGATAAAATCATATTATGGGTGCGATATGTTGATGATCTGCTTTGCCCATGGGGAGGATCCGACACGGACTTAGAAAACTTCCATAATTTTATTAATAATCTTACACAAATTAAATTTACAGTAGAAAAAGAACAAAATAACTCAATTAACTTCTTAGATCTCACACTAACTAAAAATAATAACGGAATAGAATATAATATCTACCGTAAACCTACAGCCACTGATTCTATCATACCATACAATTTATATCATAATCCAACAGTTAAACAATCAGCTTTTCGATACTATTTTAATAGATTAAATTCCATTCCACTTTCAACACAAAATTATAATACAGAATTACAAACAATCTTTGAAATAGGGCTTAACAACAACTTTCCCATACAATACATAAATAAGATTTTAAACAATATATACAATTACAAAATATTATAAGAACTTTACCCACATATTAAAGCAACAACACATTACATTTCAATCCCATACAGTAAACACTTTAACAAATTAAAAAAACTCTTTGATAATTTCAACATATCCGTTACGTCAAAATCACACAATACAATAGCCAAATATCTTTTAAACAATAAACCCAAAATTTCACATACAGAAAAATCAGGTATATATAAAATAACCTGTAACAATTGCAATGGAATTTACATAGGTTTAACAACACGTAATTTGGGTATAAGATTTAATGAACATTTAAAAAAACCTACTTCTGCTGTTTGGGCTCACATAGACGAAACACATCACCAAATAACCGCTAAGGATAATCTTAAACTTTTAAATCAAGAAACATCTTATAAAAAACTAGATCTTTTAGAGAAATTTGAAATATTAAAACATAAAATGTCAAATGATAACATAATGTTAAATGAGAATACAATTTTTCCAGAACCGCATATTTTCATATTCCTACCATTATTTAAAAATTCTTCTTCTTCTTCACAATTGTCGGCCATTAACCCCTAAAACATTCCCGCCAGATTCAATCATTGCAGTTTCCTGCCTGTCCAGTGACAGGTTTCTTATAAATCCTTTTTATCTTTTTGATCAATTATTTTTCAATAATTTTAACATCGACACAGGATAATAATGTCCTTCAAAGACTTCTCTTCATATATATTTTAAAACTTTTTGACGGTAAGTTTTTTTAAATATTTTTTCTCTATTGACACGTGCACCTAACCTTCTTCATTTCAATTTTTTCAAATATATTTATATTTATATATTTTTTCAAATGTTTTTTCATATGTACATCTGCTATATAATTGTTAATTAAGATTAACTCTTACTTTATCAAGATTCATTCTCTTTATATTAATAGCATGTCAAAATTTAAATTTAGCTTTACTTTAACCTCATATAAACTGTAAAAATTAAAATTAACATCACAATGTATTATATTTTAGCGTCGGCCTGATGATGGACTTTGTTTTCCGAAATCGATCGCCACTTAAATACAATTTAATGAAATAAAAATCATTCACATTCTGCATCCAAACACACGTGTTTTTTCTCAACCTTTAATTAAAAGAAGATAACGCAATTTGAATACTAATGTTTCAAAAGAGAATAATAACAAAAATTAAACTTCGACGCTACCTGCATTTCACGGATGTGTATGCACACTACTCAATGATAAAACTGCAAATTTTAAAAGATGATACGGTATAATAAAAAATGTTATTAATTTTAGCATTGTTCGAATCTTTGAGAAAATGGAAAAAAATTAAATTACTCATGATATTGGTAATATATTTTTCAAGATACACATTTCTAACATGGTACTGAATGGGACATTCTATGAAAAAAATGATAAATATTTTTCTCCCGCTGTAAATTACAGATTGAGCACAATTCCTTTGCATAGAGTTCATACTTAATATTTTGTAAATAATTTTTAAACCTCGTTTATTAGCAAGTCTTATTTGGGAAATAATTTGGATTTTAATATGATAGTCTGAGGTTGAGATATTCCACAGTTAAAGAGTTAGTTTTCAAAATGTTGTAATGATAGCTAAAGGAGGATTCTTTCAGTTTGTCAAGGTCTGTAATAACCAGTTTTTGTTTATAAATTTGAATTATTACATCAATTTTGATTTTATTGACTGATTGTACTTTCTATATATCTTCGAGAACTAAATTTATAATAAAACTTTTAACTTTAGAGACCTAGTTAAAATCAGAAATTATTAATTACAGAGTCATCTAACCTCAAAAATCTGTTATATAACAATTTCGGGGTTCTATCATCATCCATGTACAATATATTCATCCACCAACTCATAATGTTCTTCCATATTACAGTCACTAAGTGTGAAATATTTGTTTCAAGACGCACATAATGATTAGGAGTATTTTTTGGTACACACAAGATAGATTTCACAAATTGAAATTGGCACTTTTCTAAAATCTCTGTGTACCAAAGACACCATGATTCTGTCCCGTATAGAGCCGTGGCATTGATGACTGAGTTTAATAGTTTGATTTTTTCACCCCAATCTTCAGATTTTCCACTAATGGGAACATTTTTTATATTTTGCATTGCAATTACTGATTTGTTATAATTTCTTAAACTGAATTAAAAAATTTCCGAAAGAAGTAAACCCGATTCCTAGATAATTATATCGAGAAACTACTTCGATTTTGATTACATGTTTTATGGTATTTGAAGCTTCTAAATAGCCTGGTATTATAGGTAGCATTTTGTATCTTGTATCTAGTGAATGAAGAAACATCCTAGCTTGAGTAACCAAGGGGGTCTTGTCAACTGCAACCGCATGCATGAGTTTCCCCATTTCTTTAAGAGTTGATGATGTTAGCCTGTTGTAAGGTATTACTAGGTCTGGAAACATGATTTCCATTAGGGCTTTTTTCTCAACTCTCTGTCTATCCTTATTAGTGGAGTTTTTGTGGGGACAATTTTTCTTTCTATGTTTGGTAGTCCGAATTTAATCCTTGTTTCTTTCCAATTGACTGAGAAATAATCATTTACCTCCTTTCTGTGTGGTTCAAATAAAACTTGTATTGTATCATCTCCTTAGTTTCTGTGTTAGATAATACAACAATTTCTTTACTCTATAATATAATACTCTTTAATGCATATATGTGTCTTCCACAAAACTCTTATTATTCATTGCCAAAAGGTCGTCAGGTATATTATATTTTCTAACCATTGATCTCTCTATCGTAATTTTCTATGCAAGTAAATTTAATCTGTCTTATATAAGACCAGGCATTGTTGTTTTTTATTTACTTACTATATTTGTCTCAGACTCTGGTTCAAATTCTTGTTTCGTGAGCATAGCCATACCAGTCCAACTTAGGCTTATAAATTTCATTATTGCCAGAACCAGTCGTCATTGAATTTTTTACCTTTCTAAATTCATTGTTATATGTGCCTCGAATTGATCTAATTTTTGCCCTTAATGCCTTCGTGTTTTCTAATTTAGAATTCTTTAAAAGAGCTTCTTCCGCTAGATCCCGTTTAGTTTTGTCTTTAAATGCTGGTATGGACTTATCGTACTAATATAATTAAGACCACACAGGTTTTGGTTTTTTAATATATATTTTTAATATATATAATTTTGCCAATACATCAAAAAATCAATCAGCATGTCAAAACATGTGTGTTCGTAATTATACTAGAACAGGTTATGGGCCCAGACTTTGTACCATTGCAGATCTCATTTTAGGTGGATAAGTACATCCTTCTAGTAGAACATGATGTGCACCAGATAGTCCGTACTTTGAAACTGCGATTATGTCTATTTTGTTTTCATCTTCTGTTATGGGCATTCTATGTTGGCCTACTCTCACCTCATTTATTCTGTTTTGTAGACCACCTAGAAAAGCTATGTAAGGGCCCATTTTCCATACCAGTTTTTCTCTGATTTCTCGTATTTAAGTCCGTATTTGGTCGTCACTTCGACCGATATTTTAGTCACAGCTTCTGAACGAAAAGAGTACTGAGTTCCTGCCCTTGTTATGGTATACTCTTTATTTTCAGTTTTTTTCCTCATATTAGTTATAGTATTGGCCGCATTCATAATTTGTCTCTTGATATTGTGAATATTACGCTTGCAATCTGTGTTGTTGTTGTGACATTTGGCAAATATGTATCATCCGTTTTTAAGACTTTGAAGCTGGCAACAAGACATGAATATGCGTCCAGAATAGCATATAAGTAGTTTATCATGTTTCTCTTTCATGTCAAATTTTGGCCTTTTCGGATCGAATATCTCATCTCTAGTATCTGGATCCATTTTTCTCATCCTCTTTCTGCTTCTTTAATAGTGTTTTATACATTCTGGAACTTCATATTTGTTTTTCAGTAAATATATTTTAGTATGATGACTGAAGTCGTCCATTATAGTCAAGATATATTTTCTACCATCCCAAGTAATATCCTCGAGAGGACCTCAAACTTCGATATGCGCCAGTTCAAGTAATCTCGTTGCGCGTGTGCGTTGACTTTTGAATAGTAATTTTACCTGTTTAGCTTCGATACATATTTTGCATTGTTATGGAAGATCATCAAATTTATTTATTTTTATACCCTCAGCTACTTCTTGTAACACTTTTAAAGTTTTAAGACAAGGATGACCCAACTTCTTATGGCAATCAAAGGCTGTTTCTTGTGTTTGTCTCATATATGATACTTCATCATTTTCTGTCGTTATATTGACGGCATACAATCCAGATTCTTCTTTCTTACCTGTTAATATTTTTCTGCCATTTCTATAAATTTCTACACACTTCTTTTTAAATATAACTTTACTATCTTTATCCGTAATAGTTGAAACTGAGAGTAAATTATTTGCAATTTCTGGCACATATGTGTTTGGTAATCTTTAATGACTACAAAATCTTCCTGACATTCTGATAACATTGACTCTGACTTTTTAGCTACACCTATACCAGTTTTATAATTTACTACATTTTTGATTAATTTTATCATTATCCATATGTGAAGTACACTCTGAATCAACAATAAATTTAATTTTGCGGTTACTTACAATATTATGAGTTAGAAAAGCTGTTTAGTTTAATTACATAGTTCCGCTTATTAATTTTATTTCTAAAATAGCAATTTTCCGTTCTGTAATTTATTTTCTTACAAATTGTGCAGTAATTCCTACAATCTTTTGCAAAATGTTGTACTAATATAATAAAGAACACACAGGTTTCGATTTTACATATATTTTTAATATATATTATTTTGTCAATACATCAAAAAGTCAACCACCATGTCAAAACGTGATATTTTCTATAGTAACTATGGTAAAATTACTTTTCTTAACACCTTCTCCAAATTTTAAAATATATAATAAGAGAACATTATTTTATTTTAATACATCATTTATCAAAAAAAAATTTTGTTTTAAAAATTTATTTTTGTTCAGGGATTTTGTCAATATGTCAGCACTTTGAGAGTTTGTAGGACAATATTTTATTTAAATATCATTATTATCATAAAGTTCGTGAACATAAAGGTATCTAACATCTATATGTTTTGATCTTTTATTGATAATGCCAGTTTTAATTAACCGTATTGCACTTTGGTTGTCTATATTAAATACAACTTTTATATTAATTTTATAAGTCTTCTAGAACACCATGCAATAGGTCCTTCAGCGAATATTTAAAACAAGAGAAGGAAACACGAAAAATGAAGACACTAATTTAGGAAGAACGAAAACAGAAGACGGCAAAGAAGAAAATGATTTCTATTGTTCTGAAAACAACGATTTAGAAAATGGGAAAGAAGATTTAACATGACAAGAAAATAATACGAAAGAAGAAAAATTTAAAGAAAATGAAAATAAAGTAAGACTGATAAATTATTCAATACATACCCTTCAAGAAGTAATAACAGGACCGGAAAAAGAAAAGTGTAAACATGCTATACAAGTAGAATTTAAATCATTGGAGAAAAATAAAACATGGGATTTAGTAAATAAAAAGGAAGCTAATGGACAGAAAATATTATCAAATAAACGGGTATTTTGAGTAAAAGAAGACGACGTACAAAGCAATACTAGTAGTAAGAGGTTTTAAGCAAAAAGAGAATATAGATTTTGAAGAGATTTTCAGTCCTGTGGTAAATTATTATTATTATAGCTAAAAATTACCATCCAATGACATTTGATATAAAAACTGCATTCCTGCATGGAGAATTACAGGATTATGTATATATGACAATACCAGAAGGACATGAAGCAGAAGAAAATAAAGTTTGTCGATTAAAGAAGTTTTTATATGGCCTAAAACAAGCTGCACGTAGATGGAATAAAAAATTCGTACATAAAATGGAAGAAAATTATACACGAAACATTACTGAAAAGTATAAAATGAGAAACTGTAAATCAGTAACAATACCATATGATTATGAAGAAGGAAAAGAGTCTGAAGATAAAGTCAAATTTCCATATAGAGAATGTATTGGGAGTTTATTATTTCTCTCAACAAGAACAAGACCAGATATTGCACCCGCAGTTGGAATAGCAAGTCGACATATGGAATCCAAATAAACAAGATGCAATGTCAATTAAAAGAATAATGGAATATCTAGTTGGCACATCAGGAGAAGGCATATATATATATATATATATATATATATATATATATATATATATATATATATATATATATACCGGGTGGAACATCATACCTGTGTACATAGGCGATTCATATGAGAAAAACAGTTTTTTCGTGCCCATTGCTCCCCAAATTATTTTAGACAAAAATGCTTCAAATAAATGTTGTAGAGCATAAAATTCTGCATCTAAATCGATAAACAGAATTACTTTTACATGCTTTGTAACGACACAAATTAAATAAGAAAATATTGAAAATTACTTTGAAAATATCAAATAGCCATGGAATTGAAACAAAAATAGAAACAAATAAATAGGTAAATTAAATTCATACAAAAATCTCCATACCTATTATTACGAATATTGTACATTTCAATGAAATATTTATTTTTTATAGGATTTTTACTGAAAATCTTTTTAAATTGGAAATAATTCATGTAAACATTAAGACCTATCTACTACAATTCAAATTTCAAACAGTAATTCTCTGAATAAAATAATCACTACAATTTATTATTATAACAAATATTCGAATAATCCTCCGTTTTCAGCCAAGCAATAACCAAGTCTATTGTAGAATGAATTTCTTACATTAGCGAGCTGCCTATTTGTGATTAAGGCGCTCTCCTCCATGATAGCTTCTCTCAATGAATTAATATTTGGGTGGCGCTGCTTATAAATTTTACATTTAAGATGACCCCATAAAAAAAGTCGCAAGGTGCTAAATCAGGAGATCTGGCTGGCCAATTTAAAGTTCCACCACGACCAATCCAGCGATTTGGAAATGCTTGGTTTAAATAATCTCTAACACTTACTCCGAAATGAGCTGGGCAGCCATCTTGTTGAAACCAAACCTCCTGATTTTCGCGCGCTACGCTGTCTAATGCAGGGCCGATCTCATTAATCAAGAGTTCTAAGTATGTTTCAGAATTTAAGTTGCCAACGATCTCAAATGGTCCAATAATATTGCTATTAAAAATGCCTGCCCAAATATTAATTTTTTGAGGATATTGCGTTCTGGTGGTAACATTTAATCTTGGATTTTCTAGAGCCCAGTGCCTATCATTTTGAACGTTTGGTTCATTGTTTAATGTAAAAGTACACTCATCGGTAAAGCAAATAGATGGAAGAAAATCACGATCCCGATTTGCTCGTTCTTGCATATCTTCACAAAAAACTCGCCTACTTTCTTCATCAATGGGCGAAATGTCTTGATGGCATTGCATCTTATAAGGGTGGTATTTATGTTTTTTAAGAATGCGCAATACAGTAGAATGAGCAATCTCACATTCCTGCGCTATTATTCTTGAACTTAATTTAGGATTAAAATTTATTAATTCCAGAACTCTTTGTTCGTTTTCTAAATTAATGCGATAATTTTTATTTCCTATAAATAAAAATATGATTTGTTTGTAAATATCTTAAAAAATGTTCAAATTTAAATTTACCTGTACTATTTTCCGCCGCAACACTTGCCGTGGATTCAAATTTTTGCACATACGCGCGTATTGTTGTAGCGCTTGGAATTGGCCTATTTGGAAATTTCACGGCGAATAAATCTCTAACTATACGTAAACAATTTCCACTATAAAAAGTTTTTATTATAAAAACCCTTTCTTTGTTAGAATAAACTGAATTCATTTTGATATTTTACCGTCAAATTAGTTATTTATCTGTCAAACGTCAGACATTTATTTGTTTCTATTTTTGTTTCAATTCCATGGCCATTTGATATTTTCAACGTAATTTTCAATATTTTCTTATTTAATTTCTGTCGTTACAAAGCATGTAAAAGTAATTCTGTTTATTGATTTAGATGCAGAATTTTATGCTCTACAACATTTATTTGAAGCATTTTTGTCTAAAATAATTTGGGGAGCAATGCGCACGAAAAAAACTGTTTTTCTCATATGAATCGCCTATGTACACAGGTATGATGTTCCACTCGGTATATATATATATATATATATATATATATATATATATATATATATATATATATATATATATATATATATATACATAGCGATTATTATATGTAATAATATTATCTGAAGAACCTAATTGCATTGTGTTGTTAAAGAAAACAAGTAGTTGCATTTGAAACATCTTTTCTCATTTGGGTAATTTGGTGTGATCCCATTAAAATCTGTTTTGAAAGCAACAGGAACATTTTTTTGTTGACTCCGCTTCCCTCTTCTTTAATTAATCTGCTGATTAGGTTTTTCAGGGTTCTTTCTGTAGTGAACTCCCAAGCCGTAATGAAGTAATCGTAGATTTGTGGTAAAGCACTCAATATTTTGGACGTCACCATTTCATCATCGATGGTTTGTTTTAGTTGCTTCAATCTGTATACTAAATTTTCAATATAAGCAAGGTTTGTCTGCATATTTTCATTTGGGCTGAACTTGAAGTTAAATAAATCTTGCATCAGCTTTCCTTTCTTTCTAGTCTCTGAGCCATCAAATATTTCGCAAATTTCCGTGCGCTTGTTTGTTGGCTTCTTTTATAATTCCGTACAAACCGTGCACCTTGAAAATTATTATTATTATTATTTGAAACTTCCATAACTGTTATGTTTAGCTGTCTTGATGTTTTTCAATAGCATTCATTCTAAATTCATCTGACGCCATTTTTAAATTTAATTTTCTAATTGTTTTATTTTGAATACTACTTTTAGTTACTTATACTTCATGCTGGTATTGTACCTGGGCCCATAATCTGTACTAATATAATTACATAAATAGAAAGGGCTTCCATAGCTTAAACGTGCAATTGCATATTAAGTTACATAAGTTATATAATTAAGAAAAATTTAATTGTATTTATTTTGTTAAAGATTTGTGATAAAAAATACGAATATAAACAATTGACAATGTGGTTTTTGATCCATTTCTTATATATTTACAGTTAATTTTCCTATGTACTGGTTGTGTGAATTGATGTTTATAAGAAATTCTATTGTTTGACGGTTTTTTAAATGTTTCAACCTATAAACATTTGTATATTGACTGCAACTATCATTTTTATGTTGCTTTTATAGACATATCCCTGAAGAAGGCAACAGTGTTGCCGAAACGTCAGAGTTGTCAAAATAAATAAATCCTGTTGACTGATATCCCGAAGATTTTTAATCCTCATAATTCTCCACAGTCGATCAATTTTCTCTTATAAATAGATAAATTATATAAAAACACGGTGTATGTAAAAAATGTAAATAAATACATACAATTTTAGGAGATTAGGCTATCCCTTGTTGCCGTAATTATTTATACCGTGTACAAATCCACAGCCGCATTCGCCCACGTACAAGCTCGGTGTACTGTTGACGAAGTATAGGTTTATTGAAAGAAAGATTCCGTTGCCTTCTCAAACACCGCACATTGCATTATGAATCCGACCGAGCTTTAAAAATAATTTTAACATGTGGAATGGTACATAACAGCTCTTCATTATAAATCCAATATTAATAGATGGAGGTAGTATAAAGTTTCTTCTAACATTTTTACAATAATAAATCTGTTTCATTTAATTTGAATTCAGAGTTGATGAAATCGTTGAAAAAGAACATGTGTAACCCAGGCTAGCTGGTGAAATACAACGCTTAGGACAAAGAGCACGAGAATATATCAATGAACATTTTAATTGATTATAATGTACATTTATTTAAAAAAAACAGTATTTTAAATAAGAAAAAAGATATTTGTATCATAAAATTTGTTTCTGCCAAAATTTTAAGGCTTGTGCTAGGGTTTTGCCGCCTTCTATAAAAGATATACCTAAATTTACTACAAGTACAGCAGTAACCTTTTTGGGCACTTATGAATTTTTTCATTATTATTAATCTTTTTTTTGCTCCTTGGGAGCATAGCGCATCTTCTTCACTACCGCCTTTTTCGTTCATTATACTGCACAAGTAACAAAATTGATTCTCTCGTTTCACTTTGTTTTCATTAATTTAAATTTTTGTTTCTTGTTGTTCATTTATTGACATGATTTTACATTTCTTCACATTTATTTTTAGTCCTACCTTCTCTGCAATTTCTTTTAGATTTATCGTTTTCCTCTGTAGATTATTTAATTTTTTTTCTATCAGACAGACATCATCAGCGAATTCTAAGTCCTCGAGATGTTTTCCAAATATCCAAATGATACCTGTTTTATCTGATACTTTCTGCATTACATGGTCTATAATTATGAGAAAAAGTATTGGCGACAAAATACATCCTTGTCTTACTCCGCTTTGAATCTTTATATCTTTTGATAATTCTCCATTTACTTCAATATTGGCGGAGAAATTCTGGTACAACAGTTTTATGATTGCTATAATTTTCTTTGATAAGCCATATTCTTGTATTATTTTCCACATCATGTTTCTGTTAACTCAGTGTACAAATATTGTCGATAGTAGAATTCCTGAACCCCGCTTGATTATTTCTTAGTTTTTGCAGTGTACTATTTTTCATTCGCTCTAGAAGGATTCATGTGAGTAGTTTACTCGGTATTTTTTCCTCTTTCCATATTTTATTTAATAATGCATCATTTCTACTGTTATTTCGCCCCCTGATTTCAATATTTCTGCTGGAATTCCGTCGATTCCTGCTGCTTTTCCATCTTTTAGCATCTTAATTGCAGTTTTTTCATGAGTGTTACGAAATCTTCATCCTTTTGTTTAGGTAATCTTCTAACTCGTTTTCTCGGAGATTCATAATCTGTTTCATAATGAGTTGTACTAGTTGGAGTGGATTCTTGAGACGTAGAGTAACGTCTTGCGGTGAATTCATGGTCGGTGTATAAAATATTTTAGTTCATTTATAAATAAACTACTCATTTAAGTAACGTATTCTGTTTAACAATCTTACCATTTCAAAGTCGGAAATTTCTCTGCCAGTGCTAGGCCTTGCTTCCAATAGACCACGTTCCGAAATTGAAATTAAAATATTTGGTGTTGTTTCAACTGAAATATCTGTGCTAATAATTTCCGATATTGCCGCTTCGGGGTCATTATGTCCTTGTACCAATTCGGTGGACATTAGTCCTAATATTCTTTCCTTCCAAGAAGTAAGGGGTTGTGTTTCTAACGGTTGTCCACCACCTGTGCGTCGTTATGTCTAGCAAGAGCAGATGCCTTATTTTTCGTTTTGGTTTTATTCTCTGTCCAGCTCTGAAACATATATTAATTACGACTATTTTTTAACTCGTTAAAAATGAATTCGAAGTTTCAGCAAGTATGAGGTGAGACCATACAAGATATTTTTAATAGTTTGTATTTCATTACTTACTTTAATTCACACTTCTGGAGTTCCAACCACTTCATTTTCCACAGCATTTAGCAAATTAGCTAATTCTTACTTTAGTTTTTTTTCTTCTCTCGCTCCTTAATAGAAGAAAAATTACTCGAATATCGCCATTGTTTTCCAAGAAACTTATCATAATTTCTTTTTGTTCCTCTGTTAAGTGTTCCCTCATAATTTGTTGTTAAAAACTACGATTTAGTCTGTTTAATGATTATAATATGATTTAATTATTCTTACATGATTTTCCATTTTCACCAAAATTTTATACTTCTTACACGCGTATTTACGTACTTGTTGAGCACAACACATGGAGTGCACATGGATAAACAAACTCAAAACAGTCAAACAGCGCGGTAAATTTAAAATGAATATGATTTTACACAATTCGATAGAATGTGTGAATCTAAGAATATTTATTTATTAAGCTAAACTAAAAGCGTGAGGCTTTTTTGCTTTTTCTACTTCTAATAAAAGAAGTTTATGTTTTCCAGAACTGGACAGGGCATGCAAGTTAAACTGTCTTTAAAAACTTTTCTACCCGGTGCAGAAGTTTCATCGTCCGATCTTATTTTTATATGGGGAGATTAATGCCCGGTTACAGAAACGTTCATCAACGCTTTGTTTAATTAACAGATTATAAAAACGAACAAATGCAACGCGATTATTTGATAGCAATGATTTAAATGTCATAAGAACAAGGAAACTGATTCGAATCTGTTCATTTTGATGGTCCGTTAATTAAACAAAGTATTGATGAGGTTTCTGCAACCGGGCATACATCTTGAGTTAAGGATAAACTCAGAATCACTAGAATATGTATTTATATTGGCGTGAACAGTATTTCTTTTTTACTATTTTTTGGTGGTACTTTTTGCACGCCTTGCTTGGTATTGCACTTATTTGGTGTTGCATTTCTATTTACCCACGATTATTATGAGCAGCTGATATTAACGTCAATTTGAACGTGGCCACGAACCAAAGGATAATCTAAAATTATCAAAACAAAAGGGGCTCGCAAGGTCGAAAAGGTAGAGTGTAGGAAACGGATCCGGCTATAAAAAAGAAAACAAGTCCGAGCCGTGACTCTAACTAAGTATTAAAAGAACAACCCGTTGGCAAACACTTATACAGGATGGGATATGATAGGGAACGAAAGAAGGGTTTTTAATCTACGAAATGAAAATTGTAAATTTAAACAAAATGAAGTGTTCTAAATACGGGGACCTGAGCCTGACCGGTTATCGGCTCGTAAAATAAAATGAAACATGGCCCACAAAATTTTTACTAGTCAAATAAAGCTACATGTGGCCCAGACAAATACAAAGAAAATAATACAAAGCTCGTAGAGTCGCCAATACTCAAAATTAAATTAAACAGGCCTCTAGTAAATTAGACTAAAACAAACGAAAAAAATTTAGATAAAGAGGCAACAAGGTAATGAAAAGAAATTTTAAGCGAAATAGAAATTAATAAAAAAAGTAGAGAACCGCTGAGTTCACAGCATGAATCCACACGAACTAACAAAATTTTAAATAATAAAATATACAGAAATATAAAAAATACAAAAATGAAATATCAACATTGAAATAAAAAGTACCAGCTCCACAATGCTGCTAAGTGACTCGAAAATAGTCCAACAGTGGTTACACTAACCGGGCAAAACCACATGGCACACCAGTAGACAAAATAATATAATACAAAAAATAAAACAGAAGATCGAGTCACCAGACACTGCTTCGCTGGATTCCGTAGGAAATTTCGACAAATAAAAACAAATTAAAGGCAGAACAAAAGAACTTCATGCTGCCATCTCGCAACTCAACATGGCGACCAAACTAGAGCACAAACTCCGACTTCGACTTCCTTTTTGACTCTCTCCCGACTCTCCCTTGATCAGCAAGTTATATCCGGACAAAGGTAACCCCTCCAAAGTATGCGCAGGGAAATAACGAATAAAATTTTATATAAAAAAGTACAGAATAAATTTGGAAAAAAACATTTGGACTATTTAATAAGGTGAAAAAAAAAACTGGAGTAAACTAAATTTTGACAAAAGGCAATAATATTTCGATAGACTATTAAATAAACTCTCGTTAAACAAACTATAGATGGCATGAGAATACTAAATTTACGATGTGTCCTTCAACGAAAAACTCTTACAATAAAATCAGAGGTTCTCCAAATTTTTAAAATTGAAATTTTAACAATTTTTTTTTAAACTTAAACTTTTTATAGAAAAACGTGTGACAGCGATGTTGTAAAACACCATGCACTCTCCCATCCTCCAAAAAAAAAAAATTCAAACTACAAAAAAATACTAACTTCTTCGCCGCGGCAAGATCAACAATGCCGAAAACAAAACTTTACTGGGCGGCTATGTTCAGCTATCAAGAAGTGATACGCAAGGTGTGTAAGGATAATTTTCGCGGCAGCAAGCAATCAATGACTTCAGGCTGATAATGAACAAAAAGACGCAAAATTCGTCAAGTGAGGAAACAACCTGGTGCAACTCTAGTCACTAGCTTTGCTTGGAGCTTGGAATGGTAAAAAGATACAGGAATATTCAAACATACCAAGCATATCCTATCAGTGGTTCCAGCAAGTTAGAAGCTGTGTGTGACAGCGATGTTGCAAAACGTCACAATATATATATATATATATATATATATATATATATATATATATATATATATTGTGACGTTTTGCAACATCGCTGTCACACACAGCTTCTAACTTGCTGGAACCACTGATATATATATATATATATATATATATATATATATATATATATATATATATATATATATATATATATATATGTATACTATATATGTATATATATAAAAATGCAGTTACCGTAAATGTTTAGTGTTTTTTTCCAATTTTTTGGGATCAACTTGGTGATATGGAAAAGATTTGATTCTACTTTTTTATGTCCGGTGTTGACTTCATAGATTGAGTTTGAAATTTTATTTAGTATCTCGTATGGCCCAATTTTTAATTCATCTAGTATTCTGCGGTTTAGTCGGTTTCCGTTTTCGACATAAACTATATCACCTACTTCCAATGTGCATTCTTTTCTGTGCTTATCAAATAGTTTTTTATTATAATTATGTGACTTTATTGAGTTTTCCTATGATAATTTTCGGTCTCTTTCTAAATCGTTGGGTGTGTATTTTCGTTTCAATTCGTTTGGTAAAATATTTGAATTCTCACCTTCTAGTAGGTATTTTGGAGCGAATTTTGTAACTGTGTGTTCTGTTTGGTTATATTTTCCTACACAATTCCTTGCTATGGTTGTCCATGCAGTTCTTCCTTTATCTTCGTTTATTTTGCATCTTATTTTGTTAACCAGTGTTTGGTTTAGTCTTTCATTGAGACCATTCGAGAAGGGTGCATTCACCGCGGTAAAAACAAGTTTGATATTTTCTCGGTCTAAAAATTCTTTGAATTCTTTAGAATTTATTCCTGGGTACTGGTCCGCCAAAATCAAGTTGATGTCGTAACTTTGTGTTACATTTTTTGTTAATTTTATGAAGTCGTTCGAGTTTTGAGTGCTTGATGTTAATACGTAAGCATTTCTCGTAAAGTGATCGACAAGAAGGTGTAAATACTTCTTTGTTGAACGAGAGCCTCCAAAACCTCCAATGGTGTCTATAGAGACTATTTCAAATGGGCGTGTCGCTGGGCCTAGATGCGACATTAGACCGAATTTGGATTTTTTCCTCGATTTATTTTTTATACATACTTCGCGTTCGTCACAGATCGTATTTATATTGTTGATGATATTCTTTGCTGTATAGTGTGGTGTAATTTTGTGTTGCATTTGTGTTCTGCCGATATGGCAATAAGTTTTATGCACATCTTGTATCAGTTTCTTACTGAGATCTTCGGATAGAACGATTTTATCTGTTGTTTTAATTCTCTTATAGTAAATGCCATCTCTAAGTTTCATACTATTTTTGTTGTTTTGTAATTCAGTGTTTCTGTTTTGGTCATCCTTTATATCCTCTAAGTTAATCAAATTTATTGTTTTTAAAATTTCTTCTGTGATATCATGAGGTTCGAGAACCGGGTTTCTGCTCAGACAATCCGCTTCTTGGTTAAGCTTCCCTGGGGAGTATTTTATTTGAAACTCATACTGGGATAAATAGTATGTCAAATCTCCCAATTCTTCATCCGGTCGAGATTTGATGTTTAGATTTTCTAGCGGTTTATGATCCGAGTACACCGTAAATTTTTTTCCAATGAGCCAGTGTTCCCAGAATTTTATTGATTCCTTTATTGCTAAGCATTCTAAGTAAATTGCTTTTTTCTTCTTTTGGCTTTCGTTTAATTTTCTTGAAAAATATGCAACTGGTTTTCTTTCTCCATTTTTGTCTTCTTGCTTTAGTACTGCTCCTATTCCTTTTATGCTTGCATCTGTATGTATGTAGATCGGTAAATCTGGATCATAAATTTTTAAGATTGGCTCTGAACATAGTAACGATTTTATTTTGTCAAAAGACCTTTGGCATTCTTCTGATCAGATGAATTTTTGATCTTTTCTTAGAAGGTTGTGTAGAGGATCTAGGATGATTGAGATCTTGGGTACAAATTTGTTATAGTAATTTATTTTTCCTAAAAACTGTCGGATGTTTTTTTGTTTTTCTGGAGTAGGAAATTTTTTTATTGAGATTAGATTATCGTTAAGTGGTTTGATAGAATTATTTTCAATTATATGGCCCAAATATTTTACTGAGTTTGCTGCGAATGTGCATTTGGAGAACTTCAATCGGAAACCTTCGGCTTCTATGGCTTCCAACAGTTTAGTGAGATGCGTTATATGTTCATCAAAGCTTTTCGAGAAGACCAGAATATCGTCTATGAAATTTACTGCAAATTTAGAAAGATCGTGTTTTCTTATGATGGTACTAAGTATTCTTTGAAATATTGCTGGTGAAGTCTTTAATCCAAAGGGAAGGCATGTCCATTGGAAGTGTCCTTCTTGAGTTACGAATGCCGTTTTTGGTCTGTCTTGTATTTTTAAAGGGATTGACCAGAATGCCGAATTTATGTCCAAAGTTGAGAAGAATTTGCAGTTTCTCGTTTTTACGATTAGATCCTCTATGAGTGGGAAAGGTTGTGCTTGAGGCACGATAATTTTGTTTAATTCCCTGAAATCTATACATAATCTTGATTTTTTTTTCTCATCTTTTTTATAAGCCAAAGTTACTGGAGCTGCAAATGGGCTGTACGATTCTTCTATTAGATTTTTCTCTAATAGGTTGGCAATTTGATCTTCTATTTCCTTTTTGTCTTCGATAGTGCATCGGTAAGGGCGTTTGTAGCAATATTTGTCGATTATCAGATCGATGTGCGTTTCGTATTCCTTGACCGTACCAATATCATATTTGTTTTTGGCAAAAATTGAGTTATATTTTTCAACTAATTGATCGATTTCGAGTTGTTGCTGAAAATCTAGGTGATTTACTGAGATTTGGAAGTCAACTGTATTTAAATGCTCGTTGAAGTTTATTTCGCATTCATCTTTTGGGTTGATGTCTGTATTTTCCTTTGCCTCATAATGTAAAAGTTTATCACTTTCATGTAGACTGCCTGAAAAGTCAGGAATTTTTTTATTTTGTTCATTTATTTTGTCGTTTTTCGGGGAGTTTATATTATTTTCACTGTCTTTTTTTGAATAATTTTTAAATGTTCATCTTGTATTAATTTGAATTCTTTTATGCAATCCAGACCGATTAAAAATTCATAGTTGAAGTTTTCATTATCTATGATGAAGACATCCATGTTTTTCTCAATATTTTGAATTTTAATCTTTAATGTTACCATTCCTTTAGTTTTTTTTCGCACCATTAATCGTCCTCAAGTTTACTGTTTGGTAGTTATGCTTTTTTGTTCATTATTGTTCAGGTTTAACAATTTTGAATTTATCAAAGACACGTTTGATCCTGAATCGTATATTCCAGAGATATTTAACGTGTGGTTTAGTAATAACTTGATTTTTATTAATGGTGGGATACTCAGTTTTTTTGTTGAATATTTTCATTTAACTCGACTTCCAGTTCTGAATTGTTAACACTTTTAAGTTGGTTATACTTTTTTTTGTAGTCGTCTTTTTTGTTGTTGAACCAGCAAACAGACTCGGGGTGGTATAGAATGTATTTTTTTTCATTTTTACAAATTTCGCACGGTTTTTTTTCGTCGTTTCGTTTTGTTATATTGGCGTAGCTCGTTTTATTTCTCTTTTCGAAAGGTTTTTCAGAGACTTTAACTAAAGATTCTAGACCCCTCAATTCATTAAAAAGGTCTTCTGTCTCTTCAAGTTCATTTCTATCAATTCGATCTGCAATATAATTTGGTAATCCTATCGCGATTAAGTCGATCAGAATTGATGTTTCCAGTGATTTATTGACATTAAGTAAAAGTCTCTCTTTTTTTAATGCTTAGTCTAAAAGTGAACCGCTCATGTATCTAAAAGCTATAGCTTGTCTCACAGGAGTCCAGCCTTTGTCCGCAAATGTATTACATAGATTTTTTTTCCAATCGGCCCACTCAGAATCTAGAGTGTATTTAATTAGCATTGAGCTATACCAATCAGTGCACGAATTCTCTAAGAATAATCTCAGAATCTCGATTTTATTGGTGTCTTTTTGAATACCTAATCGTGTACATTCACTTTCAAAAATATCTACCCATTGCAGGACGTTTGCATTTTTACCAGTGAATTTTTCGATAACAAATTTTTCCGAAATTTTCTTTAGATTAGGAACCTCTGATTGTTCCTTCTTGTTTGATACCGCAAGATTTTCTAGGATCTGGTGTAATGCTGTTACTGTGGTGTCCGTCCCCGATGATGAAGGATGCTCTGCTTGGCTGCTTCTCTGAACTTCTTCTAGAAAAGTGTCCTCGAAAATGATGTTCCCATCCTCGTCCTTGTAGGTCGCCAACGCTTCTTCATCCAAGGAAATCCAAACCCGTCTGATTGTGCCTCTCTTCGTGAGAGTAGTTTTCACTTTTTTAAAAGCTGGAGTGCTTTTTATTTTTTCGTGGAGATCTATGTGTTGTAGTTCATTCGGAATAATGAAAATTTCATTATTTTCCGTTTCGATTGAGGTTATGGCAATGACATTTGTCTTGTTGTCATTTGACAATGCCTTCATGGTGAATTCAAATCTTAATTTCTCCATGTTCACTCGAAACTTGTAGCAAAATGTCGTTTTGTAATAATGGTTAAATTTTTTATTGAGTCGAATAAGGCTACATTAAGTTGCTCTGCAAAACGAGAGATTTTATTTAGTGAATTACAGAAACATATGTACAATATTTAGATTAAATCGAGGATTACCTGCAAAATGAGAGAAACGACATTTGAAGCCTACAATTCCTGGAGTTTTCTCTCGAGACAAGATTTTAGAAAAATACTTGGCATAAAAACAAAATACGTCATAACTAATTATCCTTGGAAACATAATCATCGCCAATCGGATCACAATCAAAGTTTTGGTCGAACTCAGTCGGTACACTCTGTCGGTATCGCGACAGATTTAAATGAAGAAAATGTCACATATTTTCTTTACATATATATATATATATATATATATATATATATATATATATATATATATATATATATATATATATATATATATATATATATATATATATATATTATATCGCACACTTAGATCAAAACTGTAACAACTCAAATACATTTTTCAGGAATGCCAAAAAACTTTCTATCATGTAGCTATGTGATAGAAGTTTACAGTTTTCTTTTATGAATAGGGAATGCATAGCAAAGAGAAATCAGATTGAAACATTTCATACAAATCGTCTAAGTAGGTTGAAAATGGGATTTTTTGAGTTACTACAGTATTGTACGACACATTTTAATTATTTTTTCCCCATTATTTGAACTTAAAACGGTTTCCTTGATATTTTTTGAGTTTAGTCACTTTTAACTGGGAAAAATTATAACTGCCAATTCAAAAAAAGCGCTATTTCTTATTTAAGTTTCATTTGGATCGAATGAAAAAACAATGGATTCATAGAAATATAGTTTTATTGTGTATAAAATCTTCCTGTACAAATGAAGTTAAGTTTCTTAAAAAACTTCAATAAATAGACTAACCTGTATTAAGTCTTACAATCTCTTTTAACCAATAAATATTAAATATAGAAACAAAAATTAAACTTCTATCAAAAATTTTAAGTTATATATAAATCTGACTAGAAACAAAAAGGAGATATTCCATAGTATAAAAATAATTATCTTTAATGGCACGTTTGAGATTAAAATCTTCAAATAACGTGTACTGATATTAACAAGTTCTAAAACCGAAAAAAAAGTAAACAGGTGCATTCTTATTTCTATCTACATATTGTTAGTTTATTCTCCAATTAAAAAACAAATTATTCTTTCATTTTTGATACAGTATAAAAATTTAATTATGTCCTAAAACATATTTAAAATAAAATTCATAATATTGTTTTGGAATAACATTCTTATCAATCAATTCTTGAATGTCGCTTCTTTTCGCATCAGACAATGGCATTTTTCCTGTATATGCTCGCGTCAAATCAATAGAAAAAAGACTGATTTATGGCTCTTCCCTTGCGCAAAAAAGTTTTTTTGAAAGTTTTTTCTGCAAATGATGTTTTATAGAAAAATACCCCAGGATGCTCCTTTTCTACTGCAAGGATTTTGATGTCGTGTCACTTGACTTTAGCTCTATCTTCGTCTATATTGAAATTATTACCCCATGATTCTTGCAAAGCTTTGACGTCGTAAAACTTGTCGTGAGTCATTTCTACAACTTTATAAAGACGGCCTGTCTTTTTGGCGGTGCGAATCAAAGTTGAATACGTTTGCGGTGAGTAGATTGGGCCTGATTTTAAGTGTCTCTTAATTTGTTTCTTAATGACACTGTGCACATTGTCACCTTCATTCTGCGAGTGACCGCGTATGAGGAGCTTGTGCGTCATCGATTTGACTCTCATGTTGACAACTGCGTAAGCATAGACGGACAAAAGATATTTGTTATTTTGTTGTCCGCGGCAATTACCCGAGTAGAAAATTATATCAATATCTTTTTCAGGGTTCTGGTTCAATATAGCTTTGATATAATCAAGTATGCAGCTACCAATTTCCACAGCTCCCTTCGCTCCTTCAGTCTCATCCCAAAAGCAACAAATCACCTCCTTGGCATATAAGTCACTGACAGTAAAATTCAGGCAGTTAATCCTAGACTTATAAAAGAAAAGCGATACTTGTTCTTTTGGCACCTGCATAACCGCTTGTAAATCATAAACTGGTACAACGGTACCATCTGTTCTGTTCTTGTCATTATCTTTTTCTGTCCTTGCCAACGTCTTTTCTTTGAGGTGCTGTTCATAGTTCTGGTATAATTTTCGTTGTACTTCTTCGTCAGAATTTTCATAACTTTCGCAAAGGTCGCATTGGTCTTTCTTTGGTACAAAGAATGAAATATTGAAATCAGTATCGAATATTCTGTTAAATGTTGATGTCGTAGCAAACGGCAAGCTATTGTTTTCATGTAGTGCTTTATAATCCCGATATAAATCTGCTAGAGATTTATCACTGCAAATAAATTCTCTTGTTTGAGCTCTCAGGTAGTGTGATTCAATCCTCGGAATAGAATTTATAAAATCTATAACGCTATTCTTGTTGATCAATTGTTGGTTTATTCCCATGCTTTTCTCTCAACTCGCCTTCTATCACACCTGACTCTGATTTCTTGGAAAGTGCGGTTTTAATAATTCTATCATTTAAGTCAAGAGTGGATTTGAAGAATGTTTTACACATTCTCATTCTTGACCCATTAATTTCAAAATAAAATGTATTTAGAGCTCTCAAATTATGTGTGCTAGAGTATCTGTACTTTGGTTTGATTTCTTGTGAGTGTCGTACTATAAACTCTCTCTGCCTTTGAAGATCAGCTGGTTCCCAGTATGCATCAAAAAGTTGCTGCCTTGATGGTTCATCAAGTATGCTTTTACAACTCAGCCGACACTTGGCTCCACAAGGCGGACGAAGTTTTCTCTCTGGAACTAATTTATTTGATTTAGACAAGGAGTGGTAGGCTTTGCCAGAATTTTGTAGTGTTTTTGCCGTTTTCGTTTTCCACGTCAATGGTTTCCTTACTTTCTTCTTTCCTTTTTTCTCTTCTGTCATAGGCTCTTGGTTCTGATCTTCTACAATCGCAAGATTTTGAGAAGTATCTTCTTCAATGTTAAATCGATCAGCATCAAAGTGGGCTACATTTTCATCTTCAGTCTCAGAATTAGAAATGCTTCTTTCGCTTGACGAACTGCTGGAGCTGCTGCTAGTTGTAGATGAAGAGAAAGAAGGAAATACCACCTTTGATGGTCTTATATTTTTTAGCAGGTAACTCAAAATTTGGGTCCGCGTCAGAATCGTCAATGTCACTTTCGTCACTCCGGTTAGGTGAAATGTAGTAATTGATTTGTTTGTTTTTCAGTAATTGTACATTTGAGGTGCATGGACTAGGAATATGGATATTGGGTAAAGCTATGCCGGTCTCTTAATCTGTTTGGTCGGCTGAAATTGTTGAGGCTTCTTATGTTGATATAATAACTGGCTGCAACTCCTCGTATTGAGATGCTTCATTAAGGCTGACATTCACTTTATTTTTTTCTATAACCATATTGACTAATAAACGTCCACGCCCATTCATTTTTCTGAAATAATAGAAAATCTCAATGTACTCTCAATAACCATCAAAACTGTATCAACTCAAAAATAATGACTTAGGAACTCAACTAGCAATATTTTTGCTAAGACGTAATCAAATAGCTGTTCCAACTATAAAAATGCATTACGGCACTTTATCCAAAGTACATTTGCTGTGCTTTCTAAAGAAATAATGAGAACAGAAGAACGACTCAACAAAACTGATGTAACTAGAAATGTCAAAAGTTTCTCTACAAAACCGAAAGAAATCATAATAAACATAAAATTTTCACTTACCTGAATAATCAAAACTGTTGCAACACAAAATTCAGCAGTGAAAATTTGTAGATTACATCAAGATCTAGTCACCAACACTGTAGCAACTCGAAATAACACAAAATAAATTTGCGAATTTTATCAACAAAACTGTTGCAACACGAAGTAATATAGTTTTGCATTACCAACATACGTGCACACCGCTTGATGTTCAGGCAGAAACTAATATTGCAACTGTTATGGTAGGACGATCATGCGCTCATTCATTTAACAAGAAATACCTAAAACGCCATCTATTGGAGAGTAATGAAGATATAGATAAATCTGTTGTAACGTTCATGCAACTTCGTTTGTAGAACACGAGTAAATGAATAACTAAATAAAACTTATTTTTTTAGTTGATACTGTTTTGATGTAGGTGTGCGATATATATATATATTATTTGCATAATTTACAATCTCACAATTAATTTAAACTTTTAAGGTACAAATTTCAGGTATATAATAATAAACAATTTTTTATTTATTTTACAATTTAGCTTATTTTCTTTTCTGCGAAGAGAGTTTCTTTAATTTTTTGAATTCTATTGCTGTTTAAACCTGATTAAGGGCATCGACTCCGCGTGGCTCTGCTTGGAATCTGCTTTTCTGTATTAGAAGTGTTGCGCGGTGCGGAGATCTTTAGCCCGGGCCACTTACAGTTGAACATTTGTATTGAGTTGAGACACACAGAAGACACGCGTTGGTCAATACTATACAAATAGTGAGGTGAATATTTAAGAATGAATAGGAATAAATGGAGATAAATGGATTGCTATAATATTTGGAATTACTAGTAGGGTAGGTAGACTTTAGTATAAGGATAGAAAAATATATATGAAAAATAATATAAAGAACAAAAAATTATCATTTTTTTAAATTAAATTAAAGCAATAAAATTAATTATTTCAAAAATCAATTACATATTAAGTAATTATATAAAATATGTTAATCATATTTAGAAAAAAAATCCGTGACAATGAAGATTTGTACATATAGAAAAAAAAATTTAGAAAAGGAAAAATAAAATATACATACACACATTATTCAAAAAATTAAAAGAATATCAATATCTTTATATAAAGATAAAAAAAGAAAAATAATATTCATACACATTGTAAAAAATACATGGAGACAATATTTCGAGGAGCTTTTAAAGCTGAAATGATGAACCAATCTCGAAAAAAATCAAACATTTAAAAATAGAAAACGATGATGTTGAAATAGTAGACAACTTTATCTAAAACTATTATAATTACCCCTTAACCTTAAAATTAATTTTAACAAAAACTATATACGTATTTCGAGAACTAAGTTCTCATCATCAGTAATATAACAAGTGAAAGTTAAACAGAGTAGTCAAGATTACTCAACATCTCAACAATGCCAGAGGTCCTAACAACTCTGAAAAACAAGGGAGAGAACTGGGATTATATAGTCACAGGTGAATGAATCTATAAACTATGATAATTTTCGTCCAATAATGAGTCATGAAATTTTAAATCGTCCAATAAAATTTAACTTTGTAATAAATTGAAAAGTTTTGAGTTTGGTATGGGACCGAGATCTGCGTTCGTCAAATTATTTTTATATTTATTTATTATTAAACTCTCGTATGCATCTAAATATCTATCATTATTAATATGTTTTAAAAGTTTAATATTAGAATTGTTAACTTTGTGATTATTAATGAACATACGTTGAGCTACGCTAAATTTTTCTGGATTACCGCTTTTTAGATGATAAAAATGTTCTTTAAACCGAGTGTCAATTTGTCTTTTAGTTTGACCGATGTAAACTTTATTACAATCATTACAACTAATTTTATAAATACCGTATTTTTTGTTAGTATCTATTTTATCCTTAGGGTTACCTAATAACGATGTAATGGTATTATTTGATTTGTAAGTTACGGTTAAATTATGATTTTTAAATATTTTGTTTAATCTTTTCGAAGCTTTATCGTACGGTAGTGTTATGTATTTATTATTATTTTTATTATTAGATGGCGTTAACGTTGTAAAATTAGAAATGGATTGGCGATTTTTAAATTTATGAACTAATTTATCGATAGTTTTAACCGGGAAGCCGTTATACTTAGCTATTTCTTTAATATAGTTTAGTTCAGTTTTAAATCGTTTTTTGTTTAAAGGAAATTTGGTTAATCTGTTTATTAAGAAATTAAACGAAGCTAATTTATGTTGCCAAAAATGATTTGAGTCAGCCGTTATAAATCTATTAGTGTTCGTGGATTTTCTATAGATATCAATATCTAATTTGTTCTTGTTTCTAATAACCAGTGCGTCCAAAAAAGGTAACTGTTCATTGGTTTCTTTTTCGATTGTAAATTTAATTGTTGGGAAAACGTAGTCCAAAAGTCTTCATCGTACTTAATTTTTTCAATTGAAATACCTTTTGGAGTCCATATTACAAACATGCAATATTTTCTACCGGTAATTCGTAACTGTCCCTGGACTTGGTAGTAATAAGAATGACTGGGTTTTAGATATGTTACCATTATGTGAAATGCAAAAATTATTTTTTTTCTCGAAATAACACCCTCAGTAGGTGAAAAATTTTGTGCTGATGAAGGACACTTAATTTCAATTAATCCCGATTCCCCAATCAAACCATCAGGACTTGCCCCTAAGAAAGGATAATCCTTATCAATGAACAAGTCTGAGGGTTGTACTTTCAAGTTGCTCATTTCTTCAAATTTTTGTCTTGCAATGGGTTCATTTTGTATTCCAAATTTTTTTGCTGCATTTCCAGAAAATGATTTGTATAGCATTGACTCTGAAATCATTTTGCAAGAGGTGGAGCGGCGCATTTTGCATACTTGGCCAAAATTAGACGCAGTCAATCTCTTCACTCTCTCAATTCGCCACACTTGGTTTTGATTTTGCAATAGTGTCTTGTAATAAATTTTTCCTTTCTTCATCAGTTTTTTCCAGCGATTTTAGGAAGTTTGCCTTTTTTCTATAAACTCTTCGTCTGATATATCGAGGTCTGCATCACCAATAAGACCATACTCTTTACCAGGCTCAACCTTAGGCCCAGTTTTTTTTTTTTTTTGAAGCAGCAAGTAACCTTCGTCTTGCATTAGATTGGTCTTTTTCTTGTTTTTTTCTCTTAGTATACAATTTCGTACATGTACCTGGGCTTCTACTTGCAAATTTTTTGTAAGATAATGCAAATCGAAATTAGTATGATAAGCTGTTCCCGCAGCCTTACATCTTGCTTCATCCGAACCTTTCAAACAAAAATTGATTCTTTTGCACCCAACAAATTTGGCTATCATTGCATTGTAAAGTTCAGCGTCATTATTATTAACATTGTAAATTAAACTTGGAGTATGGTGAACTAAGATGTTAATAGCTAAATTTACATCATTCCATATACCACTAAGTTTCAGTTCTTCTATTAAATTATTTTCTTTTGTTATTATTTTTGCAAAAATAATCAGCACAATTTTGATAGTCACCAAAAACGTGGAGAGGTCCGTTTTTTATATCTTCTAAAAGAGCTGTAATTTTTACGTTAGTTGATGTATTTTCTTTGCTTCTAAATACAATTGCTCCTGCAAATGCATTTTTTAATCGGTGACAATGTTCATTATATCTTTTTCGTACTAGGGCGGGAACAGTGCCTACATTATTTATTTTTTTCCTTGCAATATCCTGCAGTCTTTTAGAATAATTTCGGAGTATGTGGTTTGAACACCCTATTTTCTGGACGATTAAATTTGGACCATAAGGCATGGACTTTTTTAATTTATCCGTGACACTACTGTCACCGTCGCCAATTAGTTTATCGTACTTTAGGCCATGCATTTCCATGCTAGATTTAAAACCTTCAACAATTATGTCCGATTCCATAGCAGTGGATAATTTATTCCAATTTTTGAAGCAAAGATGTTCTTTCGCATCAGCATTTAGACTACATATGCAGCAATACGAGTTCCGAACGCCGATGTATAAAACTTTTTTCGTCCTATACCCAACTATGCATGCCTAAAATAAATAAATTATTGTGATTCAAACGTTCTCATTGCATAGGTACCTATAGAATTTCATGTCAACTTCCCATACCTAAGCTCTATTTAATAAATTACATTATCACTATTGAAATCAATATCAACAATTTCGTTTCTTTCAACATTACTTAGATTACATATGTGATATGTGTAATCATTTTTTCCGTTTCGTCACCTTTAGGTAAATACGGTATTGTCTATTGTTATAGGTATAGGAAGTAACATTAGAAAGAAAATATAAACTACTTACAACGCCAGACAATAAATTATAGTTCGTTTTATATGATCTTTTTGCCCAAGCTCCATCTGCTACAACAGTTATCATCAGAACACCATTTGAATCTACTTCACCAGCCTCTACAGCTAATTTAAATTCTTCTCTGTCAGCTTCTAACATACTTTCTGTCACAATGTCAGTATGTTATTTCTACTTCCTCTTGAATTTTTTGATACAAATTTTTTGACATCGTTGGTATGTTAAATACTGCATGTCGTTCTTCCATTTGTGCATACCCAGATCCAGTGGCAATAGTACTGCTAACAATTAGGGAATTTATGACATTGAATGAAGCGGGGTTTTCAGTACATATCTGTTCGCTATTTCCGCACATTGAACATTTAAAATGAAATTTACTATAAAATCCACGACGTTCTTCTCGAATATATTCCATGTTGGTTCATGTGCAACCGAAAGGTTCATGTTTTTTAAAAGATTTCATTTGTTCAAATAGCCAATTTATGTCGAAGTATCTTCTTCCTGATGCTTCATCCTTTACTTCATGAGTACTTCCGTTTTCGTCAAAATCAATGTACTCTGATAAATCAGATGATGTGTCAGAAGAAATATTTTGATATGACAAATCTGATGATAGTGATGATGTATCATATGGAATGTTTTGTAGAGCAATTGAAGAATTTTCCGCCTCATCATCTGACAATTTATTGTTCAAACTCGCAACTTGTAATGCAGATGAAGATTCACACTTATAAGCACTAGCAGACGTAGCACCAGTGCTGAACAATATAGCTCTGTAATATAAAATCCGAAATTGCTTTAAATTTCTAAAGTATATATTTTTCAGAAAAAATTATTAGATTTTTAGCTTAATACAGCTGTTAGTTTAAACCTTTTAATCACAAAACTATTAATAATATTAATAAACCACAAATATTATATACTTATTGTTCCGATATCCCTTCATAAACAAATATATTTATATCTAACAATTTAAATTTTATTATAGATAAATAACCTTACCAGCACAGAAAATATAAGTATTCTTAGCGGTATACTCGTAGTATAAGAAAACTTGCAAATTTAAAAAAAATTGTGATGCACTCTCCACGCCAGCAACGAGTGCCCGCGAGGTGACGCCTGGTAAATACCCGTACGGTACAAATATATCATCATTACCGAAATCTGTGTACACAACAGATTGGCGCACCCAGAAATAGGTAATATGCCGTGATAATATATTTATATTTTACTAATTTAATTTAAATTACTCATTTAAAGGTAATCTTTTTAAATTCAATGATAAATTTCATGCATTACTTATGCGCTTGCGCTTAACTTTAGTTTCGAAGTTTATTTATTCTATGATATGTTTTGAAGTACAAATATCAGCAATGAATATAGATCAACCAACAAAAGCTAAATTTTTGAAAACAAAAAATACATTTAGAGACATAATAGTTGATTATGATATTGTGCGCATGCGTGTATTGAATTTATGTCTGGCGTTAGGATTGCATTTAGAAACGATAAATCGAAAATAAATTAAATTAAATAAATTATAAACATACTTGAATCCTGCATAAGTATCCACAAATCGATATTTTAAATTTTCACAAACAAAATGTACCTTTTTCTTTGGTAGTTTATTAAACTTTGTCCTTTGTATTTTTTCTGGGAGCAGATAATCGTAGTCTACTTTTTTGTCACAGCGCCAATCTCGAATATCGGGATTCATTATTGCAACAATAAAAAATGCAAATGCAGGGTTATAGAAATATACAACCAACAGTAACAATTTACCATAAATATACAATATACCCCGCACCCTGCGCTGGCATCGTCCAGGGTTGGAATGCCATCCCCTCTTCTAATCCTCTCTACCCGTACTCCTCCGCGCCCGGACTATGGTAACTCATTTCAGCTTCCGTAAAAATCCATAAAATCGGTTTAGAAATTTGTAAATTACATGCGTAATTTTAAAGATAAAACAAAATTTTAAAAACGGGCGATAATATGCTTGTCTGTTGTTATATTTTCTAATAAATTTCTATTTCATTTGATATATTATTCTGTATGTGTTTTTTCGTTGTTTTCTAATACTGATTGTAAACATGTTTTCAAATTTTTATCAAGCGGTAAACATAGATCCATTCCTTAAGAAATCATGTTGCACAATTTAAATTTTTCAAAATTAATATGTAAGTCATTAAATAGAAACTACGACACCTCTGATCACGCAACATTTTGCTTAGGAGACGGGACCCTTAAGGTGCGTACTGACTTGAGCATTTTAATCCGAACGAACTGAACGAGCAGAGCGCGCACGCACGATTCTGACAAGTCTGTACGTGTCTACGAGCTGAACAGAACGCGCCAAACATTATTCACGAGTGGCTTGTTTTATAAAAAAAAATACTGGGGTAGATACCAGTATATCACCGGTAAATCACCAGTATTTTTTAAATTTTGTTTCATAATGCTACTTACGTAAAAATAAAATACATCAGTATACTTTAAATTTACTTTAGTACGGATATTATCGTTTCATAAAAACTGCATGTTGAAATTTACTGCAGTATATTAAAATTAGAAATTACCCCAGTCGGAAGGTGGGTAAAATAATGATAAGATGTGTTGAATGTTTAAAATACATATATTTTATTTATTATTATTTTTGATAATTTGATAATTCACGAAATGTTTTGTATACTGTGTTCACTGTTTATTAGTACATTAGGAAGGTAGTGGAAATTCCTCTATAACATTGAAAATTTTCTGTTTCAAAAGATTCTGCTACATTTAATACTCTAATGACTGTAGATTCCTTTCCAATTATTTCTAAAACTAAATTCTCTATTTCTTATAATTTAGCTTTCTTCCCATCACTTCAAGTTTCATGTCTATTTTTGCATTAAAATGCACTATATTTACAAAAGTTAAATAAATATTATAAATGAAATACGACTTGAACGCTTACACTTCAGTTTTATTAAAATATGAGGAAGATTAATTAATTATGTATTACTAAATAAATTGTTCAAAAATTTTTTTTTCTAAAATTATCTCTCACGAATCGTAGTCTATCATTAGTCTACCTATCACTGCAAAACCGTAAATTTTATTCCATTTTTTCTGTTCTGCATTTCATGCTAAATTATTATTATATTATTATTAAAATTTGCCAAACAGAAAATATTTATATTTTAATATTTCCCGAAGAAAACTATAACTGTTATCAAAAAATCACAATATCTTTTTGACATATTGTCAGATATTCATATGACAGAGTGTCCGTGTGCTACAGCGGTAGTTTTTCTATAGCTGTATGTATATTTTTATGAAACAATTATTTGTACCGTAGTAACGTTAAGTCTACTTGGGTAAATACGTGGGTATTTATTTGTTTTATGAAACAAGTATATTTACCCAAGTATTTTTTTAAATTTACTTCAGTAATATACTGAAATAGTTACTAGTGTTTTATGAAACAGGCCACAGGTATCGGTAAATCGTACTTGCTCAAAGAGATTCAGTTACTTGCTGGTGCGCAATAGCACGGATGTTTGTGGTATTCGTAGCATTCGCGTCGTTTGGGTTGTTTGTTGGCTAATATTCAGACTAGGCAAATGCTTTAAATTTCATTTAAATGACTATATATCGGTACATTACCCTTCTATTCAATAAAATAAACAAAATTAGGGCGCGGAAGCAAGGATTTGTGTTGATTTGATGAGTTTTTGTAGTAAAATGTCTCGTTCGTTGTATAATCAGTTGAAAAGTTTTGTCCAACAATACATTCCAGCCCCATCTTCATCGCAGTTAAAACCACGGTTAACGTAGTTCTTGCCGTCCCTGAAATATGGGAACAAAACAAATCCGTCAAACGCTCCGAATGTCATGAGACATTGTTCGTATTATTTGTTCAATTCATTTCTCTGCTCGTTCAGTTCGTTCGGATTAAAATGATCGTCAGTACGCACTTTTATAATTATTTCTAATAACACCAAATTATATTTTTTTTGCCTGTGGTAAGCTAGAAAGCCCAGGAATTAGAAATTACAAAGAAATGCATATCGTTTGAATTGTCAGAATTTCGATTTTCTAGATTACAAAATAAAAATAAATAAAATCTAAGCAATAATTTAGATGTAGATTATAAAAACAAAATAGTTTGAAGGACTTAGGATAGAATATAATTATCAGTAATTTTTATTTGAAAATCGAATTTCTGACAGTTCAAATGATATGCATTTCTTTGTAATTTTGTTTAAATTCCATGGCTATCACTACAAATGAGCAATATTTATAGAATTTCAATTCTGATTTTACAGGTTACTAAACATGCAAAATAAAATCTGTTTAGTGACGCTGGTGTATAATTTTATTATCTACAACTTTTATTTGAAACACCTTTGTCTAAAATTCATTGGGAACTTTTGCGCAAGGAAAAACTGATTTCCCGTGTTAAACGCCTATGGCCCGCTTTTTAGTTAACACCTGTATATATATATATATATATATATATATATATATATATATATATATATATATATATATATATATATATATATATATATATATATATATATATATATATATATATATATATATATATATATATATATATATATATATATATATATATATATATATATATATATATATATATATATATATATATATATATATATATATATATATATATATATATATATATATATATATATATATATATATATATATATATATACTACTGATAATTTTAAATGATTCAAATTTCTGTTTTTATTTCACCTTACCCATGGTACAATAATTTGTATATAATTTTAAATAAAATTAAATAGGTTATGGTGGTAAAAGATAAATCGTGGTAAAGATAGTGCACGAATGTAGTTGCAGCGCGTAGCGTAGCCCTCTCAATCTATCCTTCTCTAGCTCTCTCACTCACACATATGCTTACGTTTTGGAGTCAACTTTTATACGCTCAGCCACCCTGGTGCGTATATCTTATTTATGGCGTTTTCCATTAGCGTTTATAGTGCGCATTTTCTTGCACCAAGTGCAGTTTTCGTTTTCCGTTAATAAATAAAGTGCGCACTTTTACAGTATCGTATTTTCCATTGTAAACATACGTTTAACTCAGTGCAAGCTCAGTGCGCACTTTCTTGCACTTCCAAGCATAGCAAGTGTAGTATTTTTAGTGCAATATGGCGATGGACAAACAGGAAATATTAATTCACATTGTGAATGAGTTGTTAGAATCGTCATCATCCTCCGACGATGAAATTGATATTATATTACAGTAAAGAGGTTCCAAAAATCGAAAATTATATTTTGGATGTTGTGAACAACTATATTGATGAACAAGTATATATTTATGTATTTACATCATATAGAATATGTCCATATAAATGACACGCATTAACAAATGATTTTAAAAGTACTGAATTTTATAAAAATGATCATCATTTTGGTGGTCGTACTCAAACACCCGCTGATAATTATATTTTATCATTCATTTGGTTTGCTGCAAATAAATGTTGTCTACGTGATGTTTCCGAAAGATTTGGGATAGGATAAACAACTTGTTATCGTAATATTATAAAAGTTATGGATTTTTTGGTATCTCTGGCTCCAAAATATATTAATTTCCACAACACGGCAGAGAAACAGCAGCACTAGAATTTTATAAGGTATGCATTTATTAGGTATTATCAATTCATTTTGCTTGCATTTTCTATTACTGTTGAAGATCGCGTTATAATTTTTAGTTGATTTGATTTTGTATTAGAAAAATGATTTGGAATTGTGCATTTTATGGCGTGATGGTTATTTTATTAATAATGAATTAATTATTGTAGCTGAATAAAAAATTTAAAAAATGGAACCAGCAACAGTAAATACAAAATACAATAAAACAGATCGACGTTATTATTTTCGTTTCTGTATATGAATTTATTATATAGATTTCTAGATTTCCTGGAATACTTGGTTGTCAACTTACGTAAATAGACAGGATGTACCTGCAATTACTTTACAAGGAATATGTGATCACAAAAGAAAATTCATAGATGTATTCACTGGAAAACTACACATACATACATATGTTACAGTTACATCTAGCAACCATGTGTCGATCACACAATTCGATCAAGACACCGATGAAAATGTTTTAATGTTGTTAGATACGAAATAAATAAAAGTGTTTTCCCGTTTTCGCTCTGATCCAAATTCATTTGTGTTTATTATTTTGCTTTACATGTTATACTAGTTTAACGTTCTTAGTTATATTTTTACACATGTAGAGTAGTTTATAATACAACGTATATCTCCTACTCTACATATTTGGTGACCCCGATTGTCAAACAGGATGGACGACATACCTGTTCCTGTTTCCGATACCCAACCTGACAAATTCCTTCAAGATCCCCGAATTTTGGCCTGCGGACCCGACATTATGGTTCTCTCAAGTAGAAGCGACATTTATGTCACACCGTATTACATCTGAAACAACTAAGTTCTACAAATTAATTTCATTACTCAATCCTCAGTATGCAGCAGAAGTCAGAGACCTTATTGAGAATCCTCCAACAGTGTTTCCATATACCAAGTTAAAAGAAACGTTAATCCACCGAACTTCGCTATCGAAACAAGAAAGAATTCAACAATTATTCAACATCACAGACTTAGGCGATAAAAAACCATCACAACTTTTACGTCAGCTCCAACAGTTGGTTAGCTCTATGCATCTAGACGACTCAATCCTTGAAGAAATATTCTTGCAAAAACTTCCTTCAAATATTCAACTTATCCTTGCTTCAAATAATAATATTTCATTAGCAGATAAAGCCGAAATCGCGGATAGGATTCTAAACGTCACACAACCAACGCTATGTTCCGTGAGCAAAGACGCACAGCAAATCGAGGAGCTAAAACAAGAGGTCTCAGAGTTAAAGAAGTTGGTGTTAAGGCAGTTAAGAAAGAAAAACCTTCCTTTCCCTACGGTTCCTCCGAACTCGAATTTATGCTGGTATCACCTCAACTTCGGCGGCAAGGCGAGGAAATGTATTCCACCATGTCAACAAAGTTCTTCTACAAACAAATCAGAGGCTTTGTTACATCAAAACAGAAACTTAATAGATAAACTCACTTTACCATCTATTTCTAGCACTAATACTCATCCAACGACAACAAAACTCCTTTATCTGACTGATAGGCTCTCTGGCCACCGCTTTCTGATAGACTCTGGAGCCGAGGTGAGTGTTATCAAAAATTCATTGTGCGAGAAACGACGACAAAATCCTCTTACACTACAGGCTGTCAATAATTCAACCATCAAAACTTTCGGTACTAAAACATTAGAAATAGACCTCGGATTAACAATGCAATTTACATGGAGGTTTATTATCGCGAACGTTAAGCATTCAATTATCGGCGCAGATTTTCTTACATACTTTAACTTGCTGATTGACTTACCTTCAAAACGCTTGTTACAAGCAAACCGAAACATACAAAACAATTCAAATCGAATATCTAGTATTACTACTCAACATTCCACATGCTTTACCCAACTCTTGTCAAAATTTCCTTCTCTAAATTCACCTTTTACTCCCAAACGTCAAATTATGCACAATGTCAAACACTGTGTCATCACTAACAATTCACCTGTTTTTGCACGGCCGCGCCGTCTAGCTCCGGATAAATTATCCACCGCTAAAAACGAATTCGATAAAATGTTGAAAATGGGGATCATTCGTCCATCTTCTAGCAACTGGGCTTCTCCATTGCATATGGTTAAAAAGAAAGAGATTGGCGAATGGCGACCTTGCGGGGACTATAGGGCTCTCAATGCCATCACCGTCCCTGACCGTTATCCAATTCCCCATATTCAAAATTTTACAACTAATTTATACAATTCGAAAATATTTTCAAAATTAGACCTCGTTAAAGCCTACCACCAAATACCAATGGACGAAGAATCCATTTCCAAAACAGCAATAACCACACCTTTTGGTCTTTTCGAATACTTGGTCATGCCATTTGGATTGAGGAATAGCGCCCAAACTTTTCAACGGTTCATTGACAATGTTGTCAGAGGTTTAGATTTTTGCTTCGCATATATTAACGACCTCCTTATTGCTAGTAGTTCTTTCGAACAACATTTAAAGCACTTAGAATTAGTTTTCCAAAGACTTGAAAAACATGGTATACTTATCAATCAAAACAAATGCCAATTCGGAGTCCAGAAGATCGAATTCTTAGGACACAGTATTTCAACAAATGGCATTCAACCGGTAAAATCTAAAATTGACACAATCAACAAATTTCCCTTACCTACAACTCAACAAAAACTAAGGGAATTCCTTGGCCTCATAAACTTTTACCATCGTTTTATCCCTAACTGTGCAACAACGTTAAAACCCATTAATTGTCTCATAACAAATAAACCAAACAGCTCAAAAGAGATTGCATGGTCTCCGGAAGCAAACAAAGCTTTCAAAGACATTTCCCGCACACAATGCCCCTATATCTATCATGGTAGATGCTTCAGACACGGGAGTAGGTGCAGTTCTGCAACAACAGATAAAAGAAGACTGGAAACCTATAGCCTTCTTTTCCGCCACATTCACACCTACACAAAAACGTTATAGCACATTTGGCCGTGAATTACTAGCTATGTACCTAGCAGTAAAGAAATTTAGATATTTCATAGAAGGAAGAAATTTCTCCATTCTAACAGATCATAAACCTCTGACTTTCATGGCTAACAAAATTTCCCACAACTACACCTCCAGAGAAATAAGACACATGGACTTCATTTTACAACTAACAAGCGACATCAGACACGTATCGGGCAAAAACAACGCCGTAGCCGACGCGCTGTCCAGAATCCAAATAAACTCCATCCTCACAGACAAAACCATCGACTACGTCAAAATCGCAGCAGCTCAAAAAACCGATAAAGAACTACAGACACTGCAGACAAATAAAACGAACAATTTACAATTCAAAAACATTAAGCTTCCAAATTCTACCTGTACCTTAGTTTGCGACATATCCACTGGTAAATACCGACCATATATAGCAAAAGAATTCCGAATTAACATTTTCGAACATTTTCACTCGCTATCCCATCCAGGAATAAAAACAACAACAAAATTAATAAACTCTAAATTTGTTTGGTATAAAATGAACAAAGACATACAATCCTGGACCAAACAATGCGTACACTGCCAACGTTCAAAAATAACAAAAAACACCCAAGCTCCACTCAAACCATTTTCCGAACCAAACAGTCGCTTCGACAACATTCATATCGACTTAATCCATTTACCCAATTCCCAAGGATTTTCTCATGTACTCACGTGCATAGATCGGGTCACACGATGGCCAGAAGCAATTCCAATGAAAGATTGTAACACACAAACTATAGCTGAAGCATTAGTAAACAATTGGATATCTAGATTTGGAGTTCCTTCTGTTATTACAACAGACAGGGGAAAACAATTCGAATCGTCATTATTCAAAAATTTACTTAAAATGTTGGGCACACACCACATAAAAACCACGGCATACCATCCACAATCAAATGGCATGATTGAGAGGTTCCATAGGCAGCTAAAAACTTCCCTTAAAACATATAATGACCCTATAAACTGGGTAACTAACCTACCAATCGTCTTATTAAGTCTTCGCACAACGTGCAAAGAACCTATTAATTGCAGCCCGGCAGAACTTGTCTACGGCACCACATTACACATTCCAGGCGAATTCTTCACACAATCACCAATAGTTCCAGACCCTAACATGCCCCACTATCTCCAACAGTTAAAACAAATAATCAGCAAATTAAAGTATACAGCCCCAATCTTAAAAAACAAACCATATTTTGTAAACCCCGATCTATTTCGCACATCACATGTCTTCATAAAGCATAATGCAATAAGCCCCACCCTACAACAACCTTACGATGGGCCTTACAAAGTAATCAAACGATACGAAAAGTTTTTCAAAATTTTAATTAAAGATAAATTGGACACCGTATCAATAGACAGACTAAAACCTGCTTACTTACAATAGCCGCACAATTTTGATAACACTCATTCCTCTCCCCAAGTCCCACAAATAAAGTCATTCAATTTATGTCATTTCTTTGTAAAATGACAAGTAATGACTTCCCTTTCATTACCTGTCATTGTTTTCTTCTCTCTAAGGAGGGAGATATGTTACAGTTACATCTAGCAACCATGTGTCGATCACACAATTCGATCAAGACACCGATGAAAATGTTTTAATGTTGTTAGATACGAAATAAATAAAAGTGTTTTCCCGTTTTCGCTCTGATCCAAATTCATTTGTGTTTATTATTTTGCTTTACATGTTATACTAGTTTAACGTTCTTAGTTATATTTTTACACATGTAGAGTAGTTTATAATACAACGTATATCTCCTACTCTACACATACATACATACATACATACATACATACATACATACATACATACATACATACATACATACATACATACATACATACATACATACATACATACATACATACATACATACATACATACATACATACATACATACATACATACATACATACATACATACATACATACATACATACATACATACATACATACATACATACATACATACATACATACATACATACATACATACATACATACATACATACATACATACATACATACATACATACATACATACATACATACATACATACATACATACATACATACATACATACATACATACATACATACATACATACATACATACATACATACATACATACATACATACATACATACATACATACATACATACATACATACATACATACATACATACATACATACATACATACATACATACATACATACATACATACATACATACATACATACATACATACATACATACATACATACATACATACATACATACATACATACATACATACATACATACATACATACATACATACATACATACATACATACATACATACATACATACATACATACATACATACATACATACATACATACATACATACATACATACATACATACATACATACATACATACATACATACATACATACATACATACATACATACATACATACATACATACATACATACATACATACATACATACATACATACATACATACATACATACATACATACATACATACATACATACATACATACATACATACATACATACATACATACATACATACATACATACATACATACATACATACATACATACATACATACATACATACATACATACATACATACATACATACATACATACATACATACATACATACATACATACATACATACATACATACATACATACATACATACATACATACATACATACATACATACATACATACATACATACATACATACATACATACATACATACATACATACATACATACATACATACATACATACATACATACATACATACATACATACATACATACATACATACATACATACATACATACATACATACATACATACATACATACATACATACATACATACATACATACATACATACATACATACATACATACATACATACATACATACATACATACATACATACATACATACATACATACATACATACATACATACATACATACATACATACATACATACATACATACATACATACATACATACATACATACATACATACATACATACATACATACATACATACATACATACATACATACATACATACATACATACATACATACATACATACATACATACATACATACATACATACATACATACATACATACATACATACATACATACATACATACATACATACATACATACATACATACATACATACATACATACATACATACATACATACATACATACATACATACATACATACATACATACATACATACATACATACATACATACATACATACATACATACATACATACATACATACATACATACATACATACATACATACATACATACATACATACATACATACATACATACATACATACATACATACATACATACATACATACATACATACATACATACATACATACATACATACATACATACATACATACATACATACATACATACATACATACATACATACATACATACATACATACATACATACATACATACATACATACATACATACATACATACATACATACATACATACATACATACATACATACATACATACATACATACATACATACATACATACATACATACATACATACATACATACATACATACATACATACATACATACATACATACATACATACATACATACATACATACATACATACATACATACATACATACATACATACATACATACATACATACATACATACATACATACATACATACATACATACATACATACATACATACATACATACATACATACATACATACATACATACATACATACATACATACATACATACATACATACATACATACATACATACATACATACATACATACATACATACATACATACATACATACATACATACATACATACATACATACATACATACATACATACATACATACATACATACATACATACATACATACATACATACATACATACATACATACATACATACATACATACATACATACATACATACATACATACATACATACATACATACATACATACATACATACATACATACATACATACATACATACATACATACATACATACATACATACATACATACATACATACATACATACATACATACATACATACATACATACATACATACATACATACATACATACATACATACATACATACATACATACATACATACATACATACATACATACATACATACATACATACATACATACATACATACATACATACATACATACATACATACATACATACATACATACATACATACATACATACATACATACATACATACATACATACATACATACATACATACATACATACATACATACATACATACATACATACATACATACATACATACATACATACATACATACATACATACATACATACATACATACATACATACATACATACATACATACATACATACATACATACATACATACATACATACATACATACATACATACATACATACATACATACATACATACATACATACATACATACATACATACATACATACATACATACATACATACATACATACATACATACATACATACATACATACATACATACATACATACATACATACATACATACATACATACATACATACATACATACATACATACATACATACATACATACATACATACATACATACATACATACATACATACATACATACATACATACATACATACATACATACATACATACATACATACATACATACATACATACATACATACATACATACATACATACATACATACATACATACATACATACATACATACATACATACATACATACATACATACATACATACATACATACATACATACATACATACATACATACATACATACATACATACATACATACATACATACATACATACATACATACATACATACATACATACATACATACATACATACATACATACATACATACATACATACATACATACATACATACATACATACATACATACATACATACATACATACATACATACATACATACATACATACATACATACATACATACATACATACATACATACATACATACATACATACATACATACATACATACATACATACATACATACATACATACATACATACATACATACATACATACATACATACATACATAAAATCACGCATTTCCCACTTAGTGGGTTAGCACAAACTCGAAAGAATAACAATATCATCCAAAAAATAATCAGTCTCTCTTTCAACAACATTCGTACTAACCTGACATCATAGGTACAACATATATTCCTCACTCTTAACATATTAAAGTGACCAATTTTCGGTAGCGTAATATCGCAACCGGACCACAATAATAGTACAAGACTCGAGATTTTTTCAGCTTTCTTTTATAAGTCAAGATTTGGCTTCCATTTGTAATAAAAAGTACCATATAATTGGTGATAATGCATATCATCTTCGTGAATATTTATTGACACCATATAAAGATTATGGAACATTGTCAGATTCTCAACGCAATTATAATTAAACGATTTTATAAAACCAGACTTAACTATAAAAGATAACGAAAATGATATACCGTTGCCCCAAGACAATGCGCGTAATGATGTATTAAGAAGATTGGGAGAAATTAAAAGAAATGAAATTTTGCACGTTGTTAAATAATTAAATCCTTTTATTAATGTAAGTAATTTTAAAATGTATATATACGCTGGTTTACGGATAAAATAATTGGGGTGTTGGGAATCGAAGAGAATCATTCAAATAGAATTTGCAGTAGATCAAGGGGGACATTCACTTATTGAAAAAAAATTAAACCAGTAGTTCTCAAATTATAAACCAACGTTATATTTTTAAATGAGATGTTATACATTTTTTAGGCTCATTCGACAGAGTTTTTTTTTTCTGAATTCAACATACATAACAAAAATATTCAGAAAAATTCATTTGAAAATTAAATAAATTTTATTTAACATAACACAAAACAGTAGGCCATGATCAATAACAAAACAATAAACTTGTATTTAAGTTCACAAATAATTACTTTTTATAAATAATGATATTTTGACATAACATTAGCAGTTTAGTATAAGTTCATTGATTTGTCATTACTCACGGCCTACTGTTTTGTGTTAAGTTAAATAAAATTTATTTAATTTTCAAATGAATTTTTCTCAATATTTTTGTTATACAAGAACAAAATATTTGTATGGTTGAAAAAATACTCTGTCGAATGAGCCTAAAAAATGTATAATATCCCATTTAAAAAAATATAACTTTGGTTTGAAACTTGAGAACCACTGGTTTACATTTTTTTCTTCAATAAGTGAATGTTTCCCTTGATCTATTGAAACTTTTATTTCAATGATTTTCTACTATTCCTAATAATAAAGAAAATAATCGGGGTGTCACGGATTCGTATATATATATATATATATATATATATATATATATATATATATATATATATATATACATATATATATATATATATATATATATATATATATATATATATATATATATATATATATATGTCGCGGGGTAGTATCACTGGCAAACTCTATGTCGACCAACACTATTTCAGAACCACAGCGATAATATAAACGTGATGATCTCAGCGAGGCGGACCTGCACTCACTCCCTGAGCACCGCTACACACTGATTCCATCCAAGCATTCTAGCCAAGAATGCTTGACGTTTCGATTACGACAATACAATTAGAAGATTATAAGTGATTCATGTAATACTTTATTCATTAAATGATCGTTACGACATGCTTTGATATTACATTCTCCGACACGGCCATTCTGACGTTTCACACGTCCTCGTGTGAACTATCTGAAAACAAAGAATTTATCCACAGTATTTTCGTTTGGCTATCTCTGACCAATAAGTGCTCAAATAGTTACAACTTTGTTCACATTTATATCAAGCTCAAAATTTAGCTATAGTACACTAAATATGGACGCCTTTTTTACAAGACGTCAAACAAAACATAATTCTCTGACAATACATTTCACCAGTAAATACATGACTACCAATATCAGTATTCAAGCATTGTTATAGCTTGTCCAACAGCGACAGACCATCATTGCTTAACCAGCAATCGATCGCTATTCTATCTTCGCTTAACCAGCGCAAGAAAACCATACCGTCATTGCTTACCCAGCAATGGAACATCCTTCCGTCATCGCTTAACCAGCTCGGGAAAACCACACCGTCATTGCTTACCCAGCAATGGTACACTATTCCGTCATCGCTTATCCAGCTCAGGAAAACCACACCGTCATTGCTTACCTAGCAATGGAACACCCTCATTGTACTATAGACAATTCTAGTTTTAATTATTTTGTGTAGAACCTGGCTCTTCGTCAGTTCCTAGGGAAGAAATATCATTATTATCTGACATTTTTCTAATTTGGTCATGTGCGTATTTATAAGTGCGATTAGAGTCATGGGCCTTTAGAACATACAAAACAAATTATTACTGGTTTGCTAACATTCAGGTCCTAAATCAGAAATCCTATGGCAAATCGAAAACTTAGCTCGTCGTCTTAGGCCACGCTTCCCAATTCATTTACTGGAAAACACACACGACAGAGGCACCTAGTTAGCATGTTACCTTCGGCAGAGGTATCAGAGTAGCATACCGAAACACCATGACAGAGGCATCCAGTAGCATGTCATCTTCCATCACGGTTAATAATTCTAAAGAATTTAACGAAAATAACCAATCTCCAGACCAACGCCTCAATTATTCCTTAGCCACTTTTGTTATAAAAGTTTGTCGGCTCTTCAATGTTTTAGTCAACCCTGTGGATTTTCAACGATCCTCTCGATTAGCCTAACTAAATTGTGGTCTCAACCTCCAGAAGGTTCATTATTGTACGCATGAACCGCTCTACTTAAAAATTAGAACATGGATTCATGTGTTATGTAAATAATACTTAGAGCTATCAAAATGTTCTAAATTTGTTAAATAATTCAAACAGATAGTTCTTCTGTTCGTTTTCCTAACTGTATTTTGGCTTAGTGTTTTTTTTAGTTTAATTTTTTGACAAGTTGGTTTTTGCCCTTATTGGAGGTTAGTAAGTTTTAGTCAGTTGATCTTACACTGTCACAGGTGATGCTGTCCATTATAATGTTTCTCGTTTGGCCTACATATCTCACAGGTATTTTTTTTTAAACTTGTTTTTTATTATTGTTTGATAATACTCTGGAAAACGATTGTTGTTGATTTGTGTCAAATATTTTTATTGTAGCACTTAATGAAGGTAACATAATATACCGAAACGTTTGTAAGAGGAGATGTAGAAACAATTTTTTTTTCTTCCTTTATATCCATCATCCGATGAACTTTCTTCAATTAAATTTATCCTTGGATACGATCAAAATATTTTAAAGCAATTTGTTCCAGCGTCCATCACGCTGCACTTAGGCGTCACAAACATTAAGACAAACATTTGAAAAGCAAATCCCGTCTTGTCAGGCTGACAGATTTCTGTTGCTCAATTGTTTTTCAGGTAAAACAGTCTGCTTCGCAACCGTGGCAGGCTCCAGTCCGGGCACCAGCTATCATGTGCAACTCTTCTGCGGCTGATCTAGTTTTGCCACAATTTAAACATTCAACAAATTCACAATTTGACAAAACTGGAATGGTCACCCCGAAAACGGTCACGAGGAGCCTGATCGGCCACAGCCCCATCAAAACCAAAACGCCAAGTTTTATAGCTACGACCATGCTCACCGGAAATTCAATAAAGTCATATAGTATGTTCTGGGAATACACTCAGAGACTATTTCAACCCACTACCATATTTGTACCTAAATTTCAATATTCATGAAAGTTCCATCCGTAACGACTCAGGGTTTTGGAACGTGGACGTGCAGGAACTTGAATAACTTCATACAAATTATACCATGAACAATTGATAAAAGTTCACTCAGATTTGAACTGTCTGCACAGCGCTGTATTATTCACGCTAACACGGTACATCCAATACATTCTCACACTATCAGTGCTACACATCGCCTCATTCGTAGATATTGGGCAGGATGCTCGCCCATTCTGGCTTATTATTTCGAGACAGACTGGTACAGACTTCGTCCATAATTACAGCTCTCCCGCCACTGTCAACAATATTTTTCCCAAATAGCATCATCGTATGGTAACTGATCGAATGCATCGATCTCTCACTTCAATCACATTACCCTTAATGTCAACGCAGATACCTGAAACCTGAATACTCAAAAGTCCACATGCAATTTATACATTAACAAAATCATCAAAACAAATCCCGCAGCAGCCTCGGACACAAGCCGCTGTCCTTCTAGCAAAAACTAGAGATTGCAGGCAGAAACGAACCACTGGCCATACATCACCGTATTTGGACCAATGATCACTCATGCATAATTAGTATGGCGGCAAAAATGTAACAAAACACAGCACAAGCGTCTTTGCGGAAGCGCAACGATAGTTTTTCTTTGTATCACATACCACAGGCGCTATGAATACCTGTCCAAGTGCAGTAATAGAATTTATTCTGGGGCCAACGTCTTTGCACTGTGCAAGACAAAACACTTCAAGCTTGGAGATCTCGTAGGCCACTCATAATTTCTGAAACAAAAGCTACACAAGAGAGTTTTTGGTAATCGCCTTCGGTGGACAGTAGTAAGGCCACTCTTCCAAATAGATTCTCTGTCCTGGTTTACGGATATTTCTAAACTAGAGTCAGCAGAAACTGGATCGATTTTATTTGGTCCGTGCTGCCAAATAAAGGAATCCATACACAACGGTTTCATTATATCTCAAGCAATAAATCTGTGTGCTCAATAAACTTAAACAAGCTCTCAAAGGAGAAGCAATCTACATAACGTCAGATAACCAGGCTGCTTTTACTTGTGAATCAAAGCTAAAATGGGTACCGTAGTATAAGTGAGTCTTAGGCATTTCCTGTGGATACTTGAAAAGCCATAATTCATAGCCTGGAGATATTCATTTCACCCTTGACGATGAACGTTAAAGAGTTATCAGCTCTTAACAAAAGGGACTTTGAATTATGACAAGTATCTTTACTAGTCATTGTTCTATAATATACTAAATTTCAGTTCATCAAAATTTTGAGTGGCTTCCAGACATTCAGTCAAAACATGCTACAGCAGATCTTACTGGTCGTGGTGACAAAAGTCACCAGCGCTTAAAGCCCTCAACCTTATAATGATAATAACAATTTGTAGATCAGTAAACTTTATCTGCAGTTAATAAAATATTAATCTTTAGCATAGTTTTCCAACATATTTCCACCATTAACTATCTTCACTGAAGATCCCCAGTGAAATTTTAATGTTATAATTTATATTTCGGTACACCATGGTTCTGCACCCGCATCGGTCATATCTAGATAAAAAGTAAGTAACGATATATCAAGTGCCTCAAGGTTGCAGTGTACCTACTCAACGTGTCTGTTAGTTTGCGAAACTTGTACAATGAAAACATTTTACAATCTTTCTTGACATACCGAAACACTTTAAGGAATTTGTATTAGTTCGTTTGTTATTTCACAAATAACTAACTAAATCGCAAACTGGTTGATACTCCCGATCTGTGACTACTTGACCTACATTCAGTTTAATAATATTGTCACGTCGCAGACGATGTAAAGGAGTAGAATCAAGCTACCAAAAATGAAATACTTATTACGTCATACAAGCTCAATTACAAAACATCAATCAAAATATAACAACTGCCATGAACACCTACTGTAATAAATAATATCTCAAATAACATATATGGAGATCGGTAATCCGGATCATCGGCCATCACAATATCATAAACAACAAACTCGACTTCGTCTCTCGTTTCTCAACAAGCAACTGACCGAATTGCTTTTATTATAACAGCAACCCAATTGCCACCAACATAGCTCACAACGATATCTTGAGCTTTGTAATAAAATCTCTTACCAGTATTGGAAGACCGCTTAAAATAAATTCAGTACTCATTACTCACGGTTCTACTTAACCAGCTCTTGTAATTACGTCACCACTCTCCGGGTGGGACACAGACGGAATCCTTGTTACTGGTCAATGCCCTAGGATGAAAACCTGCAAAAATTGTTAGACGGCCTTTCCATCTTAACCTGGTGGCCCTACACTTCACTTTATAATTCACAACAGAACAAAAAAAAACACATACAATATTGTGGATCGCAGGCGAATCCCACTTCTGATGTCGCGGGGTAGTATCACTGGCAAACTCTATGTCGACCAACACTATTTCAGAACCACAGCGATAATATAAACGTGATGATCTCAGCGAGGCGGACCTGCACTCACTCCCTGAGCACCGCTACACACTGATTCCATCCAAGCATTCTAGCCAAGAATGCTTGACGTTTCGATTACGACAATACAATTAGAAGATTATAAGTGATTCATGTAATACTTTATTCATTAAATGATCGTTACGACATGCTTTGATATTACATTCTCCGACATATATATATATATATATATATATATATATATATATATATATATATATATATATATATATATAATAAGTAATTTAAAAAAATATTAAAGTAGTTTTAACAAACAAAATTTAACATATACCTTGTTCCATTTAAGCCATTCAGTATTGCAGATAATAGGAAATAGTTTACACTCCTGATTGGCTGAAATTGGAGACAAGTTTACCCAATGTAATTTCGGCTACTGAAAACTGGCGCTGATGTGACCGCCATCTGCTGATTGGCTTAAATAAATAATTCTTTCTTCACTGCATTTATTAAGTCTTTTAAATAGTCTAGTATTTCCTTACGTCGACGTTCCCGATTACTTTCTTTTAAGTGATGCAATTCAATTAGAGTGTCTAAGAGCTGGCATTTCTTTCAGTACGTTGTTTAATCTTAACAATATGTTTTTCTACTAAGAACCGCTGGTTGAATACTGTCGTCAATTAAAGCAATATTATCAAACTCTTCCTTAAATTCTATTCTCGAAACACCTGATGTATGGTTTATATCCATTGCAAGTTTTTTTTACGTTTTTTAATAGTTCTGTAGCGATTTTCACACTGAATGTCGGTACGTTTAACTTGAAATACGTTAAAAATATCCGACGAAATTTCCATCCACATATCATATTTAGTTCTGTATTTTGTCTATGGTCCAACTTGGCTTAAATAGTTTTCATATTTTTCTAAGAAAAACTTTGTTTCTGGGACACTCAATTCATTTTCTGTGATAATATAATGCAAACAATTTAATAGTTTAGATAAATATTGTATTTTCAAAAACATACCTGTTTTCTTTTTGTTTACTCTTACTCTCAATTGCAATTAAATTTACGTCACTCAATTTCTTTATATATTATACGGAATCTTCATTTTTACCTGTAAGGAAAATGAAATTGAACATTTTAAATTATCTAAACTGCTGTATTTTAATTACTTAACAACAAAGAAAATGTTTCTTCGTCTAAATCACAAAGTTCTATTATGTCATTTACCATAAAAGATATTTTATACTGAGTTTTGGTAGTTTCGGGATCCATATTTATCTATAATTAATTTAAAAATTTTTCTTTCTTCTTGTAGATCCTGTTTAATAGTTTTTTAAGGATTGTGTTGTAGGGTATACGGATCAAATATTCATCACATTAAATGTGTTTAATATATTAGGACGTTTCGGTGGTCAAAATGCCACTATCATCAGCTATTAAAAAAATGACAATTTACAAAAGTGTTACAATATTAAGTTGTAAATCAGTATTACCTTAACAAAATCAATTCATGGTATACATGCATATCTTGCACGACGTAAAAACTTCTTATAACAATATGAAGTTTACATAATATTAAAGTATAACTGGAACAAAAGATCGACATTAGGTTTCAAAAGGAATACGCAAATAAAGAAAAAACGTAACTTACATTTACAATGTGAAGTGAAACATACTACCTCCACGGTGGAGGATTTCAAAGTGAAGTTTTTAATAGTTTTGGAAATTTTTTGTAGCTATATTGTACCAACAACACATACAGCTGATATGAAATGTAACTATTGTAAATTATTTATGACAGGCCGCGCGAAATTCAAAAGGTTGTCGAAATTTGTTTGGTGGTTTATGGTATTATATTTATGAATGTTTATATGAATAGTTTCTAAAGTTAACCTTTTGTATTTATTTGCTTCACTACCTATGATTTTAGCGTTTTGAAAATCAAATTTATGGCCTGTTTCTTGGTGATGTTTTGTTAAAGCACTATGGTGTGGGTTTAATAATTGACAATGGTAATTATGTTGGTAAATTGTTTTGTGTAAGGGTTGGGATGTTTCCCCTATGGAACTAGGAACAAGGTATAGTGTTGTGCAATTTCATCAGCAAAATTTTTTGAGTGGACCAGTAAGTGGGTCAAGTTTGGTGAAAACCCAGACATAGAAACACCGGTCAATTTACCCGAAATAATTCTTATATTTCAATTACTGGGCTTCACCATAACTCAGTCTGATGCCATTAACACAGCAGACATTGTTCGCCCTCGCCAACAAACAGACCAAAGAGGCATACATATCAACGTTTCATGTAATCATAGTGGGGTGAATGTAAATTTAGAACGCCCAAATACATGTACAACGAGTACGGACAAAAATAATCACTATGAAAAAAAAAGCAAATCACATCAAATAAACAACTACGTATACTTGACGTACCAGAAGCAGACAAGATTGTCATCCAAACCGTATTAATGCATATCGTAAATATTATTTACGGTCTAAAAAATACAAGTTCTATAGAAAATGAAGATAATTTTTACAACACTTTAAAAGAAACTACCCAGTAAACAAATTTTGATCTCTGTAATGTTACATAGAAGTTATTATCACACATGCAATGTTCATTGTATTGTCCCAAATACATTTCTGAGTGATCTCAGCGACTGCTAATGTCCGCCCCTTGTTACTTTTTTTTGTGATGTGACATAGATGTTTTCAAGTGACGTCTATCTAATATTATCGTACAACCATTCAGAGATGTTTTATTGTGATGTGATATAGATGTTTTCAAGTGACCTCTATCTCATATTATCATACAACCACTCAAAGATGTTTTCTTGTGATGTGATATAGATGTTTTCAAGAGACCTCTATCTCATATTACCGTACAACCAATCAGAGATGTTTAGAAGTTACAATATTTACACCCCTCTCCCTACCTACCGTAATTAACCCCTCCTCTCCTAATATAAAAGTAAATATAAATAGGAGTAAGTATCAGAATGTTAAATTTATTGGAATATAATATATGTGTTACAACATATATAATAATTCTGGGTGGATGATGTAACAAAACCAAAAACAAATTAAATGCAGAATAATACAAAATATGTAACTATATAATATTTAAGTTTTTTCTCGGGCAAATCGTTGCGCCGCATGCCGAAACCAAGCCTTCACCAACTCTTCAAATTCTGCGTCTTTTGTTGATTGAAAATTAGATTTAATGCCCTCTGCAATAATAATAATAATGACAGCTATAATTTAAATAAAATATATTACAAGTTTCAGTACCTTTAAGTATGCTCATAACTTTTAAATTTCTTAGGAGAAAGTTTTGTTTTGCCCCTGTCCAGGGGCATTTTCGGGCTAGATCATTGGTAAACACTTTTTGTAGCGCCCGGTGAATTCCATTTTTTGAGGTGGTACCGCCTAGCATGCTGATCAATGATCGCTGAAAATTTTTATAGTACATTAATTGGTTTATGTAGTGTTTGGTTATTTCAAATAAAATAACAAGATATACAGTACATTTATGCAATTTAACCTGTAGTCAATAACTTCATTATTTTATTTTATTTTTGAGTAACTGATTACTTACATATTGTGAACAAGCAGCTTCATTTTCTTCCAACAGTAAATCAAAATGTTGCAATTCTTCGATGCTTTGGACAGGTAGCTGGGGTAACAAATCAGTTGCAATATTATTAATATTTCTATTTTTATCCTCTAGAAGTTGTAGTCTAGATTCGAACTTCGTAACTATATTTTTAATAGAAATAACATTGTGTAGTATGTCTATTAAAATAGGGTTTTCTGCAATAAAAATTTAAATAAAAATATAATTCCAATTGGCACGTCTTTAGATGTTCAGTGATTTAATTTGTTTCGTTTAATAAATAACAAATGTTTACTTTAACTTTGAATTTATAAGATAATGTCTCGTTATTAAATAAAACTGATTTTTGGACTTCCATTATCTTTATTTAAAATTAAAGAAAATTTGTGTTTTTAAATAAAGATAATGGAAGTCCAAAAATCAGTTTTATTTAATAACAAATGTTTAATTCAAAATTGCATTGAACCTAATTGAATACTTTTACTCAGCATCAATAATTATATTAAGCATTTATTAAAAATATTTAACAATTAAATTTGAGTTTTGTATCGATTTCTTACCATTTAATACGATGTTGTCTAAAATTATTGGTGTGTTGTCAATAGCTGGTAGGGCAGCAGTTTGTGATGGTGTGGACATCAATAATGAACCAGTTTGTGACGGTGTGGACATCAATATTTGACCTGTTGGCGAAGAGGTAGCTTTCGGTGGTTCAGGAGGAATTGATCCTATTGATGAAATGTCATCTGAATCTATAAACAAAAGTAATTAAAGACGGTACCAAAATAAAAAAATCATCTATATCCATACCACTAACATGGCCAATATATCGTTCTGGATCATTGGGATCGAAAAATTCTGAAAAATACATATAATTAATATATTTACTAGTTGCATGATTGCATCATAAAAATATACATACTTTTTACTAATTTGTCCCGTTTCTTCTTTTTAGTTTTTGTTGTTTTAAAGTATTTAGCTTTTCCTAACATATTGATATTATCATATTTTAATAATTTTGTAACGGTGGATGTGTCACTATCTGTGTCTAAATTAAAAAAATTAAAATAACTAACTTATTGGAATGTTTTCTTCAATCATACCTGATGAATCTTGGTACCTTCTTTTCACTTTCGTATTTCTACTTTTTGTATCATCAGCATCAGTATCATTGGATGTGTATATTAACGACTTTTCCTTTGCAATTGCTTCTTCATATGAAGCTAAAATATAAAGAATAAATACATTAAATCTAAAAGTGTTACGAATTAGTAAAATTACGTAAGAAAATTGTATAGTTCGGGATATAAGAAAACAGCTTTCTGTGGAATGTTAATTTTCATATAGATGAACGATCTAAAAACTTTATGAATCAGCTACAGGTACTATTTTCTTTACAAGCTTCACAGAAATTTGTGCACTATAGAAGTCACAGCTAAATTTTGCGAGGAATATTACAATAAATAGATTTTTTTGGATCATGTTACTTCTAATTAAAGATTATAAAAATTTATTTTTTGCTAAAATTATAGAACTTTTTTTAAAACACTTATTTCTGCCTACATTTAAATGCACTCCTTTCCCGCAGTACATATTTAAATGTACAAATTATTTGTTTAAAAATTTGAGATAACACTTTAAGATATAAATCAAGGCAATATAGAAGACATATTTATTTAAAAAAGTAAAGCTTTTTAAAATTTTACCGTATTTTTTATATAGTTTAATCGGATACTTCGTCCAGTTCTCTTCGGGTTGAACTAAATTTCTAATTAATTTTCTTACATTACTTCCCGCCCTTGGCCAATAACATTCTGTTTCCGTTTCATTCAGCCATTTTGTTGGGATGACTGATACAGCATTATCATCTTCTTTAAGGAATTTAACAACGGAAAATATCTAAAAAAAAACAACATATAGATGTTAACTATATATTTGTGTCCCCATACTCGTAATTAGAACTGTTGAAATAAAATTACACTTACAACGGATATAATTTTACTGAAAGCTATTAGTGAATTAGTGGTATTATTACGAAATTATTTTCGCGTAAAGGGAATCTAAAGCACACACTTTTTATTTCATTTCATTTGAATTTATAACTATCACTCGATAGTGCATTCGCCATATAAATATTAATAATATCTGATGAGCATGGAATTTTAAAGAAAAGTTGTTTCTCTCCAAACAATTTGCCTTTCACATAAATTTCGTCACTCAAAATTATTTCATCTACTAGTAGAATACCTCCGTTTTTCAGCAAGCAACAATTATTTCTTCTAGATAAATTTATTTCCATATTTGGCAGCAATAACTTTTTAAAATTTCTTGGTATAGTACACGGTTGTATTGATGATGTATTTGTAATTTCATTTTCTACTCGTGGATAGTCAGGCTGCAATATATCGGTCTTGAAATAAATTCTTTCTTCATTTATTCTGTTTGCTGCCTGTTGTAATGGGTTTCTACTATTTTTAACACATCTTTTTAGTCTTTGCATGTAGTTTTCAAATGGGAAAGCACTAAATTTATCCAGAGGACCATATAACTTAACATCGTCTGGTAAATGCCACAGATTGTGCACATTATGAGATATAAATTCGGGACCGTATATATCTTCATACTTTTTAATAAAGTGATTTAACAATAATTGTGAATATTCAAGATATATTGTACATAATTCAGTCGAACATAGTATACGTATAGCAACACTTAGCATTAAAAACTGATAGTATTTTTTTTCTTGATATATTATTTTTTAGCACAATTGGACCTAGAATTTAACAACACTATTATGGCGAAAAAGTCAAATTTATTTGATGATTATATTATGTGCTTACCACTGTATAATAGAAACTGTCTGAATTCAGTAGCTTTCCAGTAATCTACTTCTAAAATTGATCTTGGTTGACGAGAAAATTCAAAAGGAGTATAAGTTCTCATTTTAAGCAATAAAACGTCTATATTTTTTTTATTTTCGTCGGGCAAACGTACATTTTTCCTACCTTTTACCCAAAAAAGAAGCATTCTTTTCATGACGCCTAAACATACTAAATGCATATAGTCTAGTGGTATTTGTGAAACTAAACCCAAATTTATATTTTCCAATGGCGTAGCTAATTTATGATGATCTGCATGAATTTGTTATTTTAAATTATAACTAGAAATATTTTTATTATACTTACCAGACTAGATGTGTCCATGGTTTTCTCTGATTTGATGCTTTATAAACTACGCACTTAACACTCAACTTCAGTACGAACCACCAGTGTTGCCAGATACGAAAAATAAAAGTCTGGAATTTTAGTGCAAAATGTCTGTAGAATATCTGTAGAACAAAAACTACTGGTACGCAACTTTATCTACAGTTTATTATAAGCCTTTATTATTCTCTAATACAGTTTAAAATTATATACAATGTACATATGTATATCAAATATTATGAGTATTTATTATCGAGTGCGGCAAGCGAACTTCAGTTGGGTGCTGGGACTGCCATTAAAATTTTAAAACTATGTAATAAAAAATTAACCAACTGTTTAAAATGTTTCTTCTCCCATTATAAAGAAATAAATGTTCATATTCTTTCTAATTTGCTTATTTTTAAAATTACTGTACCCATATTTGACAGTTACAGCTCCCAACTGAAGTTCGGTGCCCGCACTCGATTGACATTGCAGATTGCCGCCCTCACTAAACTAAGTGTTATTTTATAATGTGGCATACAATTTATTTGTATAAATTACTTGCTTTCATTTTTTGTAACATAGCATCTGTAATTTTAAAATCAAAACAATTTTTGTCATCTATTAATTGTTTTGTTCTTAAAATACCAATTATTGTGTCGTTTTGTAATTTATTTCTTATCTTATTTTTGAATAGATTTATTGAAGAAAAAATTCTCTCACAGTTAGAACTTGAATGGGGTAATGACATTAGTTGAAAAATAAATTTTGTTAAAGTTGGATAAGCAAGATTGTTATCTTGGGTTTTTATATTAGATATAAATTTCCAAAAATTATCTACATTTATATTCTCTTCTAAATCGAACGTTTCATTTCGCAAAAGTCTCCATTCTGTATCTATACTTTGCAACATATTTTCGGCTATTAAATTAGGGAACTGTATACACAATGGAATAATGGAACGAATATGTTTATCCAGTACAATCAACGGATCTAAATATTCCAATTTTTGCAGAATTACAGAAGAAAAATCAAATCTTTTTTTAATTTGAGAAACGGACTCAATACAAAAATTCAAACATGTTATTCGGAAACTATTTATTTCTTGTACACTTATGTTATTATTTTGTTTTAATAAAAATGCTTCAACACGAGCTCCGAAGTACATATCCTCAATTTTTTGGAAATTTCGTGGATCTGTATGATCAAAATTAGCTAAATTATTACCTATGATATTAAGCTTATCTTGTTCGATAAATAAATCTAAAATACTACGTGTTACTTTGGATATTTCTCTGTGCATTTTATGTATTTGTGTACTTTCAGACTGCATCATCTTATTTAGGTTGTTGAAAAATGGTAACATAAATTCTAAAAAATGCAAATATAATTTATTAATTAGTGTTAACTTATTATAAATTGAAGTAGCCTTTTCTTTGTCATCATCTGAATTAAGAACTATGTCTTGAAAATACAATTTCAGTGCGTCAAACTGTTCTATTAATCGTTTGACGACCATTTCTAAAGAAAGCCACCTTGTTTGTGAGGGATATAATAATTTATGAGGCTTTACTTCCACAAAATGTTGAAATTCCTTTAACTCTAAAGAACGTTTTGGACTACGATTAAAATATGAATAAATATCCAGTGCAAGCTCTTCTATATCTCTTGGAATTTTTTGGCATGCATAAGATGCAACTAAATGAAAAGAATGACATATACATTTCATCAAAAAAATATTTGGAATATCTTTTTTTAAAAATGCAGCCACTGAATTTTTGTTACCAAACATTACATTTGCACCATCACTGCCAAATCCTATTAAATTAGACTTATATGGAATATTAAATTTCTTAAATACGTTAATTATAGCCGAGTAAATAGAAATTGCATCAGCTTTTTGTACTTCAATTAAATCCAAAAACATATCTCTAACAACTAAATTATGTGCTACTCTAACAACTACGACTAAGTTTTTCGTACAGCTTACGTCCGTAGACTCATCCACAATTATTGAAAATTTATTATTTTGTAAAATGTCAATAAGATAATTGTGGGCTTGCTCCCCAGTAACATGTTTTAAAATTCCTGTTGTTTTAGTACGACTACAATTAATTTTTGCTGCAACTTCAGACTCAGGAAACATTGCTCTTAATAACTGCGGCATATGGCTAGAAACATTAATGGCTAAATTGTGTTCTGCAATAAACGCCGCCATTCTTATTTCCGCATGTGACACCTAAAATAACAATAAAAAGCTAAAGAAAATAAAATATATTATGAAGAATTCATTAGTTTACCTGTTTCTCTAAACTGGAAGCTTTTATAAATTTTTGCATATCTACTATCTTTTGTTGGTTTTTAATGTTTTTAGATAATTTTTTATGTTTTGTACGCTTTATATGTTTTATTAGATCTCTTTTGCCAGCTGCTAGCGATAAATCTACATGACATGCATCACAATATGCAAAAGTTTTTCCTTTATTGCTAGGTTTTAACCAACCTTGAAAATCGGGTTGGGTTTCCCATTCTTTTATGTAAGATTGGCTGTATCTAGGTTTTTTAATTTTTGTTGGTTCATTTTGATATGATTCCTCTAGAGGAGATTCTTCATCTTCTGAAGAAGAAAACGCTACATCTTTTCGTTTTTTCTCATCTTCCGTATTGTATTCGTCACTATTTTTGTCGTCGTACATATAACTAGTACTCTCCTCGTCTTCACCGTAATTCATATACATTTTATTTAATTCCTAAAACATAATTTGCAATACAATATATAATTACCTATAAATATATAATTAAAAACTTACCTTCCAAATTATTATTAGACTTCTCGTTCACAGATCAACACAGAAACTTAGGTTAGGTTATAAAATAAAATTTCTCACGACTAGAACAAGGGAATCCCACTTTCCCACTACATCGGCCAGGTGTTGTTTACAAGTATACGACTACTGCGACATCTTTTATGAAAAAAGTTAAGCGAAAGAAAACAGGGCAGCGAAATATTTTATCAACTTAAGGCTTTAAATGCAACATATCAAAAAGTAAAACGTTTCAAAATTTTTGTATGTACCATAATTTGAAAATAGCAAAAAGTCTGTAGATATTTTTAAATAATCTGTAGGTCTGTAGATCAGCTTAAAAATCTGTAGATCTACAGACAAATCTGTAGATCTGGCAACACTGCGAACCACGTGCGAATGTTGGCTGTTGGTAAACGAAACGTAAACATCTGCTTGAACGTGGTGCGTATTTCGCATGCGCACTACATATTTGGGTTTCCCCTCAGACTAAATGAAGTACGTTTATATGTGTAGGCCATGTTTACATTTCACAAATTAATAAATATTCCACAAATATTTTATATATTGTAATTATTTTCTTTTAGCATATAGATTTACACAGAAATTATGCCAATATAAAATATTAAATTACAACGTAATTGCAATTTTTATTTTATACAGAACTTTTAGAAATGAAAAATTATCTATAAAAAAATACATATACATTAAAAAATCATTATAATTTGAATATTGTATTAAATTTTGTAAATGAAAGGAATAACGTATTTATTACAAAATTCAAGTGAAATTCTAAACACCAGAATCTTCATAATGTGCAAATAGACCAGAAAAGTGTAACGGTCAAATTTAGGCGCCAAATTCAAACTCAGTTCATAAGAATATAGTTTTAATTTCCGTGTATTTTTTAACAAGGAAATTTTTGCTTAACTTTAAAGGCCGAGAAATTTTATAGAAGTAAATCTTTTATCCAAAATATTATATGTACCACCTAGACCGATCCTAGATTCGTACAATAATATTCACATAAACTGTGCACAATGCGCAGTTTATAATTATTATTTAAGTAATAATACAACACTACAAAATTCAATGAACATATCTCGATTGATCCTACAACTTCGGTATGCAGCCAATCGCAGCATAGTTTGTGTTGTACTTGATCTATTTACGGACGGGTGAGGGATTATCAAAAACATACGAAATTTTAACTTACGTAGCATTTTAATTTCTAATAATATTCTTACTACTTTTTAAGGGTTTTAAACTGTTGGACACCATTACTGAATAAACAAACTATCGAATTATTAACAACAGGTGCTTAATTTATGTAACAAATTATCCTTTTTTGTCAGTAAAATCACACTTCCATAAGAAACCTATACTGGAGAATTCAAACTATGAACTCGCGCCAAATGCAAATCCTAACCTTACTTTTCTGGTCTATTTCTTACATACGAGAGATGTCGAAATTTTCATATCAAAGAGATATTACATTTAAGATATCTAAAAAGTCTATCATCGAGATGTCTATTATTGTATATTTTTAATATAACAGAGAGGTCGGAAATTGGATATCAGGAAGATGTTACATTTAAGTTATCTAAAAAGATATATCTCAGTGATGTCTAATATGCTACAAACATTTTTTCAATATTGCAGGGATATTGCATATATGTTTTTAGTTTACATTGCTACTGAGACAAGCGTGAGACCTTCTGACACCTCGCACAGATGAAACGTGTTTACTGGGTAATTCTGTATCAGACACAGAAACAGTTCATAATAATTGTACAAATGAAGGTTCTTCCTGCCATTTTAGACGAAGAAGAACTAGTCTGAGTATTATGAATTTTAGCTCAACAGATTCTTCAGAGAACGTATCTACGAAATCGTCATATAACTTAAGATCGAAGAAAGATTTTTCTTGTGTTTTCTGCCATAAGATGTACAAACAAAAACAACATTTAATGAGACATATGAATTGTTACATGAATTTAGAAAAAGAAAAATATATTTGTTTTATATGCGAGAAAAGTTTCAAAAGAAGTGACACTCTAAAGAAACATATGAAAACACATGCGGGCATGGAGAATTTTAAGTGTACTGCATGCAAGAAATCCTTTAGACAAATTAAAGAACTAAACCCACATATGATATGTCACAAAAATTTTAAATGCCAAATATGCAATAAGGAATTTAAAATAAACAAAAATTTAAAAAGCCATATGTTAACACATGTAGAACTAAAAAAATTCACATGTACCATATGCTCCAAATCATACAAACACGAAGGAAATTTAAAACGACATATTAAAACTATACACAAAGATGCGAATATATGACGAAGGAAGAAAATTTATGGTATTCAAAATAAAAAAGCTAAACATGTGTTATAACAACGACAAGGATGATGACGATTCCACACCACCAAAAAAATTTAGAACAAAGATACAAGTTTTATTCAATTAATATTGTTTTTTGGATTGTGTTGTAGGGTATACGGATCAAATAATCATCACATTAAATGTGTTTAATATATTAGGACGTTTCGGTGGTCAAAAATGCCACCATCATCAGCTATTAAAAAAATGACAATTTACAAAAGTGTTACAATATAGTATGTTATAAATCAGTACTACCTTAACAAAATCAATTCATGGTATACATGCATATCTTGCACGACGAAAAAAATACTTAAATTTCCATTCGTATACACACAAAATATAAAATAAGTGTCATAAACGCATTGGTAGATTGTGCAATTAGATTATCACATCTTACATTTCATAATAAGAATATAGCATTCATAAAAGAGACTTTAACTAAGAATAACTACCCATCACAATTATAAACAAACGTATAAATCAATTAAAATACAACACACATCGACAAAAAAACAACAATAACGGCAACAATACGGCTGACGAAAACATAACATACACAAAAATACCGTACAACCATAAAATACAAAACGGTTTAAATAAAATATTAAAAGACACCAATATAAGATTAGCAAATAATAATTTAGCTACTACAAAAAAATTATTTACTCAACTAAAAGACAAAGAGGAACTTAAAAATAAAAAGAATGTAATATACCAAATTGAATGTAAAGGATGTAGCAAAATTTATATAGGGAAAACATCCCCACCCTTACACAAAAGAATTTACCAACATAATTACCATTGTTAATTATTAAACCAACACCATAGTGCTTTAACAAAACATCACCAAGAAACAGGCCATAAATTTAATTTTCAAAACGCTAAAATCATAGGTAGTGAAGCAAATAAATACAAAAGGTTAACTTTAGAAACTATTCATATAAACATTCATAAATATAAAACCATAAACCACCAAACAAATTTCGACAACCTTTTGAATTTCGCGCGGCGCGTCATAAATAATTTACAATAGTTACATTCCATATCAGCTGTATGTTTTGTTGGTACAATATAGCTACAAAAAAATTCCAAAACTATTAAAAACTTCACTTTGAAATCCTCCACCGTGGAGGTAGTATGTTTCACTTCACATTGTAAATGTAAGTTACGTTTTTTCTTTATTTGCGTATTCCTTTTGAAACCTAATGTCGATCTTTTGTTCCAGTTATACTTTAATATTATGCAAACTTCATATTGTTATACGAAGTTTTTTCGTCGTGCAAGATATGCATGTATACCATGAATTGATTTTGTTAAGGTAGTACTGATTTATAACATACTATATTGTAACACTTTTGTAAATTGTCATTTTTTTAATAGCTGATGATGGTGGCATTTTTGACCACCGAAACGTCCTAATATATTAAACACATTTAATGTGATGATTATTTGATCCGTATACCCTACAACACAATCCAAAAAACAATATTAATTGAATAAAACTTGTATCTTTGTTCTAAATTTTTTTGGTGGTGTGGAATCGTCATCATCCTTGTCGTTGTTATAACACATGTTTAGCTTTTTTATTTTGAATACCATAAATTTTCTTCCTTCGTCATATATTCGCATCTTTGTGTATAGTTTTAATATGTCGTCTTAAATTTCCTTCGTGTTTGTATGATTTGGAGCATATGGTACATGTGAATTTTTTTAGTTCTACATGTGTTAACATATGGCTTTTTAAATTTTTGTTTATTTTAAATTCCTTATTGCATATTTGGCATTTCAAATTTTTGTGACATATCATATGTGCGTTTAGTTCTTTAATTTGTCTAAAGGATTTCTTGCATGTAGTACACTTAAAATTCTCCATGCCCGCATGTGTTTTCATATGTTTCTTCAGAGTGTCACTTCTTTTGAAACTTTTCTCGCATATAAAACAAACATATTTTTCTTTTTCTAAATTCGTGTGACAATTCATATGTCTCATTAAATGTTGTTTTTGTTTGTACATCTTATGGCAGAAAACACAAGAAAAATCTTCCTTCGATCTTAAGTTATATGACGATTTCGTAGATTCGTTATCTGAAGAATCTGTTGAGCTAAAATTCATAATACTTAGACTAGTTCTTCGTCTAATATGGCAGGAAGAACCTTCATTTGAACAATTATTATGAACTGTTTCTGTGTCTGATACAGAATTAGTTTCTTTTAAAGTGTTGTAAAAATTATCTTCATTTTCTATAGAACTTGTATTTTTTGACCGTAAATAATATTTACGATATGCATTAATACGGTTTGGATGACAATCTTGTCTGCTTCTGGTACGTCAAGTATACGTAGTTGTTTATTTGATGTGATTTGCTTTTTTTTCATAGTGATTATTTTTGTCCGTACTCGTTGTACATGTATTTGGGCGTTCTAAATTTACATTCACCCCACTATGATTACATGAAACGTTGATATGTATGCCTCTTTGGTCTGTTTGTTGGCGAGGGCGAACAATGTCTGCTATGTTAAATGGCATCAGACTGAGTTATGGTGAAGCCCAGTAATTGAAATATAAGAATTATTTCGGGTAAATTGACCGGTGTTTCTATGTCTGGGTTTTCACCAAACTTGACCCACTTACTGGTCTATTCAAAAAAATTTGCTGATGCCATTGCACAACACTATACCTTGTTCCTAGTTCCATAGGGGAAACATCCCAACCCTTACACAAAAGAATTTACCAACATAATTACCATTGTCAATTATTAAACCCACACCATAGTGCTTTAACAAAACATCACCAAAAAACAGGCCATAAATTTGATTTTCAAAACGCTAAAATCACAGGTAGTGAAGCAAAAAAATACAAAAGGTTAACTTTAGAAACTATTCATATAAACATTCATAAAAATAAAACCATAAACCACGAAACAAATTTCGACAACCTTTTGAATTTCGCGCGGCCCGTCATAAATAATTTACAATAGTTACATTTCATATCAGCTGTATGTGTTGTTGGTACAATATAGCTACAAAAAATTTCCAAAACTATTAAAAACTTCACTTTGAAATACTCCACCGTGGAGGTAGTATGTTTCACTTCACATTGTAAATGTAAGTTACGTTTTTTCTTTATTTGCGTATTCCTTTTGAAACCTAATGTCGATCTTTTGTTCCAGTTATACTTTAATATTATCTAAACTTCATATTGTTATAAGAAGTTTTTTCGTCGTGCAAGATATGCATGTATACCATGAATTGATTTTGTTAAGATAATACTGATTTATAATTTTGTAACACTTTTGTAAATTGTCATTTTTTTAATAGCTGATGATGGTGGCATTTTGACCACCGAAACGTCCTAATAATCCTTAAAAAAATAATTTAAAAATTAAAATTATATTTGTAATATTTAGTACGCAAAAATGTTAATATTAACTAACCTTAAATTATATAAATATGTAAACAGATGTAAGCCAGGCACTGTTTGCACTGAATATATTATTTCTTTTCTGTTGACCCCCGTTGGCGATGCAATCAAACTGCACTCGAATGAACATTGTTACAGTGCCTGACGTCACATGATTGAACTGAATGCGACTCCACTTTTGACATTGGAAAACGCCATAACATAGTACCGTGGTTACGACTCACCCATAGAACACACAAACTAACGTATTATAGAATGCGAAGTCTATATGTAAAACACTAGCGATTAGAGCGAGTCTGGTGCTAAAGGCGGACGAGCGCTGAATTATTATAGCAATGAAATTCCGCGCGCTTCCTATAGCTAAAAATTAAATTTAAAAGGAATAAAATAACTGAAAAAAAAGTGTTATGAAATTTATTTGTTTATTTTAGACATATATGCTTGTCTACGTTTGTAATACAACATTGCTTTTTCTTGGAACAATCTATTTGATTCGTTTACATATGTATATAATAAAAAATTGCATGTGTATTTTAATACATCCTCTAACATATGATGTTCCTCGCATGTAAATATATTTCAAACAATTTTAATGACATTTTTCATAAGAACATATAAAATATTTCATTTATCTGCCGTTATGACGCGGCAGTCAGTATCGCTGTCTAGATCAGATATACGACTGCCAGACTTTAGACAATGGAGAAGGGAGTGATCCTTAAGAGATGATAAGAAAGAGCCAAGTAATTTGTATACTTATACGAATCGTATTAAATCAAATTAAATACACTCTACCTACCTCGCATATAAAACAAACATATTTTTCTTTTTCTAAATTCGTGTGACAATTCATATGTCTCATTAAATGTTGTTTTTGTTTGTACATCTTATGGCAGAAAACACAAGAAAAATCTTCCTTCGATCTTAAGTTATATGACGATTTCGTAGATTCGTTATCTGAAGAATCTGTTGAGCTAAAATTCATAATACTTAGACTAGTTCTTCTTCGTCTAAAATGGCAGGAAGAACCTTCATTTGAACAATTATTATGAACTGTTTCTGTGTCTGATACAGAATTAGTTTTGTTTTGTTTGTTATTTCGGATTCCTTTCAGCAAATGCGGAAAATCATATAAATGTATGATTTCTTGTCTATGAACCTCAAATTCCAATCCCCGGAATTCCTCTCCTTTCCTGCTGTACTCGTTAATAGTTTCTCGTTTTATATAATTCACGGCGGCTAAATTTGTTTGGGCTTGGTCATAGACTGTTGCTACTATGTGTAACCCAGTAGTGCGTACTGCTCTAACAACTTCTTTTACTATTTTCACTAAGTTGATACTTGTAGTTTCGCTTCGCGTATAGTAGTACGCAACTGGCTGCGTATATTTCTTATAAATACCGCGAACCATAAAAATTCAATTCTTTTGTTACTCCCTCCCAAATCTTCAAAGCCGGTCCATTCATCAACATGAGCGTTGTATTGTAGATATGGGCGATGGACATTTCATCATATACTAGTGTATAGTATTTTTCTTTTGATTTGAGTTTCCTGGCAGTATTTTTCAAATTTAAAAAAATTATTTATTCCGTCGTTAAACGGTATCATTGTTTTTCAGGACGGCAGGGCAAGCATTTTTTGGGATTAGTCGGTACCCTTTATCACTTTGTTTAAACAACGATAAGGCCATTATTTTATATTCCATGGTAAATCTGCGACCTTTTGGCTTCAGTTTCATATTTCTTATTTGGAATAAAATAAAGCTGTAGGTCAATTTGTCCTCAGATTTAATATATTTTTTTTATAAAAATCAGACTCCGCCATTGTTTCTGCAGCATAAACGCGTTGTTTATACGATAAACACAGATTAGCCATTTTATTGTGTTGGTTGTGTAACTGCACCGTGGCTCTAAATTCATTTCTGTCAGTAGATTTCTCCTTTTCTTCCCTCATAAGAACAAAAAAATAAAATGAAACAGGGCAAATAATAAATATATTATGTATTTATATTTGTACCAGCTGAATAGAAGATAGTAAAAATTTGCATGGCAGTTCTAGTTAAGAAGGAATGTTGCTGGTAATTGTTAGTTGTAGAGAATCTTTTCTTATTTCTTAGAAAATTAATTTCAATTAGGCTGACTATACTTTTGGAACTGTCGTTAACTATGTTACAGGATTATTTTTAATGCTATTAGCTAGTACTCGGCATTAACAATAAACCTTTACTAAAATTTTATACTTAAAGGATTATTATTGAAAATTCTTGACTGTTAGAATTACTTATGCCTCATAAAATTAAATTCATTAAGCTGCTTATACATTACAGTTAGTTCCGGGGCCAGACCAGTCGTTAAAATGAAATACAGTGTTGTACAAATGCAAAACTTTGCAACTTTTCATTTTTCGTAGTGTTACCGTTGATAACATTTTTTTTGCAAATGAAAAGTCAAAGTATTTGATTGTTTTTCTTTGGATAATTTGGTTATTTTATATTAATATGATCTGACAATTATATGTCATTTATCATCTTCATTGTCAATAGTCAATATGTGTTCAAAAAGTGATGATAATTATGAAAAAGATAGCATAACTAGAAGTTATTAAGAAAAAAAAACAACTCTATTTGCTTTCTTTAGCGGGAATAAAGTTACGGCGAAAAAGAGAAAAATTTAAGCTTAGTTGAAATTTACTTATTCTTTTTTTTGGTAATGTTGACTACATAAACTTGAAAACCAGAAATATTATTAAATACGGCTTCACATACATTAGGTTTGGGCAACTACAAATTATTAAATAGTAACTCTAAAATATAATTAAATGTTACTGTTTAAATCATAGAACTACCTTCATTTCAGCAGTACATGGTGTTGAGGTTGCAGGTTTAGTTTCTGCAACATTTATATCACCGTAAATCTGCATTGAAACAGGAGCCGGATGAGCAGACTTGGAATATTCGCCATGGGCACATTATCCTACATAAACAAAAATAAAACATAAAAATTAATTTAAAGGTAGAATTGTATGTCATTTTACCTGGTAAATGTAACGTTGGTAACGAATACACCTTCAGTTTGCTCGAGTTCGGAACTCTGCATTCTTCACCAAAATGTTTATCACAAACAAAATAGTTTCTGTGCACATTTACCGGATCAATAATAAATAATTCAGAACATCCAATGCGCCCCAACCAAATATTGTAAACTTCCTTATAAAGTTCAGGAACTCGGTGTGTTGTCAACTCTAGCCGATCACAATTTGGAACACGTTTACTTTTTTAGCCACAGTTAAATTGTGAAAGAATAACATAGGTTAAAAAAGGTATAAAGGATAACAAGTATAACGAAGGGTGGAACAGTGTTAAACAATCAAACAAATAACAATAATAAGAAAACTAACAACGATAACAATAAAAAATGCAATCACACTCCAAGAAAACAAATTAAACAATCAAGCTAACTACCACACAAAGAAAAAAATAAGTAACACAAACACAAAAATCTCACTCGGAATTGCACAATAGGAAAATTAACTGTTAACACTACAAGAGCGGAAACAAAAATGAATTAAAAATGAATCCACCAAAGTTTTCAACTCCATTTTGAACTTTCTGCGAATTCTGCGCCTACAGTAGCGACAATGACGCTCAGCGTATAACTAATAACATCCGCAGCGCCATTTGCGGCTGAGCGTTGAACTTAAATTAAAATCTTTGTTCGCGTAATAGTGTGCACAGCATAGACTCACCTTTGCCTATAGGTCGTAAAAACCTGCTTAAAGCATTCTAGCTATTTGGGTTGCGACGCGGCAGTCAGTATCGCTGTCTAGATCAGATATACGACCGCCAGACTTTAGACAATGGAGAAGGGAGTGATCCTTAAGAGATGATAAGAAAGAGCCAAGTAATTTGTATACTTATACGAAACGTATTAAATCAAATTAAATACACTCTACCTACCGTAGTCATGTAGCTGAAATGGACTTATTAGGACTTTCAATTAATACGCAAAAAGCAAAATAAATGTATGTATAATTATTAATCAAGTGTATACAGGGTAAGTGCAATAATTACCAATATGTGTCGATGTGAAAATACGGCCTGATAACCGGTAGTATTCGCGCAGTATCTACCGGTACGATATCTCACGATTGGTCAATGGCGGCGATACGGGCATTCAGAGCCAGATGTAACACACCCGACTACGCACAGGTTATCAGCTACGACGGTATGCGATAATGCAACAATTATAAAATTAATAAAATTTTATTTAAAATTCTAATATTTCGCTCCTAGTTTTGTAACTTCTTCAGGGAATACTAAAAACTACGTATGTAATCCAGACTGTTTCTTTGTCTTTTCAAGAATTGTGTTTTCTTGCACTCGCTTATGTATTTATATTGTCATATAATATTTATTAGTATAATTCGGCCCCTTTCCCTACTTGACATGGTGATTTCTTAAATAAGATATTAGTACATCGAATTAGAAAATTAGGATAAGATTAAAATTGCTATTTTTATATATTTCATATTTCCAAAGAAAACTGAATTAAATTTTTACAATTACTTGTAATAGTTATTTACGATATAACTGGGATATAGACATTATTAACGCAAGTATCGTGAAAAGCCCCACGAATATCGTACAAAATTTTATCTATCACCGTAGACCATATCCATTGTGGTTCTACACTATACTAGAGTGCTTACAGCCATAAAATCGTGTCGCCGGGTTTTCCATTGCACTTTAACGGCTACTATCTCTTTTTATACGGTGGTTCTCAAACGATGGTTCACAGTTTCAGTATTACTTAAACAAGCGAAAATAAGTTACACAAGGATAAAATAACACATTTTATAATGTAAATAACACATTTTATAAGGAAGTAGTCATATTAATAATTTTATTTTGCACAAGAAGAAATTGAAGCTTTATGGAAGATGGGGTGCAAATATCTGAAATAAAAAACATTATTTAGAAAAATATACATTATAAAACAATTAATACAATATACAATTTCAAAATATTATTTTAAAGAAAATTGTTTATTCAGTTTTGCACGTAAGGATGCACGACTTCCTTGTTTCTTTATCGTTAATTGGGTTGCATGTGCCCTACTTCTTATATTTATTTATATTTGGTGACTTCTTTTACTACTTGTATTTCGTGAACATCCTCCAAGAGAGACGTATGATTATGTTTTGGTCAAATAAATCTAACCTAGTTCCAAAATATATAACATTTAGATGTACAATTTTCGACAAAAAAATGTTTGCTGCCATCTTATCGAAAACTTATTGTCTACGAAAAATTTCAGCGTTTTTAACAATATCAAATATGACATTACTTGCAATTTTTAATCTTCGTTTTTAAACTCTTTAAATGCTGACGCTGCAAATTTTGTTTCTCCATTAAAATAAAATAAAATTAAGCAGTCATTAATTTTTTTAATTCAATTCAATATGAGTCCTCAGGACAGAGTCCTCGGATATATTGCATTGTTCATTTAATATACCGAGTGTTCACTTTTTTTATAGGACATAGGAAATACAGTGTCAAAATTTTCATTACGCGATAGTTCGTTCCCTATGAATTTTAGAACAAAAGTGTGAATACAAAAAATGTTCAGAATTAAAAACTCCATCGAACAAGCTTCAATTTATTGATATAATTCGTTCCTGTCATGAGATAAACGTAAAATAAAATTTATAATTTTTAGCTATTTACAGGGTGCCATGGAAAGAAAACATTTGTCATTAAGTTATTACCATGATTTAATTAATTAATACAACTGAATTATTAAGTTTATGTAATTTTATTTATAATAATAACTCCTTATTAACATTAGTACCTAATACGATTAAAGAAAATAATTTTAAGTTTCAATAATTCCTTATAAATATTGTTATAAAATTAGATGATATTTAGATTAAATGTTCAAACAAATTCCCATCAACTGCTAAACAATACCCTAATCTATCATAAAACTCCCGTCGAACATGACAGTTGTCTAAATGTGACATTATTACATTCTTCAACAATTGCATTTTTCAGTTCATTAATATTGTCATATGAATTTTTATAAAGTTTTTCTTTTAAGTACGGCCATAAAAAATCACACGGTGCTAGGTCCGGAGATCGTGCTGGCCAATGGATTGGACCTCTTCGACCAATCCAAGCATTTGGAAAACACTGGTCCAAATACAACTTAGTTTCATGGGTGGAATGCGCCGGACATCCATCATGTTGATACCAGACAATACTATCAGCATTTGAATATTGTTCCAGTTCTGGTCCAATGTCATTTTCTAACATATTTAAATATTTATGTCCGTTTAATGTTTCTTCGATAAAAAACGGTCCAATAATGTGTTGATCAAAAATTCCGGCCCATACATTTACTTTTTGTGGATACTGCGAATGAGTATTTATAAGTAATTGCGGATTTTCTTTACTCCAGTATCGAAAATTTGTTCGCCATGTAGAGTAAATGTTGATTCATCAGTGAAACAAATGTTTTTCAAAAAATTTCGATCCAAATTTGCTTTATTCATTACATTTTCACAAAATTCACTTCTGGCCATTTTATCTGCTTCAAATAATTCCTGGTGTTTGGAATACTTGTACGACTTATACTTTTCTTTTTTTAATACATTGTATACAGTGGTCGGTTGTACATTTAATTCAGCAGCAATCTGACGTACACTTTTATTTGGGTTTTCTGTCACGCATAAAAGTATATTTAGTTTATTCTCGTTCAATCTATCTTCTTCATTTGGTTCAACAATTTCGTTTATTCCTCTGCACTTGTTACAAAGAGGAATAACACTTCCTGTTTCATTAAAAAGGTTTATAATTCTGCTAATAGTCCCACGTGCAGGAATAGGCCGGGCCTGATATAATGCACTAAATAAATCTCTCACTTGATTTATCGAATTTTCAGCCAAATACCATTTTATCCAGTGAATTTTTTCAGAGATAGTAAATGTATCCATAATTACTGATAAATAATTTAAATGAAGGCAATAATTATTAAATCTTTACGACAATAACAAATGTCACCTGTCAATCTCAAACAATACAGCTGTTTGAATTGTATATTTTGTTTTCCATTGCACACTGTAAATAGCTAAAAATTATAAATTTTATTTTAAATTTATCTCATGGCAGGAACGAATTATATCAATAAATTGAAGCTTGTTCGATGCAGTTTTTAATTCTGAACAATTTTTGTATTTACACTTGTTCTAAAATTCATAGGGAACGAACTATCGCATAATGAAAATTTTGACATTGTATTTCCTATGTCCTATAAAAAAAGTGAACACCCGGTATATTAAATGAACAATGCAATATATCCGAGGACTCAAATGAACTTGATAAATTGATATTACTTGTGAATAAATCAAGTTTAAATGAGTTACAAGAAAATATATTTTATATATCAGAATGTATGTATATATATATATATATATATATATATATATATATATATATATATATATATATATATATATATATATATATATATATATATACCGGGTGTCTTAGGCCGACCGACACATGGGCGATTAACATGTAAAATTAGTTAATTGTGAATAGTATCTCCCCAGTGCAAGATATTAAGATGAAATTTTGCATGCTTATCCGGGGATACTATTTCTATGGATTTCAATTCAAATCAGTCAATTTACAAGTGTAATATAAGAATAAATTAAGAAAAATTGTAGAAGTACCATGAATGTTATTCATATCTTGAAAATAATAGTATCTAAGCAACAGCTCTGATAGAGTAGGGGTAACGTGCGCGCTTCACAATTTAGAGAGTCGGGTTCGAAACCAACCGACAGCAATATTTATTTTTTAATTTTTTCTTTTCAAAATAATTTTTATTATTAGTATGTTTTTAATCTTTTCTTAATATTTAATTTAATAAAGTGGATACATTGTACGTAACAAGATTTATTTATTTAAAAAATATTTTATTATTTGCTTTATTGGTTTATTATAAATTAAATTTCTTCAAATTATAGTTAGCCCTGACGAAAAAAAAAACGAGAACATTTGATTTGAATAATCAAACGTCAAATGCAGATTTGTATTGTACTATCTTTATTTGTTGCTAGTGTTATTTAAATAATATGGATTTAACTACAAAATTGGTATTTTGCGTAAGATTATTTTTATTAAATTTATTATGTTTTGTCTCTAATTAGCTATTTAGGTACGTAACCGATGCTCTTGGATAAGAGCTACATTTAATGATACTGGTATTCACGAATTTTATTTCAGTTTATTTCTAGATTTCAGTGTGAGAACATCGATATTATAGTGGTTCAGGTGAGAGTTAATCTAGCATGTGTATGATTGTGAGTGTGCGTGTGAGCAGTACTGGGTACTGTAGTGGCCGCATCGTGTGAACCCGAGGGTCGCCAACGGTAGCAGCAGGGAAGGCTGTAGTGACCCACATCTGTGGTCGCCAACGGTAGCAGCAGTTAGGGCTGTAGTGATCTGATCCAGTTGGTTAAGAGGAATGTCTCCGGATCACCACCGAAGCGGCAGTGGTTCCGTAGTGGCCGCTCGTGTGAACCCGAGGGTCGCCAGCGTAGCAGCAGGGAAGGCTGTAGTGACCCACATCTGGTGTCGCCAACGGCAGCAGCAGTTAGGGCTGTAGTGATCTGATCCAGTTGGTTAAGAGGAATGTCTCCGGATCACCACCGAAGCGGCAGTGGTTCCGTAGTGGCCGCTCGTGTGAACCCGAGGGTCGCCAGCGTAGCAGCAGGGAAGGCTGTAGTGACTCACATCTGGTGTCGCCAACGGCAGCAGCAGTTAGGGCTGTAGTGATCTGATCCAGTTGGTTAAGAGGAATGTCTCCGGATCACCACCGAAGCGGCAGTGGTTCCGTAGTGGCCGCTCGTGTGAACCCGAGGGTCGCCAGCGTAGCAGCAGGGAAGGCTGTAGTGACCCACATCTGGTGTCGCCAACGGCAGCAGCAGTTAGGGCTGTAGTGATCTGATCCAGTTGGTTAAGAGGATTGTTTCCGGATCACCACCGAAGCGGCAGAGGGTCCGTAGTAACTAGCGGTACTGCCCGTAGTTGCCAACATGTGTGTACGGTGTGTGAATGCCTGAACCTTTCAGAAATGATTGCCTCCTCACTGAGTATTTCTCATGTGTTAATTCTTTTACAGAAATAATCACGGCGTGAAGGAGGATTTCGCGTGACCGGGTTTGGCCAGGCGACGGTCATCTAGATTTGTTATTATTTTTGTATTAATACTGTATATACCGGTTTGGGTGATAAATGTGTTTTAATATTCTAATTTTCAGCGGTAATATTCAATCTTCATTTATAACATATATATATATATATATATATATATATATATATATATATATATATATATATATATATATATATATATATATATATATAAATTAAATTTGTGTTCAACTTAATATTGAAAAAAAACAAAAGTTTATTTTCATAAATTTATTTATTGAACTTATATTCTCTAAGTACAAAGAATCACTTATCGAGTCGATATGTAACGTGGAGAGTCGTTAATACAATAATGAACGCTTATCACATAGATTTTTATAACTACAATTCCAGAATAATCTGGTATATACTGGTTATAGCAGAAAAGTACAAGTGTTAACTGTTATCATGGTTGATAACAACTTAGTAGTTTTCCTATATGGTCAAACAAAGGAAATGGGTATAACATAATTCCTCCCCTCAAAGATTGAACTTTGTTTGATCATCCGAGGCTTTTGAAAATAGAGTCTTATTTCACAGAGTGTATTGTTTTAATGGTATTTCGTCCTTTTCAATTGGAACATTTTCTTTTTTTTGTTTAAATAATTTGTTTCTCAATAAAACTCTATTCTTTACAATAAGGTATAAACATATAATAATTATAATTATGGTTAGTAATACATATTGGTAATGGTAATGGGGTGTTTCATGATGTTTGTTTAATTCTTGGAGTTCAAAAAGGCTAAGGTCTTTTAGTTTTACATCCTTAATGTCTATAGTTTTCAATGAATCTATTTTGTTTTTAATAATATCTGATTTTTCTATTTCCAAAATTATTGGTTTGCTAATTAATTTGTTATTAAACTTTCTACCGTTTATTTGGCAATTTGGTTCAGTAATTTTGTAAATTCCTTTGTCTTTCAAAATTGTGTTTTGACTAGAACACTTTAATTCTTGTGGTGTGTCTATTTGAATAATATAAATTATGTTGGAGTTTTCAATTTCGATAATATTATTTTCTTTTGATATTTCCCTAATATTACAATTTTTGCTGTTGTGTTTTTCCATTAATGTTTCTGAACATAGGTCTGTTGTTTCGAATTTTGTCTTACAAAAGTTTTCGTAGTTCACAGTTATAAGATTTTCGCAAATATAGTTAACATTGTTTATTTTAATTAGCAATTGTTTTATGAAATTCAATTCAAGGAGTTGGTTTTGTTGAAGGAAAGGTATAGGGGTGATTTGTCTTGTGACATATTTGGTTTTTGAAAATTTCGGAATTATTATCAAATATTGTAATTTGTTATTTTTTATTCTACAATATGAGTGTATGAGGTTTAAATAGTTTAAATATTCATTTTCTTGGATGTCTGTATTACTTTTTATGATGGTCATTAGTTCTTTGATATTTTCATTTTCCAATAATGATATGTGAAAAGTATTGGTACTACAAAAAGCTAGGGTTATTTCTATATTATTTATAATATCGTTAAGTTCTATAATATTATTATTTATTAAGTCTAATGTGTTGGATTCTAACTTTTTCATATAGAGGTTGTTTGAATTTTTTCATTAGTCTAGGATTTCGTTTTAAGTATGCATGATCTTTAATTATTTCATTTGGGGGGTTTGGTTTAAATCTTTTTGCTTTATCGTTAAAAATTTTATCTTTTACTTTCATATTTTCCTTACGTTTATTTTCTTGATATGTTTGTAATCGTTCTTGTAATGTTTCTTTTTTTGAGGGAAATTTGTTTGCGTATGATTTACCAAACAGAATTTCGTTGGGTGTTAATGACGTGGTTGCACTTATTGAATTATTGTAGGCGTGCATGGCTTGTTCGATAATTTGTTTTAATGTATTTTCGGGAAATCTTTTGAATAATATTCTCATATGTTCGATTAATGTAGAGTGAAATCTCTCTATTTGATTGGATTTTGGATTACCTGCTGAAGTAATGTGTAAATGAATATCTTTATTGTGACAAAATGTTTTTAATGTTAGGTTGTCAAATTCTTTGCCTGGGTCGCAAATTAATTTGTTTGGATACTGATAACTATTGCAAAAGCATTCTATGTGATCGCATATTTCTTTAGCTGTTTTGGATTTCAATGGGTATATTCGGGTGTATTTTGAGAATTGGTCTAGGATGGTTAGGAATATTTTCCCGTCTAATGTTAGTAAATCTGCGTTAATAATTTCGAAGGGCAGATTTGGGGTTTCGGTAAGAATGTCATTAATTTTGATTGGTTTCCTATCATATTTGCAAGTTTTGCAAATTTCACAATTATTAATAAATTCTGTTATTGTTTTAATCATATTAGGCCAATAGTATTTTTGTTTTAATTTGTCATAGGTTTCTTTTATTCCTCTATGATTTGTTTTTCCATAATGATATGAATAAACAATTTCATTTTGTTCTGCTTGATCTTCTATATCGTCTACAATTTGGTTTACTTTTGTTAGGTTAATTGAAAATGGTTCAAAATTTTCTTTAATAATTTGATTTACCTTGTTTTGTAAGTCAACTGTTTTGTATATACAAAAGTATCTAACTTGTGGGACAATATATTGTTCCAAAATTCTAATATTTGTTCGTTCTCTTTTCCTGATTCTAATAGAACTTCTAGTCTTTGTTTGTTTTCAAACATTTTCTTCATATTAATTTTGAATTCGTTTTGCGTTTCAAATGTAATTTGGTTGTTGGCAATGTTTAAGCGATTTTCTAAAATTTTCATTCCGTTTACTGGGTTTTCTTGGTCACTATGTTTTGTGCCGTCAGTATTTGAGTTTGTTGATGAATCTACATCCGTGTTGAGTAGATTGTTATTGAATTCATACAAATTTATCTTTATGTTTGTCTCCGCGAATATGACGTTTAATATTTTTATCAATTCTTGTTTGTCAAGTTTGTCCAAGCCGCAAGATAGTTGTGGAATGTTTATTTCAAAAATTTCGTTTTTTATGAGGAAGTCTCGTAATTCTTTTATAGCGGATTTCAACATTTTTACGTTGGCGTTTTCGTAGTAATTTTGTTTGGTAATTAAGTGAATGATTTGTTTATTATTAGAATTTTGAATAATTATATTTGAATTTTCCTTTATATTTTCTTGACAATGTTTTTTACTATTGAATAATGAGTCGACTTGTTTAGCTAGTCCTTTGCCTAAATGACAGTCTTTTGAAATGCAATGTGCGAAAATGTTAGTTTGCGTTACGTCACCTTTGATATTTTGTATTGTGAAAGGTTCGCGAATTCGGCTTAGAAAATCTGCAATTTTATTTGTCTTGCCCTGAATGTATTCGATATCAAAATTATATTCATTGAGTTCTATTTTCCATCTCATCAACTTCTGGTTGGCATTTTTCATGTTAAAAAGCCATACAAGAGGACGATGATCGGTTCTTATTGTGAATTTTCTACCCCAAAGATAGTTATAGAAATTTTTAATGGCCCATACTATGGCTTTGAGTTCTTTCTCGACAGTGCTGTAATTACATTCTGCAGAGTTGAAAGTTTTAGAGGCATAACAAATAGGTTTTTCTATTCCGTCTTGTGTTTGTGAGAGGACCGCGCCCATAGCGTAATCGCTAGCGTCTGTTGTTAGTATGAATTTTTTGGTAAAGTCAGGGAATGTGAGGATGGGTGGATTTGACATGAGTTTTTTCGATTCCATAAAACATTCTTGATACTCTTTATTAGTTATATCAATTTTTGATCCTTTCTTTAAATTTTGTGTGAAAGGCTTTGTTAATTTTGAAAAATTGGGTATAAATCTTCTATACCATGATAATTTGCCTAGGAAACTTTTAATTTTTTTACTGTTTTTGGAATAGTAATTTTGTCAATTGCTTCTACTTTTTTCTGGTTTGGCTTAAGGCCGTCTTTTGAAATGATAAATCCTAAATATTCTACTTCTGTTTTGAAGAATTCAGATTTATCAATTTGAATTTTGAGATTTGCTTTTCGCAGTTTATCAAAGACTTTTTGAATATTTGAAAGGTGTTCTTCTATGGTATTGCCAAAAATAATTATATCGTCTAAATAAACCAAACATATATCATTTACTAATTCACCAAGAGCTATATTCATCATACGTTGAAATGTAGCTGGTGCGTTGACGAGGCCAAAGGGCATACGAACATATTCGTAATGTCCAGATGGGGTGCTGAAGGCAGTTTTTTCTATGTCTGATTCTTCCATTTGAATTTGGTGGAAACCAGAGTGCAAATCTAATGTAGTAAAGAGTTTGGGTTTTCCAATTTTGTCTAGGAGAGTGTCGATGTTAGGGATAGGGAATTTATCTTCTTTAGTTTTTTGGTTTAGTTTGCGAAAGTCAATTACAAGTCGAGTTTTTCTTTTTCCCGAAGCATCAGCTTTCTTAGGTACGATCCAAATAGGGGAATTGTACGGGGAATAAGATTTACGTATAACCTTTTCGGTTAACATCTTTTGAATGTGTTCTTCAATATCTGATTCGTAAACTTGTGGTAGTTTATAATTTTTTGTATGGATGGGGATTTCATCGGAAAGGATTATTTTATGTTTGAGTACGTTAGTATGGGAAAGTTTTTCACCTTCTTGTGGGAATAAGTCAATGTTTCTGTCTATTAGTTTATTTAATTGTTGTTTTGTTTTATAATCGAGATGGTCGTCTCTAATTTGTAATGCATTGAAATTTGTTTTTACTTTGTTGTTGAATTGATATGTTTTTCCTTTCAGGTTTAAAGTTTCTGATTTGAAATTTATTTTTACATCTAATTCTTTGAGAATTTTGATTCCAAAAAGTAGATTGCATTCACGATGGAAGTCATGGATGTAGAATTCAAATTCTATTCCTTTAATTTTTAACTTTACTAATTGTTTGAGCGTAATTTTGCCATTTGCAGTGCGTATTGTCATAGGTTGAATTTTTGGTTTGAGTTTTAGTTCGTCAACTAATTTTTTGTTAATAAAATTTATGTCTGAGCCTGTGTCAATAAGAATGTGGTATTGGTCGTGAGTAATTGTTGGGATCTGTCCGGTGTCAGATGTCATTACGTATTTTGTTCTTCTTCTGTGGATTCGAGAAAATTTTCATTCTGTTCCTCGTATTCTATTTCGTTTTGATTTTCCTCATTGTCATCAATTTGTGTTTGAATATCCTCTAAGGGGTATTCGTGTTCGTTGTTTATTTCGAGATTATAATTTTGGCGAGTTGTTTGAGTTGACATGGGAATTACATTTGTATTTCGCGTTTGAATCGACATTGGTGTCGGTTTGAATGTTCTGTTAGTATTTTGATAATTTTGTAAATTTTGTCGAGCGATTAAATTTTTTCCAGGACCTTGTTGTTGTGGTGCCTGTGGTTGATTAAACCTTATTGGTTGGTTAGGAAATTTCTGTCCGGGGAATTTCTGAGGTGGGGGTACAAATCTAAAGTTCTGCGCTTGTGCGGATGGTTTAGGAGTAGGATTGGGTTTTTGCATTGGTGAATTGTGCAACAGGAAGTTGAATTCGTTGTTAATTAAATATTCACACTCCTCAAGTGAAGTGGGATTTGCATTTATGAATGCGCCTTTTGTATTATAGGGTAAACAATCTATGAAGTGATGGACAATAATTTTTTGTATGTGTTATTAAAAATTTTGTTTTGTCTTTACTCTTTTCTTGGGTTTCAATTTTCCCTTTGTAATTTTGAAAAATATTTTGAATTTCTTTTAAGAATTTATAAATGTTATTCTGTTGGGGTTTTGTTGTAATTATTTTATAGAATAATGTTTCAGGTTTTAGCCTGTCTTCGAAGTTTGAACTTAAGTATGTTTTTAATTCTGCCCAATCGGAAAATGTATTTTCAGATATTATTAATCTAGCATCTCCTACAAATTTTGTTTTTAAAATTCCAAAAGCATATTTTCTATTTATTTCTGTTAATGTGAAGCATTCAAGAACTTCTTTTGCTTCGTCGCATGCTTTTATGAAAGCATGTAAATGTTTTACGTTTCCATCATAAGGAGGAACGATTTTCATGTAATGGTCAATGTCTTGTAGACTGATTGTAGTCATTGTGACTGGGTTTTCTGAGTTTAAATTTATTTTGTTAAAACTATCAGAGATTAATTCTACTAGTATACGATCTGTTTCGAACGTCTCGTATTCTATGTCACTATTTTCTGGTGATGACATATATTTGTTATATAATTTATTTTATTTATTTGTCTCGTCGTATAAACCCGACCTGACTGGTTGTTTTATTATTTAACAATTTTGTTTTGTTAGTAATTTTATAAGTTTGTCTTGCAGTATAGTCCCTGCTTGACTGGACAATTTTATAAATGTAAAAGCTTTACAGAAAGACTTACAGTACAAATAGAAGGGTGATGGTTACGCTCATCGTAGCGGGAATTACTGGTGTGATTCTGCAGGCCTTCGGAACGTGATGACTGGGTGTAGTCTCAGCAAGTTCTCGATTTGTGGGCTGGTACTTGGAATGTGGGTCGCCGTGTTTCACTGGTTGTGGCAGCTGAACAGCACGGCTCTCCGTGTGGATGCCGTTAGAGATGGACCGTATGAATAGGTCTCTGATGGGCTACTGTTTTAGCCGTAAGTTCGTTGAGTTGTTGATGCCAATTTTCAGAAAATTGATATTTTCAAAGGCTCGAAACGTTTCGACTTCACTGAATTGTTAAGGCCCTTTTGGCATCCTACCGACTGCGCCAATTAAATTTGTGTTCAACTTAATATTGAAAAAAAACAAAAGTTTATTTTCATAAATTTATTTATTGAACTTATATTCTCTAAGTACAAAGAATCACTTATCGAGTCGATATGTAACGTGGAGAGTCGTTAATACAATAATGAACGCTTATCACATAGATTTTTATAACTACAATTCCAGAATAATCTGGTATATACTGGTTATAGCAGAAAAGTACAAGTGTTAACTGTTATCATGGTTGATAACAACTTAGTAGTTTTCCTATATGGTCAAACAAAGGAAATGGGTATAACATAATTTATATATAATCTTTTCTTATAACAATTTTGGCGACTTACAAGGCACTTCTCATGGATAAAATAAAACCTATAGCAAATGTCTTTCTTCCATGTTCTAATACGGGCATCCCATCGATTAACAATTGACTAAATAATTTTCGATATTTTGAAAATAATTTTCAATTGTATTAATTTTTGACGGTGTCATAGGATATTTATAACCTTTCCCGAATTTATTTCATGTATTTAGTTGGTGAAAAGTGCGTCCAATTATTCGTATGAATTCTGTAGTAAGTTCAGAGCCTACAAATACTCATTTCCGCTATTTCGGAAAAAAATGATGGCATCAGTAACACCGTCACTTAAAACTTGTCCTGCCAACCTAACTTTCATAATTTTGTATTTGTAATAAACGTGCACTGCAGTTAAATTATTTCCCATTTTCAGATTAAAATTTTCCTGTCATTTAAAAAAAAATTCCCACGTATTAATACCTTTCGTTGCACATACAATTACGGGCTAATTTTAATAAATGACATGGGTCTAATAGATAACTAATTTTTGTTTCTCCATCCAGATGATCAATGGACGATATAATATTGTCTTTTGAGAAAACGCATCCCAGTTCATTCAATGTCTTCATATTCGTTTTAGATCAATCAAGTGATCGAATTTACTGAGATGCCAATCTCATACAATAAATTTATGCAAGTTTTGATTAATTATGTTTACACAAGACCTTATAAGCTATTAACGAAGATCAATGCAATCCAGCATTTAAATTTATGTGTATATAAAACTATTAAAATTACTAATGCTTCTGTCACTAAATTTTGGGTTATTTTCTTCCATGATACCCCCATAATCTGAAAATGAGCCGGTATTTTCATTGTAAACCTGTTGTGACCTAATGTGGATTACGTCAAACCTAATGACACGTTCCTTAAAGAAGGTCAAGACAAGACTTAATTTTTTTTAAAAAACAAAATACATCAGACAAGAATCTGGTATTGCAATTACGACTGGATAACCTTCGGCGTTAGGTACTTTCACATGGTACAGTTAAATAATTTGATATAAACATATAAGATTTTGGAGAAAAGTAGTGTACCGTCAGTGCAAACCGATTCATGCCATCGGTAAACCTTCTTGCACATTCGTCTTGCTCAGTTCAGATAACGTTCCTGAAAAACTTGCCTCTAAAATATCCATTAAATTTTCTGCGGAAGATCTAGAGTCTTTAAGTTGGGAAAATAATTAATGGCAATTAGTTTCTCCGTGTTCCGCTGCTCTGCCCGTTGCAGTGTTTTAATTTTCTTTTTACGTCTGAGTTTCGGGACTATCTACAGAACGTTTTTTGGGGCTCACCTGCATCCAATCTGATTTCTGCTTGAGCAATACACAGTTACCAAAAGAATGAATTGATGATGCACATATAAAAATATTGTGTTTTTTTTTTATTATATTCTTCTATATACGAGTAATATAACAAAAGCTTCAAGAAACTATGAAATCAGCAAGCATGATTATTATAAGTCTTAATAATATCACGGTTAAACATATTAACATTAGCACCTAATGTTCTTTATACATATCGGTTATTCGAGCGGCAGTAATATTAACATACAGTGTATTTAGTCTTAAAAGTCTAATGCCCGGTTGCAGAAACGCTAATCAAATCAATAATCAGTTAACTGTTCATCAAATTCAAGTCGGGTTGCACAAAACAAATCAACCTCTTATTAATCTTCCATCATGTGATGAGCCGTTGATTAGTGGTAATAGATGGCAACACCGCACTGTGTTCACGTGATACCGCCAAATCTTCAGCTGATTCAACAGTTTTCACTGCGAAACAGAACATTGTGTAGATGTAAGTATTTTACAAATAATTAGACGACGAAGCTGAGTGAATCTGAACGAAAAATGGTATAACCAGCATGCGTCTATATTAAAATGAGATAATAACAATGAAAAAGGCAGTCAGATTACCAGTTGATCGTTCGTAATGTGTTTGTCTTTGTCGCCCGCCTAATTCCACAAGAATTCTGTATAACAATGTTTCAGAGAATGGAAAATAAAAGGAAAAACTATTCCGAGCGGGAGAAGAAAACCCTGATGTCTCTTGTTGAGCAGTAAGTACTGTTTTAATTAATATAATTAAGATTGTGTGAAATTTTTCTGGTATAAAAACTATTCTTCAATTTATTCTTGCAAATTCGAAAAGTTTTACATCAAGGTTGATTTATATTATCGTGTATAAAACACTTCAAAATATTCTTATTGAAATTTAACCTAAATAAATATTAATAACATATTAATTTTCTGGAAGAATGATAGATGAATAAAATGCGAAATACACATTTTTGTTAGAAAATTGTCTTACAGACAACAAAGCGATTCTTTGATGGAATACTAAAGTTTATATTGTTCTAAGTATTTAGTAAAATACTATACTTCATATTTTATTTTATTGATAATAAAATTTCGCGAAAGAATCTTTTAAACATTGACCTAAGTAGGTAAATTTAGTATTTATTGCTTTCTCAAAGGTTACTACTATATTAATAATAATATATCCCAGGTGCATTTTATTCCTAATTTTATCCCTTCATAATACCGCATTTTCCCAATTTCCCAGGAACAAGGCCATAATTGAAAATAAATGTACCAAAGGTACATTTATAGAAAAGAAAAATAAAGCTTGGGAAAACATAGCGACTTTATTTAATAGTTCAGCTGAATCGGGGCAGCGATCTACTAAACAGCTGCGTGTTCTATATGAGAACTTGAAGAGAGAAGTAAGAAAATGCGTGGCTAAAGATCATGTATGCTTTCATATTTCAAATCAGATAAATTAATAATAATCCTAACCCTAAACCCTACTTAAGGACCGTAAGAAAGAAAAAACAAACAAAGCGATACTCTGCAGAAGAGTATAGGAAATTATATTTTAAACAAAAATATATAAATGCAATTAATGCAGGCAAAGCCCAAAAAATAATCCACAGTTTACTGCGCAAAAATTAAAATTAGAAATAAAAAATTAATGCAGTAAAATGTAGTTGTTTTATTTTATTATAATTCTATCTGTTAAAAATTGTGGCTATTAAAGCGTTCTTCGCTGCATAATTTGGATTATTATTGTTATTTTCAACAATAATTTCCCGCTCAATTCCGTCATTTTTATATCTTTGTTGTTCGTATTCATCATTAAATAAATCATTTTGTTGTTTGCAGATATTATGTAATACCCCACAAGCAACAATAACTTCCGGAATACTTTCCAATTTAAGCCGAAGACCTGACTGCAGACATGAAAACCTTCTTTTCAGCACTCCAAAGAAACGCCCAATGGAATTTCTAGTGGTATTGTGAGCTCGATTGTATGCTTTTTCACTTGACCCTGCAGAATGTAATAGTGGGGTCAGCAAATAATTTTTGCAAGCATAGCCACTATCACCCAGCAAAAAACTATTTCCATACAGCCTTATTTTAAATTCAGCGGGAAGAGGTGAATCATTGAAGATGGTGCTGCCATGCAGTGATCCTGGCCATTGAGCGATTACATGCAGCAAATTTAGATCAGCATCACAAATTTCCTGAACGTTGATGCTGAAGTATTGTTTCCGATTACGGAATAACTCCGCTCTATTGCAACCGGGAGACTGTATTTTTACATGAGTACAGACCACGGCTCCTACAACTCGAGGAAAACCAGCTATGTTATAGAAGCCAGCTTTCACACGTGTATGTTCAGCTTCAGAAGATGGCATTCTTATATATGCCCTCGATAATCCGGAGATTTGTCGGATCACTCTTTTTATAATGCGACATACAGTCGATTTGTTTACGTGTATGTGGTCGCCTATCACATTTTGAAATGTTCCCGTGGCATAAAAGCGTAGGCAGATTAAAATTTGTGTTCTAGAATCAATCAATTTGTTTCTGCCAGTTAATGGTTGAATTCTTGCACCAAATAAATGTATTAAATTATTAACTGGAGTTTTTGTTAATCTGTAACTAAACTTAAAGTCGTGATTGTCAAAGGTTTCGAAGGGATTTACTTTTTCTCGTAACATTCGTATTCTACTTGGCCGTACTCTGCGCGAGGGTTCTTCAATATCGGAAAGATCTGACAAGTCAGATTCCATTTTAAATATCAAATATTGCGCCTTTATTACCTACAACGTGTAGGGAAAATTAGAAATTATAGTGGGAAAATTTACTTCAATGATAGATTACAACCAGTCAGGTAATATATAATCAGAAGTATTACTCGTACTTAAACTTACGTAAGTATTAAATTATTTGAATTCATTACAATCAGTTTGATTTATCTTACTAAATCCGAATTTTTTATCTATTTATACATATTTGATTTTGATTTACTAGGTTAAGTACATAGTAATAAAGTTTGTAAGTGGTCAGGATCAGGATTCTAATTTTACGTAACAGCATGTTTGTTCTATAATTTGGGGCCTGTAGGTATTATTTAAGAATATATCTCAAGGAATAGTTCATGCATGAACTCACATTGTTTATATTAATTGTTGTAATCATTTGTAAAAACTGTATATATGTATGTACTTATTTAAAAAATAGTAATTGTTCTACCAACTACTCACCTTTGTTATAAGTTACCAAATTTGATATACAATAAAGAATATTATATTAATTTAATTTATTTTTCAAATAAATACAGAATAACACGCCTAAAATTTAATTGGAAACACAAATGTCAAATTGATTGTTCATTAATTGACGTACTAGCTTCAATTAAAAATAATTATTTGTTAACGGTTAATTAAATGATGATTGTTGTTCGTACAACCCAATATATAGTTAATAACCCGTTAACGGTTGATTAACTTTGATGTTTGTTACAATTTGATTAACGATTGATTGTCCGTTGACGGCTTGTTAATTGTTAATTAAAAATTTGATTAGCCGTTAACCGTTTGTTAAAAAATGATTAATTTTGATTAGCGTTTCTGCAACTGGGAGTAAGTCTCAGTATCTGGTATAGGATTCCAGAAACATTTTATGTGGACCTTCAGCATCCAATGACACAGAATACTTATATAGTGCTGTTTTGATAAAATCCAGGTTGGATCTGTCAGGTGCATGAGCGTAAGCGAAGGTTGTACTCAATATTATATCTCTAGCAGCATAAATATTAGCATATATCCCAGGATTAAGTTTAATTCCAGAATACACATGATGGAATACATAATACTACTTTGGAACAATCTCTTCTTCAAGGGCTTCTACCCATCTAGAAAGCAAGTATACGGTCTATTTTTATTAACCTGTTAATCATTTTTGGGTGTCTCGATTTTTCTTTATTTTTTCAAGAGCCCGTTTAACATTGCACCAATTAGCATAGCTAACCAAAAGAGAGTTTATCAATTTCTAAATACCTCGCATTATGAAAATATGAAAGTTTCAAAGATTAACATTAAGAGGTATTAATATAATTGGCCATGGACAATATAATCACTTTTAAATATAAGTTTTAGGAAAATACAAAAATTAACATTACGAGAAATTTTCATTGTTAATTTATTTAAGACAAGATTGTGTATTCTAAAATAAGTTTTAAGAAAATATAACAGAAATAAGATCAATACGTAACATTTTATAACAATGAACTTCATCCATACTTATATTGAAATCATCCTCCTCGTCTTGGTGGCGGCTCAGGGTGTGTACCCTACATCTACTTTTGCTGACATTTGGCCACACTAAAAATATAAATGCGATAAATATGAAATATATCTTTATATGAGCACAAAATTAATAGTAAACCAAAAATATAAAAAATGTATGCATTTATACTGGAAGTCGGTTTATTACTTAAATACAGAATATTCTTGTACTTACCATTTCAGATAATAATTGAGAAAGTATCGTATCATGTTTTAATAGTATATTATGATATAAGTGTATAAGCCGGCCATTAAAGCACGCGTGACAAGTTTAAAAGCGCGACGCGAAGCGGAGCGCTTTTAAAGGCACGAGTGCTTTAATGGCTCTTATACACATGTATCATACGCTATTTTTTATTATACCTGCACAATATGTTGGAAAAAAGAATCTAAAATTTTGATTCTGACGTTTTATAATTGTTTATGATATATGACATAACATCGTTTACACGGAGATTGTTTAGCATTTGTTGTTTACGTGACTATGCGATTTGCCATTTCGCAATTTGTTGTTTATTTATTATAAACAAGATTATAAACATCAAAACTATCAAGATACTTCTTAATTTAGACGGAAAACAAGGATAAAATGGAGAAGCATTCATCTAGTATACAAGAATTGGCTGAACAAGCTGAACTAAGATTGGTCCCTAACAAGTCAAAGGAAGCCTATTTTAAAGAGTATGAAAAATTAATGAAGTGGATGGAGAGCAAGAATTCGAAAACAGTCAATGAATCAGTAATGCTTGCCTACATGATGGAAATGGTAATATTCCGCAAGTATAATTACTTACTTGATTTTTTGACTAAATGTTTTATATTAGCAATGAACTTCAACTGCCGAATATAAAAATATCTAATAACACAAATTGTACTTTCAATTTTTATTTAAAAGAGTATTAAATACCATAAATAAAAAACTTACAAACATATTTCTATGCTGTCTATAACTCCATATGTAAAATGATGTACTGTTAGCGAAATACCAAAGAACTTTCTGCTAGTGGCTTCCTATTCTTCATCGTATACTTTCCCCATTAATAAATCCCAAAATTGTTCATTTGGGCGATGGAATATTTCTTGTATTGTCTTGTTCTCATTCTCATATGTCCCGTAGCCATTGTTGAGTGATTCTGGCAAAGAGGCACGATGCTAAATCAGGCCAATATAGAACGTGGTTATTCCTATGTTACCAATAAATGAATAATTATTCCAATTTATGCAGACAATTTCCTTTGTAGGTGTTATACATGATTAATTATATTCTAACCTACAAACAGTGGCTTCACGCCTGGTGAATTTTGTTCAAAAATACTGCGCATGTGCCAAGCATATGATGTGAAATGTGTTACATTTTAATAGTGTACAAATGGTGGAATAGAAAATATATTATTTAAAATTCATCACACATTTATATGAATAATTGAAGTAAATCAGTAGGTATTGCTTATTTTCATTGACAATTATAAATAAACAAATTGTTAACGTTTGTTGTTGCTTAGCGACTTTAAAGCACGGCGTGTTTTAATCTTGAGATTAAGCACGCTTTTTAGTACAATGATCAGTGATTATGATGCAGGTATAATAAAAAAGTGTTTTTTTTTAGTACTTTGTAATCACTTTGTAAAAAGTGAGACGTGAGCACCACAAATTTTACTAGACTTGGATGGACTCCAATCAGATCTGTTTAAAACACTAACCCACACTTTTAATAAAGACCCATTTGTCAAGGGGAGAGAATAAAAAAATGCAATACCTATATGTTAAAAAAATTGAGGTAATAGTTATTAATTTAGTTAAAAAAACTCTTAACAATAATTTTATTATTGTTTACAATTAAGGATTCGTAATATAATTTACAGTAAAAATACATTAAAATTAACAACATAATTTACATTAACACAAATATTCAATCTTTAATTTAAAGTTCAATTCATAATTCATTTTCAAACAAAGATGTACTATAATTTTGTCATGAATAGTAATAATTTATTTATGTTATAATGTTTTAATAATAACAAGCATTGTTCATAAAATAAATTTATTAGTAAATAAAAAATATCGTATAAAGAAAATAACTCTATAATTTAAATAATTAAATAAGAGGAAATGAGAATTATATAGAATTAAATAACTTACGCATGAAAATGAAGAGAATTACATCGGTGTAATTTTTACATAATGGTACACTACACAAAACCACTATGTTGACAAAATTAGTACTCAATACGTCCACAGAAGGACAGAATTCAAATTAAGAAAAATTCGTAGACGGAGCTGGTTCAATACGCGCGCATACGAAGGACTGGCTGGAGAGAAAGAGAGAGATAGAGAGAGATCCGACATTAGAAAAGAACAGGTTTCCCATCAATATGATGGTTTTGACGTTTCTCTGGCGACAAGCTAATCACTATCTCCAGCATTGGCTTTTATGACTGTAAGCACTCTATATAATAAAATATATAAATTAGCAATAACCATGGCTTAAAATCATTGCATATACCCAGAGCTGAGCAGTATTTTAAATACAAATATTTGAAATACGTTTTTAAAATACTTTTATTGTATTTAGCCTAAAATACTTTTTAAAAACAAGAATGTATTTTGTATTTGATCAACTTTAAATATAAGTATTTGGTTTTTTAGAGTATTTGGAATACGTTCAATGAGTATTTGAAATACATAAATTGTATTTCAAAGACACAAACAAGTATTTAAAATTCAATTAGACATATTTGAAATACAATTAAATGAATTTCCAATACAATAAAATGCATTTGAAATACTTTCTAGTTTGACACCATAATTTAAATTACCGACATTTCCAACTGACGGAAGCTGTTACTAGTTTCATTCGTATTGCAATCAGCTGAGTCGCAAACGTGTTTTGTTGGATTTGTTGTTGTGTTGCAGTGTCATCAATTAATAATCATTAGGTAAGTATTAAGTAAGAACTTTGGCTTTTGTTGTTTTCAGAAATAAGTATTTATTATGTTTCTTTACTGATTGAATATTTTTTGTAGATAATCATTGTAAATGTTTGTAACCTTAATATCTGTAGAAGGGGAATCCCTGAAGTTAATATATTAATTTGCTTTTAATATTTTTAAAAAAGATGAACTTGTTTGTTAACAATATGTTCATAATAGATATTCAGCCTTATTTTTGTGACCATGGTATTCAATACAATATCATAAACTTTACAATTACGATTACAAGGTCCTTTAAGACATTGTAATAATTTGGTTTTCTCGTGACCACCTTGTAAACAACAAAATAAAATATTTTATGAATTACGATATTGTAATCTATACTAGTATGAAAGCAATAATAATTGTTACCAACATAAAATGCAATTGTTTTGATGGTGATATTAAATAATTAAATTGTTGCACATTTACACTTAATGCTTTAAAATTAAAAGAACATTTATTAAAAATGTGATATTGTAGAAAATAAAAAAATATTTTTCATTTACGCGTGTTGCTATCCCATATTGGAACTTTGACGTTTGATAGTTATTTTTAACCTCTCAAACTAAACAAAATCATGGCAACAAAGAAGAAAGTTAGTAAAACTCAGCAGCAAATATATTTAGATTATCTAGACCAACATACTGTTTTACGAACTGGAAAATTAAGTCCTAACATGACACCAGAGTCAGTAAAAAAGTTGTGGTTAGATCTGGTAAACGCATTGAATACGTGCGGAAACGGGCCCGTAAGAGATGTTGATTCATGGAAAAAGTAAGTAAATCATAAATAAATTAGTTAAAATATATATAGTTACGATTTTTTAAATGATTTTTTTACTAATTTACATGTTTTTTTACACAGACATTTACAGAGTGGATATCACAAGTAAGAAAACACGCTCCCAACAAAAAAGAATTATCTGAAATTGAAAAAAAAAACTTATAAAATTAACGGGAACTGTTGTTACCGGCCTCGGTCTGGAAGAAATAGGCATGGCAGGTACAACCAGCAATTAAGTTACGGAAGAAATATTCGAAGTAGAAGTAAAAGAACTCGTTGCAGTTGATGCAGAAACTCAAATTATTCCGGACGTTGCAACAGTCACAGAAGCGACTGTAGGCGACGATCAAGTGATCGTAGAAGTTGTAAAAACCAACAGTGACATTCCGCCGAAACTCAAACCAAAGAAAAAGAAGAAAAGTGGTAGTCAAATTTAATTTGCATTAAATTTAATTTTTAGTCTGCTATGTATCTTATATATGATTTAGCAAGTACTAACAACGATTTGCTGTCAAAATATACTTGCACACAGGAGCAGCAAGTGCGTGGTATGGAATTAATTGCAGAAACTCTGCAATCTATCGCAGTTGCTATAAACCGTGCATGCGATATATTGGAAAAGAAGTCCGAATGAAATCAAATGTTCTTGTTTGAAAATTAGTATTATTTACATATTTATTTTTATTTACAACAGAATGTTCTTATATTAATTTATTTTTATACTTTTATCAGTGTATCTGCATTGTACTTACATTTGAAAGTACATATATTTAATATATTTTGAGATATTTACGAAGTTTATTTAAATTTTTCGATTATTGTAGCTACCAGAACTACATATGAACAATATCAAATATATATATATATATATATATATATATATATATATATATATATATATATATATATAAATTATAAATCTACCCAAATGACCGAGGAAAGTTTATGTAATGCATTGAATAAATGCGATGGACCCAAACGAACTATTGAGGAATGGATCAAGTATTCCGTGAATGGACAAGTAAGGTTAAAAGAAGGGCAAGAGAAATTTTCGCCCACCAAAACGCAACAGGAGGAGGATTGCCTTATGGATTTGTCTTATCAGCATTGGAGAAAAAATTATTGGAAATTATTGGGAAGTTAGTATTGATGGGGATGAATATGAAAGAATTAGGTTTCACTAGAAAAGATGTCAAAAATGCCTTCGGTAGTATCCAAAAAGATAGGTGTACAATCCAAGCAGTCTATAAAGTAAATTAAATATTGTTTTCTTATTAAGAATTCGAAAAACTCAAATAAAGGTACTATCAGCATTTCTATAAGTACAAAGTAATTATATTCATGTATTACCCAAATTGTTGTTATTTATACAAAAACTATGTGAAGCATTAAATAATTTTCTTAACAATCATGTATAAATAATTGTAATAAATTAATTGAAATCTCTAATTATTCTGTCGACCTTGAGGAAACCAATTATTTCTATTATTTTGGTTTCCGATATTTGCAGCTCCAGCATTTCCTTGTGCTTTATTATCTACAAGGTGATATAAAAATATTATTTTCGTATTTTACTTATATATGTTTAACATGTAAATTTTTACCATTGTCTTCATATTCTGTCAATCTCTATTTCATCTCTTTCTAAACAAACGTGTAAAATTGCACACGCATTGATTATAGCTGCTGCAGTATGTGGTTCATAATGTAGTACTCGATGTTTTAATAAACATCGAAATCTATTTTTTAAAACACCGTTCAATCGTTCAATAACATTGTTTGTATTTATATGCGCCTTATTGTATCGTACTTCTGCAGGTGTTAAATTTTCTACTAGAATTGATGTCATGAGTCAGGGGATACCCAGAATCTCCTGATATTTATTTATTAATTTGACAAAAACAAATATGTAAGAAATATTTATATTTACCTATTAGCCACGATGTCCTATCTCCATTGTTGTAATTTTGTATTAGATGTATTAGATACTTGTTAACCAAATAGCCGAGTCATGTACTGAACCCGGATATCTGGCATTGCAAATCTAAAACAAATATAATGGAATCACGTACAAAATTCTAAGGTATACAAAATATTACAATTTGAACGTTTAAGCTATAAAAATTCTTCCTGTTTATAAATACAATTCCTGGGTACTTTTCATAATCTGTTGGTGGGGCTATAATTGCCACATGAGTACAATCGCTTGCCCCAATAATACCAGGAAAACCATTGGCCATATTCGTAAAACTATAAATAAAAAACACATATTAATGTAAATAATATAGTACTTCAAACTCTTACCCTTCTTTTTCGATATTTCTTTGTGCATCCGTGATTAGAAAGTGAACATAATAATGCAAATGATCATTTATTACTATTGTCACTTCTTTAACACAGCGGCTTACAGAAGATTGACTCATCGGCATTATATGATCTTGTCCAGAAGATTTTTGGTAACTACCTTGGGAATAGAAATATAATATAATAATCTAAAATAAATTGTTGAATATTTAAAGGAAACCTACCCATTTAAATCTTTACAGTAAGCAACAATTGATAGTAATAGTATCGTTAAATTTTTTGGAATACTTATATCATCTCTGTGAATCTTTTAAATAAGGTGCTATTTCCATAATAATATCATGTGCCACTTGTCGCGAGAGCCTATAATTTCCTTTAAAAATGTTTTCGGGCAGTGTAAATGGATCACTAGTATCCCTTAATTGTCTTCTTGAAACCCTTAAGTTTTGTCTTTTAAAAGACCACAAAAATAAAGTTAATTATACATATATATTATTACCTTCATTTTCAGTGATACATACCTATTTTCATCGTTCTGTAGAATGTCAATTAGTAGTAGAAATCCATCATTTGCCATGTTCCACCAATATTTCACTACTATAGTTCATATTTTTCAACAAACAATTTGCCTAACAAGTCGTCGAAGTACTTGCTGAGATTACAATAAGTTTATGCAATTATCTTATTCAATGCAATTTTAAGTTTTATAAAATTGGTCACTAGAATAATACCACACTTGACTAGTTCTTGTAATGTATAAGATATTGCATTCTATGCAAGATCGTATTCAATACAATGGTTACATGAATACGAATTTTCATAATTATTGCAAAGTTTACAATAATCGTATTTTATAAGATATTGTATCGAATACAATGGTCACCAGAATATGGCTGATTTTATTTAGTATTGTATTATAATAAATACATAATTAAATTAAACACTGGTGTTTTTTAAATTTCAGTTTTTGAACATGAAGGCCGCAGAAGAATGTAATACTGATACTGACACAGATTCAGAGAGTGTTGATAATGATATTAAAGACCCAGATTTTACTCCACAAACGGCAGAAAATAAAAAACGGAAAATTCCAGATTTTTTTAATATAAGAAATATAAAGAAATGTAAAACAGCTTCGGAGCAGTCTAACACTACTTTTACATCATCAGGATCATCATGACTGTAAATATAAAAAAAAAATAAAGTTGTACAGGTGAAAGAAATAATAAATAATCACCAAATCAGTGCAGAATGTGAGCAGTGTAAACCGAAATTGGAAATTATAAAAGGATGTTTTTAAAACATTTGAAAAGTGTTCACCCAAATTCTTATAATGTTTATTTAGAGCATAAAAAACATAAAACAACTGTATGTACAAACAAAAGAAAAAATAATTCACAGCCAAATATTACTTCCAGTTTCGATAAATTGCAAAGAAATATAAACCAAGAAGAATTTGATAAGAGAATAATTAAATTTCTTGTAAATATTATGTCTGCGCCTAATATTATTGAAAATACTTCTTTCATTGATCTTTTTGAAGGAATAAATGTAACCATTATGAGTCGTTTTACAGCCATGCGACGTATTAATGCTATGAAAATAGAACAAGACGAAAACATAAAAACTGAATTATCATTAGTAAAATATGTCTGCACCAAGGCAGATATATGGTCTTCGAAAACAAGAAGCTTTTTCAGCGTAACATGTCATTGGATCGATTCTAATTTAAATCGACGGTCTGCGGCACTGGCGTGCAAAAGATTTGAAGGGACACACAGTTTCGACAAAATAGCTGAAAAATTAGAAGAAATACATTTACAATTTCAATTAGACGATGCTAAATTATTAGCTACAATAACAGATAATGGGTCTAACTTCATAAAAGCCTTCTAAGAATTTGGAATTAATTTATCCATGCATGAAATTGAAAATGCTTAAGTTGATTATGAAATAGCTGAAAACGAAAACTATGTTGAAATTCTCTCAATTTCAACTTCTAATACTGACAACGAAACTGCCGTTTGCTTACCGAAACATTTACGTTGTGCTACTCATACTCTCAATTTGATTGCAACCACCGACATAACTAACGCTATTAATAAAAATCAAATTCCACGAAACAGGCATATGAATGCAATGAACCGATTTAGTGATCTATGGAAAAAAGCCGGTCGGTCTAAATTTGCTGAAATAATAAAAAAAGTTTTAGGTCATACATTAAGCTATCCCGGCATTATGCGGTGGAATTCGCATTACGATGCAATTAACCAGATTCTATCAGAACGAGATAAATTGGACACCCTTTTTGAAAAACTAGATTTAAAAAATCACTTGAAAGATTCGGAGCTGAATTATCAGTTAGATAAGATAGGAGGATTTTATAGTAATCAGTTAGATTACTGTAAAATCCTCCAGCCACTAGCTGCAACACTTGATATTCTGCAGGGAGAAAAAACATGTATTATGGTTACTTGCTGCTGTGTTTAGTTACCTTAAAACTTTAATTACACATTTTTTTTAACAAACACACCTACAGTAATCACAATACACATTAGATGCGTGCATAACCGGACTGGATACGTTCGTTCGTTCGTTTTTTTCTTTAAATGAAAATGTATATGACGCATTATTTGCTTCATTTACACATCCTAAATTTAAACTTCGTTGGATACACGGAATGCGCGAAACAAGTGTATTAGATTTATTTACGGTTCCCAAGTTATTAACAGCTGTTGCCCAAAACCAAAATTAATTAAAAATTAATCAAACTATGAAAACAAGCACAAATGAATTTAAAACTTATAACACTGAAAGTTCATTTTTCGAATTTGAAGATGATCTACAACATCAACAATACATCACAATCAGACTACAATAATAATAAAATTTTCAGGGGTGTTAGTTGGCAACCTTGGGATATGCTCTGATCAGCTGTTTCATCATTTTATGTCAACATAACCTCAAAATTTTCAGTTCACCATGGCAAGTCCACTAGAAGATTGCACCTTAGAAGAGCAGCGCTCAGTCATTAGATTTTTAGTCACAGAAGGTGTAAATCCAAGTGAAATTTTTTCTAGAATGTTGGTACGGTACAGTAAAAGTTGTATGAACCGTGCGAATTTTTACAAGTGCGTTGATCGGTTTAAAAGTGGCCGAACAAGTGTAGGTGATGAACTTCGATGTGAACGTCCAGTGGAAGTTTCTGGTCCCTCGTTGGAATCGAGGATTGACGGACTTATTCGTGATAACAGAAGAATTACTGTTGAAATGATAGCTGAGGAAGTTCAAGTAAGTGTTGGAACTGTTCACAATGTCATTCAGAACAATTTAAAGTACAGAAAAACGTGTGCCAGATGGGTTCCCAGACAGCTTACTGACGCTCATAAAGAATCAAGGCTTTCCATTAGTCAAGACTTAAAGCAACGAAGTTTGATTGAAGGAGACGCTTTTTTAAAAAGAATAGTGACCTGCGACGAGGTCTGGATCCATCACTACGGCCCTGAGACCAAAAGGCAGAGTATGGAGTGGAACACACTAGCTCTCCAGTTCGCAAAAATTCAAGGTTCAACCTTCCGCCGGTAAAGTGATGCTGACCATCTTTTGGGACTCACAGTGTCCAGTCTATTGCGATTTCCTTGAAGATCAGCGAACTATCAATAGCCAATACTACTCTGAGATGCTAGAACACAAAGTTAGACCAGCTATCAGGAGCAAACGCCGTGGACTCTTGTCAAAAGGAGTCATTCTTCAGCACGATAACGCCCGCCCTCATACAGCCCAGCTGAACCGTGATAAGCTTCAAGAAATGGGTTGGGAGGTCTTACCTCATCCTGCATACAGTCCCGACCTCGCCCCATCTGATTTTTACCTGTTTGGACCATTCAAAGACGCCCTACGTGGAAAAAGATTTGCTAACAATGAGGAAGTTAAGGAAGCGGTGCAAAAGTGGCTTCGGGTTAAATCGAAAGAATTCTTCGCCAAGGGAATTAGGAAGCTGCAAGAAAGATGGGACAAGTGCATAACTGTGGGGGGTGATTATGTTGAAAAATAACCTTAATTTTGAAAGATTGAAATAAACCGTTTTTGAGCTATAGCCATTTGTCTCTTTACTTATTGAATGACCCTCGTATTAAGAAGATTTTGAAGGCAGATATTTGCATGTATCGACATAAACTTATATAATTTCGTTTAATTTCATTGATGTGAATGAACCTTTATTATTAGATAATTTGATTATAATTCATATTTCAAATTTATTGCATGTTTTTATATTTATTATTATTAAAATTTTCTTCTGGTAATTTAGTTTTTACAAAAATGACGGACGAAGACATTTCTTGCAGCACATATGTTTTTTTCTACAACATCGGAATCCTCAGATGGTGATGAATTTTTTTTTAATGTATGCCACATTACGAAATAAAGAAGAATTGATTATGTAGGCAGTACGGTCAGAGAATATACACACCGTCAGTTTGTGGAGCATTTTCGTATATCTCGAAATTTAGCTCATGATCTGTTTAATGAATTTGAAGAAAGCCGGTATTTTAAAAATATTGAAGGAGACTATGATATTATTCCCTACAAACATATATGGGCATATCTGTGGTTTGCTAGTTATCAGACTGCATATTTCAGAGATATTAGTGATCAGTTTGGTATATCATTGAGTTCACTATTTAGGATAATTAAATGAGTTACCTACTATGTTTTTGAGTAACAAGCCAAATGAAGCTATAGTATGGTCTGATGAAAATGAAGTTACGAATTGAAACTTATTTCAATAAAAAAGGATTTCGGATAATAATTGGAGTTATTGATGGACCCCATGTTAAAATTGATACTTCATAATCAGCTTTGAAATACTCCGTACATATAGATATTTTTTTTTTGTAGATGCAGGCTGCATGTAACGATAAATAGCAATGCGAGATGTATTTAATGGATTCTCACTATCCATGCTGGATGCACGAGTGTTTACAGAACCAACTATACAATTTGTTAAATAAGTGTATAACGCTGAACCGATGGTAGAACTAACCCCATACATAATAAGTTTGGCAATAATTTTTGTTTTACATGCTTTCTATCATAACTGGAATACCCTAATACTGACCAATTACGTCATAGTACATTGGCTGGTACCATAATCCCCGTACTAAAACCTGGTATTGGTGGTTTCAGTAAAAACCAAGACCATATTTTAAAACCACCCTTAGAACTATACCTACTGCAAGATTGGTTTTATCGCAGTTGTAGCTAGTACCCGGACAACGAGAAAATATATATGGCAACTTTGCAAAATACGAGTTCCATGCGCATATTTTCTCTAAAAAAGTCATCCTTTTTCTTTGTTTCTAACCTGTCTTTCTGTCAACAAAGCTGGCAAACTTCAAATGCTTACAGAGAATTTTTTAACTAAAATTTAAGTATTTTTTTTTTTAAAAACAATTAGTAATGACAATATATAGTTAAGCTTTTTATATTATTTTTCTAGAATGTCCGAAAAAAAATAGAAGCCTCGGTAGGATCATGAATTGAACGAAAAAGAAAAAAAAATATTGACTGATTGTATGAATGAAAGGATATGTATAATTGACAGTAAAAGTAATGATATTAAAGTAACAAAAAATAAAAAATTAGCGTGGATGGAAATTAGAAATGTGTCAGCTGCGAATGGATATGAATGAGATATAATGAAAATACGGAAGGAATGGAAGAGAATAAAATGTAAGGCAAAAAATGATGATTTCACCATTGACACATTATTGTACGACACAGATGGTGCAAATAATACGGTAGTATTTATTTAAAACTGATACTTAAATATGGTACTAGTTACTAAATCGTAAAATACATTTTAGGAAGAAGGAAGCTTACAATTACTGGAGCCAAATTTATTTTTGGATTATGAAATTGAGTAAGTAGGTATATATTATTTGCTTTCAAATTGGTATATAACCCCTCATATATTTTTTGAAAATGATACCTATATAACCATTTACAGTATGATTTAAAACTTTTTAAATATGATTTTACATTAACGAAAACTGATATTACTTCATCACATAGTTGAAGTAAGTAAACTTGCTTTCAATGACTCCACAGATGCTAAAGAAATAGAATTAAAACGTACCAAATTTGATGGTATTTTCAATAAAGTGATTGCCTCCTCGGTAAAGAGGATCTTAAAACAGACGTTCGTGATAAAAAGTTATTTATACTTGTAGATGAAAGTACTAATTTCAATTAAGGAGGGACAGCTGTAGGCCTCTATAGTCGTAGAATATTATTCGGATAATGCCTCAGGGATGAAAAAAAACTCTTCAAACAAGCTTAATGATAGTCCATACATTGTTGTAAATGGATGTGTATGCCACTCTGCACATTTGATTACATCATTTGCTTCAGAACTGCCAACTAATATTGATAACCTTTTGTAAAATATTTGTTCTTACATATCTCGCAGTCCAAAAAGACAGTCCATTCGTGAAGACTTTAATCATTTATGAATGAAAGCAAATTATAATGATCAGCCTAAGTAAGACAAGATGGTTGATGCTATCAAACTGTGTTGAATGGGTTTTTGTAACGTGATCCTAGAAGAGCTAACATATTCTTTTATAAAAGAGTATCTATTATTTTTAAATGAATGAAGGATAATAAAGGCCTTTAAGTTCCGTATTGTTGTTAAAATTTTCTTTTATTCAGACGTTTCGGTCAGTATTTGACCATCTTCAGTGCTATAAGTCATAATTTAAAATTACATACAGTGAATAACTTTAATATTCGGACAAGTTAAACAAAATAATTCAAACTATACAATAATATTGGCAGTGACAATATTTTTGGCAATAATTATTTAATATAATATTTTGACATCTTTACAAAATAACTTTTCCAAAATATAAGTGCTTCTTAGTCCTCAATGTTGAAATAATAAATACATACAATTGAAACTATCAAAATACAGGTAACAAAATTATTCGGACAGTGATGAACTTGTTTGTTTAGCATCTCACAATTATTATTTATAATAGTAAAAAGACTGTTAGTTCAATTATTGTCGAGCTGTCCGAGACAAAACGTCGATATGGGGCGCAAAAGTAAAAATACTAGTTTTGATAAGCGACAGTTAGTAATATTTCACTATGAAAAGGGTCTAACTTATCGCCAAATTGGAGAATTGTTAAGTTTAAGTAAAAGTACAGTGGGTGATATCATTAAAAGATATAAAAATGAGGATCGCATACTATCCATTCCGCAAAAAGGTCGTCCGAAATTACTTACAGAACGTGATAAACGATATATTTTGAAGAAAGTGCGCCAGGATCCAAAAATAAGCGCCCCAAGACTAACATCAGAGTTGCTTCAAGAGTGTTCTAAGTCAGTTAGTGTACAATCTGTTCGAAGAGCTATAAAAGAAAACGGGTATAACGGCAGGGTAGCTAGAAAAAAACCATTTGTTAATGAAACAAATAGGAAGAAAAGATTGAAGTTCGCTAAAGATTACGTAGGGAAGGATGAAAACTATTGGAATGACGTTATTTTTACAGATGAAAGTAAATTTAACTTATTTGGATCGGATGGAAGAGTAATGGTATGGAGAAAGCCGAATGAAGAGTTGAAAATAAAGAATTTGAGACCAACTGTTAAACATGGTGGTGGCTCAGTTATGGTTTGGGGCTGTATGTCGGCGTCGGGAGTAGGTGAGCTAGTATTCATTGACGAAATTATGAACAAAACAGTTTACTTGAACATTTTAAAAAAATATTTAAAAAAAAGTGCACAACAAATGGGTATATTGGACACATTTAAATTTTATCAGGACAATGACCCAAAACATACGGCTATGATAGTGAAGGAATGGTTGCTATATAACTGTCCCAAAGTGTTGAAAACCCCTCCACAATCTCCAGACTTAAACCCCATCGAAAATTTATGGAACGAGTTGGATATCCGAGTAAGGAAACATAATATTACAAATAAACAAAATTTAAAAGTAATATTGAAGACAGAATGGGCCAAAATAAGTGCGGAATATACCAAAAAATTAGTCTGCTCAATGCCAAGACGATTGGAAAGCGTTATTATACAGAAAGGGAATCCCACAAAATATTAATATTATTATTAATTATTATTATAACATTACAAGTACATATTCATAAATTTGTCCGAATATTTTTGTTATGCATATTTTGATAGTTTCATTTGTATGTATTTATTATTTAATTATTAAGAACTATAAGGCTCTTACATATATTATGAAAAAGTTATTTGTTAAAGATGTCAAAATATTATTAAATAAATGTTACAAAAATTATTGTTACTGCCAATATAATTGTAGTTCTAATTATTTTATTTACCTTGTCCGAATATTAAAGTTATTGACTGTATACAAATTACAAAATAAATTTTTTACGCAAAAAATCAACTTACCAAAATTTTACATTTTAAATTACATTGTTACATTGAGTGTTGTATTAATATATGTGAAATCATCTTAGATAATAGAATACTACAAGAAAAGAAAAAACAAAATTGTTTGTATTAACAACAAAAATTAAAAATATGGGTATTGTTAACTTACCATGAAAAAAAAAATCATGTTTTGTAAAGTACATTTTATGAAATATAAATGAAATCCAAAATTTATTGAGAAAAATCAACTTGGAAGCGATGTAAAAAACATTTTGGATAACTTAACCTCGCTCAATCTGAGCGTGGGCTGGTCAAACGGAACACTGAATGGCTATGCAAAAAATTTAGTTATAAAAATTTTTATTCTAGAAAGAGACACTAAGGGGAATGCGCAATCGTGTATCTGACAGAGAAAGAATAAAGAAAGTTGAATTTATTTGGGAGGCAAAAATGAAATTGTTAAAAGTGATATTTTGTAAATTTTAAACAAAATTTTTAATGTGTTTAAGATTGTTATTATAGTCTGTTTGGTAATTCAAAGCATTTTGTTTATTGTTGAATATATGAATTGTTTCATATAAAAGTCTGTGTTGTTTGTATTTAACTCTGTCTAGGATTTTAAAATTTTCAAAATCTATGTTGTGGCCAGTATCACAATAGTGTTTTGATAAGGCACTATGATCTGGATTTTTATTTTTACAATGATAATGATGCTGGTATATCCTTTTACGCAGAGGTTGAGAGGTCTCCCCTATATATGTTCTATTACATGTTGTACATTTGATTTGGTATATGACATCTTTTTTGGATTTGTGGTCGATTTTGTCTTTTAACGAGGTATAAAGTGTATTGGTTGTATTATTGTTATTGACGTTAGCTATTACTATATTAGTGTTTTTAATTATTTGTTGTAGGGATTGTTGTAGGTTATTCACGTAGGGGATTGTTGCATAAACTTTTTTCTTTTGAGTACCCTCTATTTCTTCTACGTTCGTATGTGGGATGTTATGTTTGGATAATTGCAATAATCTATTATTAATAGTTTTTTCTATGAATTTAGGTGGATATCCATTCGTTATTAAAGTGTTAAATATATGTGTAATATTGTTATGATGGTATTCTGGATGGGATAGTAATATCGCTCTATCTACTAAGGCTGTAATAACACTTTTTTTGTAATTTAAGTTGGTGTGTGAAAAGAAATGTAAATACCTCCCAGAAGCTGTTGGTTTTTGGTACCAATTAGTTTTTATTTTGTTATCTGATCTAATTAATGTTGTATCTAAAAAGTTTATTTTATTATCTATTGCTTTCTCTATTGTAAATTTAATTCGTGGGTGATAACTGTTAAATTCCCCCAAAATATCATTAATGGCAGAAACAGGGGCTAAAAGCAAACAATCATCTACGTAACGTTTGTAGTATGTAATATTCAGTTTATTATTATTTACGGTTTTGTTTTCTAAATTTTGTAAAATTAACTCCGCTAATGTACTTGAAATACTGGCCCCCATGGGTGTACCATCTAATTGAAAATAAATATCGTTATTGAATGTAAATACTGATGATTCAAAACATAGGTTTATACCTTCGATAAAAAGTTCTAAAGTTAAATCTGTGTATTCTTGAATATCATTCCATTTATCTTTGACCAATTGTATTACTAGATCCTGGGGGATAGATGGATATAAAGCTGTCACATCAAGAGAGAAAAGAATACTGTCATTAGGTATATCAATTTTAGTTATGTCGTTTACCAAATCAAATGAATTTTTTATTATATTGTTAGATTTTGAGGTAATTTTCTGTAAAGTGTTGTTTAAAAATTTTGAAAGTAAATATGTAGGGGTATCAATTGTAGATGTTATTTGCCTTAGGGGTACGTTTTCTTTATGTATCTTGGGCTGCATATACATCCTGCCTAAGGATGGATTTTGAATTATCAGGTTTGGTTGGTTGATTTTGTTTAAGTATTTTTTACATTTCACGTCTAATTTGTTTAACGGATTTTTTTTAAGTTTTTTATATGTGCTTTTATATGTGTTTTTTATATGTGCTCTCATCAGGATTTTATTATTTTTAAAGTTTATCAGTTTTTAACCAGTTCAACAATTTGTTTAGTCCGAGAAAATTTTAATAACACAAATAGCTAGAGTCACTACGCTTTATTTGTTTTTGCCTCCCGCTACCCTTGATAAGGGAGGTATAGGGATCGTGCTAAAAATCGCATATCGAGATTTTGGTAAATGACGTTTTCAATCCCTAGAATTCAATTTTAACATTTTCAAGATGATGTATGTGTGGATCCTCCACTCTAACTTAAATACTATCATTCAGAAAATTTTGAAACCTTGTATTTCGACCTTTTTCTATTACAGAAAGAGCCCATTAGATTTTGGTGTAAATCGGATAACCGGAAATGGCACTTTATTTGAAGCTCAAAATAGTTTTTCTTCGAAAAATACCTTTAAATGTTATTTTTCGAGATTAATGTTATTACAAAATATAAAGATTATTAAATTTTCTACAGATTTGCATTAATACTTTTTCTATATATTTTATGGGTAAATTTATAAAATTATCTAGCAAAACTGGTTACACAGTTCATATCTCAAATGTATGTAACTGACAGATAAATGTTACTATCAAAGAACTAATTTCATATTAATAATAGTAACGTTTTAAAGAGAAAATAGTAAATAGAACCATAGTTATATGGAATGGATCTTAATAGTTTTCGCAATAACTAAATATGTAAGTATATACACTTAAATTAATAAAAAATCAATAGCGGGAGGTTTGGTGTTGGCTACATCAGGTTTTTTATGTAATAATTTTATGAATGAATATGCATACACCGGAGAAAAATTTTATACTTTTAATCCTTTGCATCTACCAAATTTAAAACAAATAGACGACATGTATTTTGGTGCGGAAACTACATTTTTTTCCGTTGGTATATATTATTTCTTTTATTCCTTTTTCAAATAAATCTTTGATTACATGGTATCTTGTATCTGTTTTCATATCGTTTTGTTAGTTGAATGGCTTCCTGGTTATCCAAATATAGTAAACAACATTTATACTTCATACCTCCCATGATTCATATACAACAATTGACGCAGCTACGTACACTGCCTTTATGGACGATAAAGTAACGCAATGTTGTTTTCTTGCATACTACTGAGTCGGATTTCCTTTATAATAAATTATACATCCAAACATACTCTTTCTATTGCGTTGTCGCTTGCCCAGCCTGAATCTGAATAAGCTTAAATTTCTTTCTCTTCTACTTGTTTATATTTTAAACTTATATTTTTCGTTTCTTTCAGATGTTTCAAAACCTTCTTTGCTGCTTGCATGTTGTAGTAGGTTAGTCTAGAAATTAACTCAAAAATGATCTTGCAAATGTTATATCTGACCGACTTCCCAAGGAAATATACATTAAACTTATAAGTTTTCGGAATGGTACGACAAATATATTTCTCTGGTTGATTTATGTTGAAGTTTGGGTCCATACGTATCTTTTATCCGTTGTTTTCCTCCATGTTAAATTTCGTCAATATTTTTTTTTATTTATCATTTTTTCGTGATTTATTTTTATTTTATTAAAATGTTTCTCAATTTCTTTACCCAGTTATTAATTTCTACTTTGAGAACATTTACTCCTAATTCAGCTAAATTTCTTTCACCTGTTTAATAACATATCATTAACATAAATGGATACAACTGCATGTTTTATTAAAATATAAACAAAAATTGTAGGTTGACCTCTGCAAATTTAATTTTTGTTGAACAGATGACATTTATCAAATGGAAGCCTTTATAACCTTACAAAACTACATACTGCGTTCCGCTTGAAAACGTGTACAAAACATTTCTAAATATAAAACGACGTGCATAAACGCGATTTGTTCGAAATGTCTAATCAAAATGGGCATCGACGAAGAGTGGGAAATCCAGGATTGGCCAACAAAGCCTTGAAAACAATCATTTCTTCTGTCGTTACGAAACTACTTAATTATTACATCTGCCACAAGAATAAGTCTGTGGTCGTTTAGAGACTACAAATACCATGAGATGGAAAAAGAGATCCATATACAAGCTACTCCAGGAAGGTAATAGTTATAAAATAATTTAATTTTACATTGTCTGGTTTTACTACCGAAGCCTAGGATACTACGATACCTAATCAAGTATTTGATATGAATATAACTTATATAAATTGTACGAGTCACCGCGCTGGCTCACAACGCTGTCCACTGTCCAAGGAAAGAAAAAACAATACATAAAGAAGACTATTCAAATTTCTTTTATAAAACGAAAAACTGAAGTTTGTAACTTATTTTGCTCTAAAATATTAAAACGTTTAGAACACATAATTTTAGACAGTTTCAGTGAAACCACGACCATATTAAGACCCGCTACCAAACTATTCCTACGGATGTGGTGTTGTACCTAACAAGTAGTGTCCAATATGCAATAAGTGATTTACTAATTTATTTCGGCATACATAAATATCCAATATACAACTCATCACCCTGTACGAGGCTACGGCTCAGCTCCTATACATGTAGAAATCGCAATGTCGTGATATACTATAAGATGTCTTGAATGAGAACAGACCACCGCAAACACGAGAACCAATTTTACGGACAAAACTGGAAGTTTTTGAATATATTTATATTTTCAAACCTGATTTTATCAATTTTAATAATAATAATGATAACAATAAGGTGCATAAAGACATGCAACAAAACCTCCGGTCGTAACACCGTCGCGTAATAGACTTTTGTTGCGCATCGAAGATACTGCGTGCCGAGAACTGAAGCGTATCATAACGTCGCGAATCCTATAAACGAATAATCTACCGTTCCATCATTTACTATGAAGCACATTTGTCCATGTTTAGTAGGTTAGTAACTTTTAGTTATAAAGATAACAGTTGGCAAGAGCCGCCCTGGCGCGCTTCCGGCCAAGGCCAAACTGATATCGTTTGGCACATGGTTTGTTCATACACAAATGTTTGTATTTATTTATCGTAATATTAAAATAATTATAATATAATATCAACCAGAGTATTATTTAAAACATGGTGTCAGGTGAAAAATAAACCAACGTTAGTAAATGAAGCTAACAAAGAAATATTTAATTATACAACTTTTTGAGGTTACACTCCCACATGTTTGATGAAAAAATGGAATTTAAACTACCAAAAGAATTGGAGCTATCAGGAGATTTGTCTGGCAATTGGAAAATATTCAAACAAAAATTTGATATAATCTTAGAAGCAAATGAATATGGAAAGATTCTGTAAAAATAGCTATGTTTTTAAATTCACTAGGTGATGAAAGTTTACAACTCTATAACACTTTCAAATTGCCTGAAACAGACCAGAAAAGCTACGAAAAAGTAGTTAATGCCTTTGAGACGTATTGTACTCCTAGAAAAAATACAGTGTACAACCGCTATAAATTTTTTTAAAGATTTCAAACAGAAAGTGAAACATTTAATCATTTTCATACAGATCTTAAGAAGTTGGCACAACTATGTGAATTTGGTGACCAGGAAGAATCACTAATAAGAGATAGAATAATAATTGTTTGTAGAGATGTTAGTCTTCAGGAAAGATTACTCAGAGATTCAGATTTAACACTGAAGAAAACCATAGAATTTTGTCGTGCATATGAAATTAGTAAACAGCAGGCGAAAACATTACAAGAAACTAGTGTTGAACATAACTCAGTAGACAGATTAAAAGAAGAAAAGAAAGATAGTGCAATATTTTTATGCAAAAAGTGCAATCAAAGACATAAATATAAAGAATGTAAAGCGTATGGAAAAACATGTTTCAAGTGCGGTAAGCTAAATCATTCTGAAAGTGCATGCAAAAATAATTCCAGAAAAATAAGTAAAACGAATGCAAGTGCAAAGCAATATTATAAAAAGCATAAAGTTAAAGCAGTAACACATAATTGTGATAGTGATGAAACCAGTGACAGTCTTACTGTTGATGAAATACACAGCAACCAAAATTATACAAATAAAAAGCAGTGGTGGCAAAAAATAAAAAAAAATGGAAATATTGTTTCGTTTAAAATTGATACGGGTGCGGATATTAATGTATTGCCACATACTATGTATTTAGAAGTTTTCCCATAAATGAAAATACAAGAAATTAAAGCGCAAGTTCTTGCGTATGGTGGGCTTAATTTAAAATGTAAAGGTATAATTGAAATTGCATGTCAACCGGAAAACTTAAACGAAACTAAAATAAAATTCGTAATACTAGAAACTAATTCGGTTCCAATATTAGGAATTAAATCATGTGTAGAACTGAATTTAATTAATCGTGTTTATAATATTGGTATTAATGAGGAAGTCGTGAAGTCCTCTGAAGAAGAGAAACAACAGTTTGTTCGGCAAAATAAAAATATTTTTACTGGACTTGGTAAATTGCCTATTAAATATAAACTTAAATTAAAAGATTACGCGGTACCAGTTGTAAAACCCGTGCGACGTATTCGTGAAAGTATTAAAAATAAATTAAAATTATTATTGAACAGGTTAGAAAAACTCGGTGTTTTGTCCAAAGTTTCAGTTCCGACTGATTGGGTTCATGACTTAGTGATTGTTGAAAAGAAAAACGGTAGTAATAAAAGTCTCAAGCGGGAACATTATCTTATTCCCACAATCGAGGAATTAACTGCAAATTTAGCAGGCAGAAAAGTTTTTTCAGTCCTCGATATGAAGGATGGATTTCATCAAATTCCGTTAGAAGAATCTTCTACTTATCTTTGTACCTTCAACACTCCGTATGGCAGGTACAAATTCAACAGACTTCCATTTGGCCTTAGTTGCAGCCCAGAAGTCTTCCAGCGAGAGAACATCAAAATATTTGGGGATATTCCAGGCGTCCAAGTGTACTTTGCTGACATCATTGTAGCTGGTCGAGACGAAGAAGATCACGACCGTATCCTTTCAAAAGTAGTTAGTAAGGCTAGAGAAATTAATGTAGGTTTTGTATCTTCGGAATTAGGTATAAGTACAGATCGCAAACATGTTGAATCGATTTTTAAACTTAAAGAACCAACAGACAAAAAGTCATTGCAAAAATTTCTAGGTATGCTTACTTTTGTACAAAAATTCATATCGCATATGTCTAGTTTATCTGCCTTTTTTCGTAACTTATTAAAGAAAAATGTTACTTGGTATTGGGGTAAAGAGCACAAAATGATTTTGATATGTTAAAAGTATCAATTAGTAGTGCACCAACTTTAAAATATTTTGACCCTGAAAAGTCTATTGTTATTCAATCTGATGCTAGCAAAAATGTTCTTGGAGCATGTTTGTCTCAAAAAGGTAAACCTGTCAGTTATGTATCACGAAGTCTTACATCAGCTGAACAGAAATATAGTATGATAGAGAAAGAGTTATTAGGAATTGTTTTTGCTACTCAAATAGTATGTGATAATAATCCATTTGGTTCTTACGAATTTCATTTATTTGCTAAAAACTATAATTTTGAAATTTGTCACTCTAGTCCGCATTATCCAAAGTCTAATGGTTTAAGTGAAAAAGGAGTTGGAATAGCTAAAACTATATTTAAAAAGTTAGCAAACGGGAATGACTTGTATGAAGCGATATTAGAGTATCGATCTACGCCAGTTTCTGGTACTATATATTCACCGTGTGAAATTCTTATATGTCTATTAATTAGAACCAATGTTCCATCAACAAACTCAGTATTAAAACCAAAATTAGTTTATAAGGAAGCATATAAAGTGTTAAGCAGTAAACAAAACAATGTAAAAAGTAATTATGATAAACATGCGAATCGTTCTCTCACAAATTTTGTAAAGAATGAAAATGTAATAGTACAAGATCCTATTTTAAAGAAGTAAAGAGGTAAAATTATAGAAGTATATAGAACTCCTAGATCATATAAACTTATGAAAGAAAACAGTGGCATATTTAATCGTAACAGCTTTCATATTCGTAAGTCACTCAATAATGCTGTTTTTTACAAGTCTGTTGATGAAGACCCAGAAGTAGAAAATGTCAATTCTGAGGGGAATACAATTCCAGATAGTATTAATAAACAACCTATCTTAAACAGTTCAGAGATTGTTATAAAAACACGCTCGGGAAGAATTGTCAATAAACCGGAAAGACTTGTTTATTCTTAGGGAAGAGATGTTAAGTAGGTTAGTAACTTTTAGTTATAAAGATAAAGTTGGCAAGAGCCGCCCTGGCGCGCTTCCGGCCAAGGCCAAACTGATGTCGATTTGCACATGGTTTGTTCATACACAAATGTTTGTATTTATTTATCGTAATATTAAAATAATTATAATATCAACCAGAATATTATTTAAAACAGTCCAGATATGCAAACAAGCGGTATCATTTCTTTGATGTGACGCAGAAATACCAACTGGTGGGATGCCATGCCTTGGTGTTAGTATGTTATGGTGTTACTCTGTACCAAGCGCCGTCCAGACCCTGATCTGTCACGCGTCGGTGTTACGACACGACGTTTTGTTGCATATCTGTACGCAGTTTTATACATAACATCATTAAAATTAAATGAGTTTTCTAATATAAATTTTTGTGACTTCGTGTATTTCGCGCTAGCCAGCCAATCCGCTGGAAAAGAGAATTCATTCAGGAATTAAAGATGCGTCATAGCCTGCCGTAAATTTAAATAGAAACTGAAGTTTAAACGATTAGAAACCAAAATCCTTCCGGGTATATAACATAGTAGGAGGTTGCTCCCAGAAAACAATATTTATTGTTATAACTTTTAACACAATAATACCATATACAATAATGATCATACGGCACTTTGTTAACGTACGAGTCCAAATTTGGAAAGAACGAGTGCATTAACAGGCCTTATCAAACATGTTTTTTATACTATTTTTTCTATTGAGGTAATTTTACAATTAATTTTTTTTAAAAAGGACTTGTCAAAAATATGTCTTGGTGTTTTTTGGTCAGTTATGTTGGTAGCGCTTCCCGCTAACATTTGAAATTTTACATTTTGACAGTTTGTGTATTGTGTGATTCTGACTGATTGTTTACATTAAAACATAGTATCAAGCATTATATAATTATGGAAGAGGAAAACCAATACTTACAATGTACTCCACCGGTTTATTAATGAATTATCTGATTTGACATATCTTGCAATAAAGGTAAATTTATTAAATAATGAATCGGTATCGCTGGTTCGTGTTAGTTATTATCATAAATACAACTCTTTAAATAATGAAATACATTAATGAACAATTTATTGATCTACACTTTTACATTCCACCATTTTGTCAACACATCGACTGCTCAGTTGCTGACAACAACAACAGCTGTTCTTACATTCTTCAATACAAAACATATGCTGTATTTGTGTATGGCACTTATGTCTAAATCATATTTAAAAATTTAACATTCGACAGTTCGCCTCGACGTGAAACTGGATATCATGGATCGTAAAATTTTCATATTTGCTTTCAAGTAGCCACAAATTGAGTTGACAGTGTCAACATTTCAAGTAACGTGCACTATATATTTCAAAACCCGCCTGATATAACAATACAATCAGCTGAAAATTGCAATATTACCATAATATTAAATTGTAATAAATAAAACTTACCATTTAAATTGTTTTGACAAAGCAAAACTGAGCACATTGTTTCTTCCTTCATAATTTTTTAGTTGTAAGATTTTAACTTCACAGATTCTTCTTTCTGAACTAACACAGCTATAGCTATAAATTTCTCTTCTTTCTAGTCCTATCTCCTGGAGATAAGATAAAAATCAATAATTAGAAGTAATATTTCAACATAAACAACTTACCATTTTGAGCTTATATGTAATTCATCTGTCATGACTACCACCTCTAGAATACCAAAGGCGCCAAAAACAGTACGTTTATAGATCTTCTAAACGTCGTGTTTTCAGTGATAAACAGTGCTTTTATAGACTCATAAGAACACTGAAATAGAAAAAGTATGTTATGTATAATACACAGTGATCAAAACCATCTGATAGTCAAGTGACCCGCAACTTTCCTTATTGATATCAAAACTACACTTCTAGGAAGGAAAGATTGTTATCTACGTTCATGGGCTGGTGACTTTTTATTATAAAAAAAAATTATTTTAGTTTTTTTAATATTCTTGAAATTGCTCTAAACTTTTCTACGTACTCCTGATCGAAAATACGATTCGACAATAAACTTTTGCTCGTCCGTCAAAACCATTTCGGGAAGTAACAATCTAAAAAAAATCATTAAGTTATAAAAATTATTTTTGTAATTCACCAAGCAAATAACGAAGTACACTAATACGAGCCTTGGAAAAGGCTGTTCTCTATAATGTAATTATGAAACGCAAGTAATAAAGATGGAAAATGAAACATAAAACGTAACAGATATTTGACAGATTGACAGAACAATACACGCCTATGAATTGAACGCAACTGTTAATACTTGTTTCCGCGGAGTAAAATATTACTACTCAGGTCACGTGACTATCAGATGGTATAGATCACTGTGTACAAAATGTATTTTATTATTTTGTTGTACCAAAGTACTAATGTATATATGTATGATTAACTACAAATTAACAAAAAAATATTTTATTAATGTTTGTTTTTATGGTTTTCCAAGTTGGTGATATCTGGTAACTTGTTGACTTTTTATAAGTTGATGAAATCTGGTACCTTTTTGACATCATGTCTGGTTACAAAAAAAATTACACCTAGAAACACTGAACAGGCCCCTACCAGACCATCCCTACGACTACAATGACAATATGGATTATAAATGTTCAATATGCAACTCATGGCGCAACATATACTCTAAAGAGAATTAGCGTAGAGAGTTAAAGGCTAAGCAAATATTAAAATAGTGGAAAATGAGTCGGAGCTAGTTAAATTAATTACGCAGCATGTGGAAAATACTTATACCGCAACACATACCAGCTATACTTTAGACGTCGATATGAGTTTTTAACATTACTAGATTTCACATCTGCATTCTTCATATTTTTGGTGTTAATGATCCGCCATTAATAAACACACACGATATGGTCAAAATACGTTCTTGATAACTTTCAGGAAAAACTAGCAATGAGAATGTGAGAATGAGTAATAAACCAAAGTGTTGTATTGGCGGAAGGCCCAATAAATTTGAGAGCGTTTATTTTAATTATAGATTTATATTTCTTCAAACTCCAGGCCAAATAAACAAATAGAAAAACAAAAAACAAATTTCAATACAATAAAGCACTACACAGAGACGTAATTTATAATTTCTTTTTTGAACTGTATGTAAGTAATGTGACTTAATTCTTTTTCAGATATGCTTCCTGTGAGATAATACCACCATTCAAAGACCTTTTACGCAGACAATACAATGCAACACTGTGCATTTGCCCTGAAGGAAATAACTACAATAATAATACATCGTGATTAGCTTTTTATTATATTCTAATTAATCAAATTATTACAATTAAAATTGTAATTATCATTTAGTTTTCAAGTTCAGGGTAAAGTTAGATTATAAGTATTTATTGCAAACGAAACATTATATTAATAAATATTATTTACTATGGTGAGCGGGCTGTTGGGTAATAATACCAAAAAAATATATAATATAATTAATATAAAGTTTTGCAAACGATCTTAAACTGAATAAGAAATCTTGTACTTTTAACAATGAACAAGGAATCTTATTTAGAAACCCCAAGTTTTAGTTTGGTAAATGAGTTTATAAGTATTGTAAACGGAACTCTATTTATTTAGTGGCTGTACATAAAGAATTTCAGCAAGAGAAATAAAGTAAAATGTTTTCATTTATTTCATTAGTCTATACGGAGCTCCATTTTTTAATATATTATACATATATTTAGGTAGTGGATGGAATTTCGCGAATTTTGTCCGAAGGGTACCTATCTATTTTACAGATATGGTGTCGAATTCTGCAAATTATTACCACACGACACGATTCGTCATAAGCCGACTTGATTGTTGTTATGTCAAGTAGCTTTCGCCGAAATGTATGTGAAAGAATTTACATATGTTTTATTTTAAATACATAGTCACGTATACACTGAGAAAATGAAAGTTATGAATTAAATAGATTCAATTTTTCTATTTAGATTCAAAGTAATATATTTTAATTAAATGTTTCCTGACTGAAACATAAGTTCATAAATTAAATAAATTAAAAAATAAAACTAGAATTTGACAGAAAAACCCAAACAAAAATTATTGTTATTAAATTCAACCACTTTAAATTAAGGTTTGGGAATTATTGTGCAAGTTATGTAAGAACTTCACCCCTAATCATAGTGATAAGAATAGTTATTCCTTTGTTCTAATATCATCTATGCTAGACGCTATTTTGTATATTATAAACCTATATAACACTCCTATTCAATTTATGAATCATCTTGTGTATTCAATGTTATACTGCAACACTTTCTAATTAGCTGTCATCAATAAAGTTTGTTTCTTAAAAAACGGTAGTCTCAATTAAATAATAGAACTAGCGACGAGGATGGAATACACCGGACAAACTGAGTGAAATTAAAAGCTGTGAATAAGTGCTTTCTGCGTAACAGAGTTGCAAAATGCAAATTTACAAATAAACACTCTGGTTCATTTTAACGATTCATTTGCATCGAATCCATAAGCCATCACCAGGTCATAGCTACCTGACCTCGGTCTAAGTCGCCAATGACTACGAATCCAGACTTCTACAAGACCTCTTTCGACGGAGCAGTTAGTGTTCGTGAGCCCAATCACAGAATCATCGTCCTTAGTGACCAACCTGCTAAGACGGAACATAAGCGACACTACCGACAGAAATCCATGTTAGGTACAGCAATATTGTAAGTACAGTTTTGTATTGTAAGACTAGTTAAAAAATTTAAGAGCCAACCAAAATGGCACAACAAACAGAGATATTTAGATACTATTCCAGTACTCTCTGGAAATTCAAATGTACTAGCTTGTTTCATAAGAATGAGTGAGGCGCTCATTACAAAAATCTATAATAGGAATGATCTTAACATTTACGAAAACTTCGTATTGTTAGCGAATATTAGAAATAAAAAAGGAGATTCAATATCTCATTATACGGTTAAAAGTTGGACGGATTTAAAAAATGAATTAGTCGCGACATATGTAAATAAACGCGATTGCTGTACTTTAGCTAGCGAAATTCTCAAACTTACGACAAAGCCCTAAAAACGCCTTTGAATACTGTAATAAAATGTTAACACAATTAAACGCACACACATCTTATACAGACACTGAAGTAGAGGCACCCCATATACCATCAATAATTATGTATTGACAAAATTTAGCAATACAATCATTTTTAAGAGGACTTCGCGATCCTTTAAGGTACTTTATGCAAACTAGAAATCCTCACAGTTTAAATGGTGCTTTGAAAATTTTGACATATAATTATCAAATGGAAACCACAAGAACAACATCTACACTGCCTATTAAGAAAAATAATATCCCTTTACCATAAATAAATATACTGGAATAATACCCAGAGGTCAACAATTTGTACATATTCCCCATTTCATAGTACTTAGACAAACTACTTCATTTCAAAAAGGTCCAATAAATCCAAAGCCTAGACAACAAGAACCGACTCTTACGTCAATTTCGACAAGAAATACTTATGAAAGACGACCTAACACTCGTACTCGAAATGAATTATATAATGTTGAAATCATAGATTTTGAAGAAGATGAAATCTATCAAAATTTTGACGAACAAAAATATTTTTTAGAATTAAGGCAGAATCAAAACGCGGAGGAATCATGAAATTGAGGCAGAAGAATGGAGAGAAAATTTACGTATTGCCATATTGGAGCCCTGCATGATGAGGAATGAAAGCAGCCCTTTTCATTTGCATGATACGGAATTTGTGAACTTATTTCTACTGTCAAAGGCATTAGTTAATTATTTAATAAATACTCTAGCACCACATATGATTGAGGCACCCCAATCCAGTGCAATAGCTGTACCCATGCAAATATTTGCAACTCTTTATTTTTATGCAACTGGTTCATATCAACGAACTGTTGGACAAAGCTTAAATGTTTGTTTGAGTCAGCAAAGCGTTATCGGTGCATTTCGAAAGTGAGTACATTAATCGTACAACATTTAATTGAACGTTGGATCAAATTTCCTCAAACGCAGGAAGAAAAAGCAGTAATAAAAGCAAGATTTATGGAAAGAACTGGGTTTCCAGGCGTTATAGGCAGTATTGACTGTACTCATAATAATAATAATAATAATAATAATAATAATAATAATAATAATAATAATAATAATAATAATAATAATAATAATAATAATTTTATTTATTCCTTAGACAAGTTACATACATGTATGGAATACGTCAGATTTACAAATTCATAAATATTTACATAAAATCAGAGAGATCTGTTAATTTTGATCCGACCGGTTTAGTCAGTTTGAAAGAAATTCATTTATAGAATAAAATGTATATTCTAAAAGAAATTTTTTTAGTAATTTTTTGAAGGAATTTTTATTACTTTCAGTTCTAATTTTTTGAGGAAGTTTATTAAAAATATGGAGACCTTTAGTGATATCTATTGCATCCAACGATTTGTGCTTACTCCTTGGAATATGCAAGAGTTTTTTTTGTCTTGTATTGCAAAGGTGTATGTCTGAATTATATTTAAAACTCTTTAAGTTGTTAAAAATAAATATGCAAATTTCAAAAATATAAATAGAGCAAAGAGTCAAAATGCGGAATTGAGAGAAGAGCATTCTACAGGAGGTTCTGCGGGCAACACCTGCGATTGTCATTATACGTTTCTGAACGATGAAGACATTGTATGACGATGATGAAGCACCCCATATACATATTGCATATCTAAGTCTAGATTCTACTTGTGCGTGGTAAAAAATAATTAGCTGTTGTTTCGTGAGAACGCTGCTCAGATGCCAAAATTGGTAACATATCGAATTAAGTTTTGAGACAAGCTCATTGATATGGTATTTTCCATTTAGATTATCATCAAACTTATAACCCACAAATTTACCATTATCAGTTCTATTTATATCATATCCATCAATAGCAATATTCAAGTCTAAAAATTTTCTACATTGAAAGAAATGAAATCGTAAATAATGAGTTTTACTTAAGTTGAAATAGAGATCATTATCACAAAACCATGTCGATAATGCATTTAAACAATTTTCGCATTTTTCTTGCAGAATCTCATCATTTTTATCGGAAATTATTAAAGATGTATCATCCGCGTACAACGTTATATAACATTCATCCCCAAAAATCGTTGGTAAATCGTTAATATGTAAAACGAACAGCGTAGGTGAGATAACACAACCTTGAGGTACTCCCCTATTACTGAGTATGGTTGTAGAATTTGTAGTACTTATGATATTATTATCCAGACTGCGAATAGAGACAAATTGTTTCCGATTTTCTAAAAAGGATTTTATCCATTCTAGAGGGACACCTCTAATTCCGTAACAAAAAAGTTTATCGAGCAGTTTAGGATGACTAACGCAGTCAAATGCTTTGGACAGATCACAGAAAATACAAACTGGTTGTTCGTTTTTATCCAAATAACTTTAGCCGAGCTTTGAATTGCATCCAAAGTCGATTTATTAGGCCTAAAACCAAACTGAGCTTTATGAATTATATTATTATTATTATTCAGAAATGATTCTAATCTATTTAGAAATGCATATTCAAATATTTTTGAGAAAATGGATGTTAGCGACACTGGTCTATAATTGTTTAAATTCGAGCGATCGTCTTTCTTATGAATAGGAATTATTTTATTCACTTTCAATGTCTCCGGAAATATTCCTGATTCAAATCAAAGATTAATTAAATATAGAACTGGTTGTACAATTGAGTCGAAAATAAACTTTATTAAAAAATTTGGAAAATTATCTGGCCCACACAGGAGTATTTATTTTTTATTTTATTTTATTTGTTCATGTTGTGATACTCGCACCACGAGAAGTAGAACATAACTACATAAATCGAAAGGGGTATCATTCGAAAAATGTTCAATTAATAGGCGATTACGATCTAAAAATTCTGGCTATTAATCCTCGATACAGTGGTGCAACGCATGATGCTTCAATATGGCAAAATTCACTGGTTCAAATTCACTTAGAACAAGCTTATAGGGCAGGTGATCGTAATTCATGGCTTTTGGGTGATTCTGGTTATCCGCAGCAACCATAATTAATGACACCAGTGCATAATTCTAATCCTGAATCACCAGAAGGACGTTACAATTAAAGTTTATGTTCTGCAAGAAACTGCATTGATCGATTAAACGGAGTATTTAAAACTAGATTTCGTTGTATAAGGCGAGAACGTGTTTTACGTTATTCACCAAGAAAATGCGGTGCAATCATTAATATATGCGCTGTTACATAATATGTGTATTGCAGCTAGATTAGATAATTTTGTAGATTACCATGTAAATAATAACAATGATGCACTAATTTTACAATAGGATAGAGGACGATTGCAGCAAGGATTGGGCAGAGAAGAATTAATTGGGAGATATTATACTTAAATTTATTTATATACTAAATTTTGTATTATTCAAATTATTAGCGTTTAGAATAAAAGTTTCTTTTTAACAAAATGAAAAGTATATTATACATAGTAATATAATGCAAAAATTGTAAGTAAATATAGTAACTTTAATTCAGTCTTATGTTACAGTTTACCTTACACGTTATAAAGAAATATCAAATTAATATAAACTAGATTCTCTTATTTTATAACTATCTAACATAGGTAGGTACTTATGAAATCAATTTTTATGTCACTTTAAAAAAGGAAAAAGGCCTTAAAATTACTAATTTGTTTATCTGTGATTCGTTTCCAAAACAAAGATTTATATATATATTTTAAATGAAATAAATTACTTTTTAGTAATATTTTACTCAAATTTGCATCTATTTTATTTAAAACTTCCATGGTTTCTCTTTGATATTTTTCTAAATTATGAAAATGGTTATTTACAGAATTATTTCTATTTTTTCTCGTTTTTGCACCTTTATTCAGATTTTTATTGTTCGGGTTAATGGAAATTGCGCTTCATGGATTTCTTCAGCAGGCATAGGCATAACTTCAGAATGAGATGGACGAGGAGATGGAGCTATTGTGTTATTCAAATTTATGTTTTCTCCACTAGAAATTACTGTATAATTTGCAGATGGTATGCAGCTTAAACGAAGTTCTTGGTTCAGCTCAAGTTCAAAAATTTCTGTTGTAGAATATAATGGAAAACTGCATGTGTTAGAGACAGGAACAGAAGATGTGACAGAAACATTTTGTGTATAAATAGGTGTCGACAAATTCTAAAAAGACAAAATTGAAGTTAAAAATCTATTGATATATACCAGTGTATTCGTACCATTTTAATCCCAAAATATTCTTCAGTTTTCCTTTCTACTACAGTGCTACTCCAGCCACGTATTTTTATTAATTTATAATCAAAATTGTTTAGAATATATTTTTCTGGTGCTACACCAGTACCGCGGCTGTATCTCATTTCTTCACGTAATTTTTGCTTTTTTGATTTCCAATCAAAGAATGTGTAAAAATTTGGAAAAAAAACTGTTAAAATATAAGTAAATTAAATACAACTAATTTTTATACATACAGCTTTCCATCCTTCGGATTTAGAGCCGTAACCCAGACTGTTCATATTCACAGCAAGTACGTCCCATAACTTTTTAATATTATCTCGGCCATTCGGTCCATCAAATATCCAATCTGGGGATTTTCGGCTATAAAATCTATCATGGCTTTTCTCAATTCGTTGTTTACCCTCATCTATAAATTAATTATTACATTTTTATTAATTATTGTTCAATGTGATTTTAAAGAAAATGTCTCATTAAAATTTTACATATTTTTTTACAAACATCAAAAATGTTTTATTCAGGCGCAACTACGTTTGAATATATTTGCTACATATTTAATGATATATAATAATATTAACTTGGCTTAATAACTTACCTTTGCTTGGCTTGATTTTTCAGCATATAACCTCAATAACTTTTCAACATTTGACATTTCAACAAAAACAAAACCCAGTTGTATTTCATGTCAAAAACAAAGCATTTTCTCTTTCATTCTAACACATTGTATTAAATGCATTGCGATTACGTGATAGCGAATTGCGAATAGTACAATGCGATCGAGTTTAGTCATGGTAGTGGGGGTTTAAAAGGCGATCGCAACAATGAATAGAGTAACAAAATCGTATTTTAACGCCATTTTTACGTCATGCGATCGCATTTCAAGAGACCGGAGTCCCACTACAGGTTACTAGAAAATGGCGGAAACCTGAATCTGGTCTGGTTAGGTATTTTTATTGTCTATCCACTGGCGTAGAAAAATTATTTTGCTATCGGTAAATTTTCGAGATATAACACAAACGTACATTTTTTAAATGTATACCTACTTACGTAAATTTGAAAGTATAGAGTCAAAATTTAATTATGAAACAGGATAGTTATGAAATAAGTGAATTAAATTAAATAAAATACTCTTTTTTAAAAAGAATGGAATTAGTAACAAAGAATAATATTAATAAAAATAATAAAAATCTTTATTGACCGTACGTCAAAGGCGAGGTTCAGCTAAGGGCTGTTCTCCAATCTAACCCGTACAATGATTATAACAGATATTTATAAGTCAACAAAGTATTTTTTTTGCAAAAAATTAAATTGGAACAAAGATTAACAAAAAATAAAACGCATAGAAAAAGAAAAAGGCACAGGTCGTGTAGGTGTTATGGAATCGAAAAGCCATTGTAAACTAAACATATCAATTATACAAATTTTTAACAGGATATTTAAAAGAACCATAAGCAAGAGATTTTAAATTTTCAGGTAAAGCATTATATAAAGATGGTGCTAGATATTGAAAAAGATGCCTTGTATTTAGATTTTCTGTAGGATGGTACTATGAACAAATCTCTTATTCGTAGCGTATAATTATATTGCTTAGGAATTCATTTATTCGTTAAGTAATGTGGAGTACCAGTTAATTTTACTTTGTGTACGAGACAGAGATAGAAGGATTTCACGCGATCGTCTAGGGTATTCATTTTAGCACGTATTCGGTACTGAGATATACGATCTTACTTAAATACACCGTAAACATAGCGTAAGCATGAATTCTGAAAAAGAATAATTCTATTTTTTCCGTCTGTAATAGAATAGGAATGTAGACGCAGGAGCAGTAATCTAAAATCGGAAAGATTAATGTATTAACCAGACAATGATTATAACGTAATATAGATGTAATTTAATCTCGGTGCTTAAATTATGTATGAACTGATACAAATGTCGCATTTTAAATCTAGCAGCAGTAAGTTTTAAGTTTAAATGCACAAATTTCAGATACTCATCCACAGTCAGACCTAATATTTTTACACAAGAACTTCTTTTAAGAGGCACGCCATCTAACAGTATGTTCTGTGTTATATGGTTGTAATTACCTATAACAAGAAGGTATGATTTGCTAGCGTTTATTCTTAAACTGTTTTTGTCCACCCATAACACAAATTTTTCCAGTTCGTCGTTAACTATGTTAATTTGTTCATTTGACTTGAAATGAATAAATGGATGCTATGAGTTGAGTTTCATCAGCGTAGGAATGAACATTGCAAAAATTGAAAGTAGATGGCATGTGGGCTACATATATTAAGAAATATAATAAGAAGTTTCATGAAAAATATCGAAAAATCTAAGATTTTAATGGTAAAATTAATTTCAAGTTTTTCAATTATTACAATTGACATTTGATGGGGGTGACTCAATTTTCATACATATTATTGTAACATCTATGTCGTATACACTGGGTTGATGATTGGAATTCGAACCCGGAACCCTTTCGTCGTGCACAACCGATGTCGTGAGATTTTATTATTCATTACTCTACATTATCCAGATACATAAAAAAATAAAAGGAAAAATGACAACTGTGAAGAGGTGGGGGAGATTATTCCATATACTGGATATACAACACTTAGAAAGATATTCTCAGCAGTTTCCGTGCACTGGCATATCAATATGTTAATTAATATCATATAAAAATGCCGCAATCTTGGATAGAAAATAAAGAGGCTGGTGTGCAATGGGTTTATTTGTTTTTTAAGCAAAATCCTAAAATATCTATTAGTTAGCCAGAAGCTACCAGTTTAGCAAGTGCGAGTAGTTTCAACAAAACAAAGGTGGGATAGTTCTTTAATAAACTATCTGATGTTTCGTCACGTTATGCATTGGAAACATCGGATATATAGAATATAGATGAGGCCAAGGTGTCGACTGTCCTTCGCCCAAACAAGATACCTGCACAAAAAGGTGTTAAACAAATAAGAGCCCTCACATCAACAGAGCGCCGTTATATGATCACTGTGACAGCTGCTGTTAGAGCGCAGGGTAATTCTATAACAGTGATCAATATTTCCAAGAAAAAAAAATTCGACATCATTTCATCATTTCAGGTTACATCGGTGATGCAAATGATTCAGGTTGGATGCAAGAACAGTTGTTTGTACTTTTTACAAACCACTTTATAAAGCATACTAAACCGATCGCTGAAAAGCCTGCTATTCTTCTCTTAGATAACAATTCTTTACATTTAAGTTGCAAAGCTATCAATATGTGTAAAAAAATTGAATCATTTTGATAACATTACCATTCCACTGTTTTCATCGATTACAACCTTTGGAGCTGACTGTTTTTGGAACATGCAAGAGATTATGTAGCTCAGTGCCTGGCTAAAAAGCAATTCAGGGAACTCTTACCATTTACGATTTACCAGGGCTTGTGAAGCAATCTTTTTTAAGTACTGCAGTTCCTTCGAATATAATTTCAGGATTTACAAATGCAGGAATATTCCCATTTAATTCCAATATATTCTCGAAGAGTGACTTCGCTCCTGCCTCTGTAACAGATAGGCCAAATTCTGATGAAAAAGTAGAGAACCAGGTTGTAGGGCAAAGGCCAGATATTCCAAGAACTAGTGCTGAGGAAATAGGCACCGCCTCACAAGCGAATCTGACTCTCACGCCAGTGAAAACGCCAGATGTTGGAATGTCCAACATTACTGTCACATCAAGATCTGTACAAAAGTGACTTACTCCACAATCATTACGACCGTTTCCAAAAGCCCCAGACGTAAGGAAACGCCCAACAGGGGGAAAGAAAAAAAAACGGCAATCGTGACTGACACCCAAGAAATCTGCTGTTGAAGAACAACGAATCCGAGATGAAAAGAAACAAAAATTACCGAGAATACAGGAAAGTCAGAGAAGGCCAGAACGGAGGAACGTCAGGATAACTAGGAAAAACTTGAATAAAGCTACGCAAAGCAAATCTACTCCTCCACGGAAATTAAAAACTGTTAGGGTACTGCATTTTACTACTGGGAGCTCTTCCGACGATGATGAATCATTTTGCTTGGTTTGCAATGAGGAATATCGTGGCAAAGACGAGCCAGGAGACTAGTTAAAATGCAACTGATGTGAAACGTGAGCACACTCTTCATGTGCAAAGGGAAACGTGTATACAGGGTGTTTCTCGGATAGGGGACACCTCGATTATTTTCTTTATTATTAGGAATAGAAGAAAATCATTCAAATAAAAGTTGTAACAGATACAGGGGGACATTCACTTGTTGAAGAAAAAATATTTTGAACCAATAGTTCTCAAACTAAAACATAAAGTTAGTTTTTTTTTTAATAGGATGCTATATACTTTTTAGGCCCATTCGATAGAGTATTTTTTCTGAATTCAACCATGTAATCATTTTATATCCTTACATATCAAAAATATTGAGAAAAGTGCAATTAAAATTTAAATAAATTTTATCTTTATAGTTATTTTTCAGTAGGCTATGCATGAAAAAAACTAATTTAAAATAAAACGAAACATAAATATTTGTTAATAAGTTTATAAACAGCGAGAATATTATGTATTAAATAATTGACAGAGCAGTTTTTGTTTTTCGTACATAGCCAACTGGAAAATAAATATAAACATGAAGTTAATTTAAATTTCAATTGGATTTTTCTGAATATTTTTGTTTATGTAGATATAAATTTATTACATGGTTAAATTCAGAAAAAAATACGCTATCGAATATGTCTAATATATATAGATTATGTAATTTTACAACAAAATTTTATGGCGTTTATGATGCCATAAAATATTACTGCGATATAACGTACATATGTAAAGTTAAGAAATATGTAAATTTACAGTTTGCTAATTAAAATTATGTATTAATACAGAAATATACATTTTGTAACATTACAGATATATTATTTCTGTAAAATTACATTCACTCGTACATTTACATATGTTATTCTGTAATACTACACATATTATGTATAATTACAAATACATATGTAGCCACCTTGACCTGTTTAAGAATAAAAGAGTAGGCAGTGTTGCAAACCGTACGATAATTATCGTACATGTACCATAATTTTGGGTCTTGTACGACCATAGGATATTTCAAAATAAATGTACGAACTTTTAAGATATTTTGTCATATACATTTAATTATAATTTTCAACCTTAAGATTAAACTAATGTAGGCTTGTCAAGTTTGTCGAATAAAATATTACAAATATTAAAAGTAGTAGAGTGAAACCAATCAGTTGCAGCTTCTTGTACATTCATCAACAAAAATAATTTTAAAGAATTGTTTTTCAAATTTGGGGCCAAAGCTAGAATCTAATAAGAATGAAATAAGTAAACCGTAAACCAAAATTATAGTTGGAAAATTTTATATTCGAGCTTATTCAAAACTCCGGCTTCGCCATTTTTTATTATTCCCGTGGCCATTATGTATAATACCAATAAGCGTACGATAATTTTATTAAAAGTACGATAAAATTCACGCTTGCGTATGACACTACAGATTTCAAAGGTTGGCAACGCTGAGAGTAGGTGCCTAACATTTCAATATTATTATAGTTTTGTTTTGTAACTATTGATAAGTTGTTTAGTTCTGTAAGTTTTCGGAAAATAAATATTACGTCTAAATCTTGTTCTTGTATGTATAAATCTTTACAATATAATTAAACAGTATTTTTACACTGGTGACCCCGACGTGATTTCTGGTAAATTATTGGACGGCGCCTACTCCAACGTTTGAGGCGTCGACTATGATGTTAATTTTTGCATCGTGTTTTGGGAACAGTGTAGTCAATTTTGTTAATGTACGTTTAATACGAGTGACCGCCTTTGTTGCTTCCGACGGCCAGATTATTTCTTTTGGACTGTTTGCAGTGTTATGAATTAATTTTTTGATGGGATGTAAAGTCGTTGTGCAGTTTTTGATAAAACGGTGATAAAAATTTACTAGTCCTAGAAATTCTCTTAATTGTTTTTGTGTTCTAGGTTCAGGAAAAACTTTATAATGTTTATTTTTTGTTCAGTTGGTTTGATTCCTGAAGATGAGATATTATGACCGACATATTCTATTTGATTTAGCCCGAATTGAAATTTGTCTATGTTAAGTAATTTGCCAAATTTTTCCAATGTGTCAAAAATGATTTGTAAGTGTTTGTAATGTTCCTTTAGAGTGTTGCCAAAGATAAGTATATAAGCGAAACAAAAATTTAGGCCTCTAGTAACTTCGTCAATGAAACGTTGGAAGGTTTGAGCGCTGTTCTTTAAACCGAATGGCAAAACGGTGTATTCAAAAAGGCCATAAGGAGTGGTTATAGCAGTTTGCGCAATGGATTCATCGTCCATTGGTATTTGGTTGTATGCTTTTACTAAATCTAATTTCGAATAAATAGTTGTGTTTTGTAGATTGCAAGTAAAGTCCTGTAGATGTGGGAGAGGGTATCTGTCTGGAATGGTTTGTGAATTGAGAGCTCTGTAATCACCACAGGGCGCCACTCACCAGTTTTTTCTTTACTAGGTGAAGTGGTGAGGCCCAAGGACTAGAAGAAGGGCGTTGTTTAAGAATAAAAAAGTAGGCGGCTAACATTTCAATATTATTATAGTTTTGTTTTGTAACTATTGATTAGTTGTTTAGTTTTCGAAAAATAAATATGCTTGTACGTATAAATCTTTACAATTTAATTAAACAGTATTTTTACACATATATTTTGTAATATTACAGGTTCATTGTAAAATTACATAGATAAAAATATGTAATATTTTATAACTTATTTTTATGTACACTTACAGGTTTAATAAATATTACCACAAAATATTTTACAAACTTTTATTTATCATAAATTATACATTATTCGGATATTTCTTAAAAATACATGCTATATTCTAATCTAATTCTTTGATTGCAAATTATACTGGTATTCTGTGTAACGCCACCCCCGGGGGCGGTTGCGTCATATTGGCGTCGTCTTTGTTTCGGCGGTTGGTTTGCTCGGGCGCCTATCTTGCGATCGTGGTGTCTGAAAAGAAGACGATTGGTTAGAAAAAGGGCTAGGGGATTGCACAGAAACGCACGTCGAATTTATTAATGTTTATTATAAAATAAAATGTATGATACGGACAGAATAAACAAATAAATAAATGAAACCCTTGCCCAACTGTAACCATCGATACTTGGAGATGCGATTGGCCGTGAAGCGACAATAGCAGATAAGTGAAAATAAAATGAAACAAACTTGAATGAAGTATTCAAATCTCTCGTGAACTTTAACAACGGTCGCGAGATCAGCGGAGCTAAGTTACGTCTAGGTGACGGTTCACCAAGACTAACTATCGGCGGCGGATTTGCAGGAAAGCCACGAGCTGAACTCTCGACTGCATGACTGGTTTCGCGTTCTGCTGGTCAGGACAGCTAAGTTCTGAACTCTCGACTGAAGACGAACTGATTCTATAGCTGTCCCGGCTTTTATATTGTGAAAACGATTGAATCCATATAAACCGGTTTTACCAAAGGTGGGAGAAAAAAATGTCGCTGTTTAGTTTACAATAAAAATTATTTCTCCGAAAATACTATAAATTTCCCACGGTCACAGTTTTGTGTTCTAAACTCATTTTACATCATGTTACATTTTATAAATTGTTTTTATAAAATATATAAATCATATCACTAACATCAGCGCTCCTAGCGACCTTAATTCGTAATACAACGCTCCTGTCAAAGGAATGCGTATATCAGAGCACATGCCCTTCATAAACAAATGCATGAATATTGGTACAAACAGTGAGATCCTTTATACAGTGCATAGGTTACAGGTAAGTGTTCTTTGCAACTATTCTTAACATAGATGTATTCAAGTTATTACATTTTCAGTTCATTCAGTTGTGTGTAAAAATTTCACCGGTGACAAAGTGAGGTTACAAGTACGTATATCTTACAATAATTGTTTTACAAGTATTATAATATATCTGTGTATCGCAGCTAGTATTCTTATTAAACAACGTACCACCACGGGACTTGTGATATATTCGATGCGGCAATAGCAGCAGCAACTGCAGGATCAGATCCGATTACACCAGCTTTTGAACAGCCAGTTGGATCGACAACAGCTGTATGGCGTTTACCAGACCTAGAGCGTTCTATCATCACATCTGTAAGTCACTTGATCACTAAAATTGGTTAATGACAATCGATAACACATGAAAATTTATCGATGAGGAATATGCTGTCGTTTTCATATTAATGATCGATAACAAATGCCAAAATCAGAAAAAAATGGCGGCTAGATTTTTGTGCCCTCTTGTGCTTCAACAAAATTTAATTGAAAGAAGACGAAAGTAAGTAATTTATATCATTTATGAGTATATAATTTTGTTTCAAACTTTAATACAAATAAATTATCTTTTGATCGTGTTTATAGACGTAGATTACGAATTCGCAATAAGGCGCTAAGAGATGCTAGCGACCCTTTTTCTTTACCTGAAGAAAATTTTAAACAAATCTTTCGGTTAAGCAGAGAACTCGCCCGATATTTGGTACTAAATTTTACGCCCCATTTGCGAAATGGTATAAGAACAAACTCTATCCCAATTTTTATAAAGGTTTGCATACAATTAATTTCTACATTTTATCGTCTCTAAAGAATTGATTTAGATTTTAGCAACTTTACAATTTTGGAGTGGTGGTTCATATCACAGATATACTGGTTTAAGTAATTATCTGGGTATAAGTCAGGCTAGCATGTAGCGAAGTATAAATGAAATTTGTTCCGCTATTTCTGCTAATATGCTAAACATATGGATCAAATTTCCAAATGATTACATGCAAATGCAGCAAGTCAAATTAGGGTATGATTAATCTTGATTAGATAATAAAAATTAATTGTTAAACTCTTTTTAATTTTAGTTTTTTGGAGCGCTTCAGTTTTCCGGGTATATTAGGATGTGTAGATGGCACATATGTTGCGATTATTACACCTCCAGAAAATGATCCCTTGTATCCCGGTTTCGTTTACTATAATCGAACGAGGTATTATAGTATTAATGTGCAAACTGTAAATATATTTAATAGTACACTTACTTTGTTACATAAGATATTCATTCATAATGATAATTAAATTTAGATCTGCGATTCAAACTTGAAAATTCTTGCAATTAATGCTCGATATCCTGGATCTATTCATGATTCTGCTATATGGCAAATGAGCAGAATACGATGACACCTAGAAGAGCAGTATTTATCAAATATATTTAATGGCTGGCTCTTAGGTAATAATGCAAATACATATATTAGAAATAACAGATACGTACACAATTTTTTCTTCTATACAGGTGACTCTGGCTATTCTTTAGAACCTTATTTATTAACTCCTGTTCTCAATGGTAATAATGAAGCAGAAGTAAGATACAATACTGCCCACTGTCTTGCCAGAAATTCAATTGAGAGATGCATCGGTGTTTTGAAATCTCGCTTTAGATGTTTGTTAAAACAGTGAAAGCTGGAAAAATTATTTATGCGTGTGCAATATTACACAATATTGCATTATCAAGAAATGAGCCCTTAATGAATGATGATTTCGGTATGTATTTAATTTTAGCTTTCAGGAAGGTAAGAATAATTTTCATAGATCTTAGAATCTTACCTTTAATTTCGTAGACAATGCACATGAACGTGACGACGACGATAATCTCGAAAATGCTGGTCAACGTATGCGAAATCAAGTTATAAATAATTATTTCAATTAAATGTTTTTAATTGTAATAATTTCATATAATAAAATGCTACTTAGCTACTTTATGCAGGTTTGATTCGACTGAGTTACGGTTCTAGTCATACCGTATTCCGAGAAGTTTCGTACTACCCATGGTGGTTGGTAATAGTGCTATGTAAAGAAACGTTTGCAAATTTTTTCTCTGTTTTAATTTTATTACAAAAATATTAGTAAAGTGTTACTGTAATCTAATATTGTGTATACATCAAGTTAACCATCGCCTAAAGCAGGTGTATTATTATCTATATCAATCTACACCGATAAATAGATAAAAAGTGTCTCTGAAGTTTGTGAAATTATTTAAAGGTTAGGCTGTTTTACACCAAACCGCGCCAAACAGCAGTGTTTTACAGTTATAAAGCTATTTAATTAGTGGTAACACTGCCGAAGTTTGAACACTGCCGTCGCACGCCGCAGCGCGCTGTCTTTTTTTACAAAAGAGATAAGAATATATACAAAAATATAACCACATTGTTTTAATAGCAAGTGCAATCTACAAAAATATAGGAAATGGAAAAAGATGTTAAAGCAATTCTGGAAAAAATGGGGACGCTAGACAAAATAAACGATGAAATTGTAATCATAAAGTCTAGTTTAGAAAAATTAGACAAAAACTGGTGCTCGACCCAAGAAGAGTGTGTCAAACTTAAAAATATTGTTGATTCGCAACAAAAAATTATTAACTCGTTAGAAATTCAAGTAAAGAAGAAAAATATAGTCATCTCTGGATTAACAGAAAATGAAAACGTCAAAGATAACCTTATTCAAAATATTTTAAGTGTCATAAACAACACTCTTGAATTAAATTTGACGGATAAAGACATTGAGGACGCTAGAAGACTTGGTGTCAAAAGCAATAAAAATCGACCAGTATTAGTTTCATTTACATCATATAAATCAAAAATTGCGATAATGTCTAATAAACATAAATTTAAAAATACAAATATTTACGTTAACGATGATTTAACTACACAACAACAAATACAGCGACAAAACTTGCTGAAAATGAGGAAACAATTTAAAGATGAGGGCAAATCAACAAGTATAAAAGGCAATAGACTGTATGTAGACGGTGTAGAACTTCAAATCAGTACACCTTCTTCTTCTCTTAAAAGAAGTCGTGCAAGTAATTCGTCTGAGGAGGATACATCGGGCAAACCCGTTGCCAAATCCCTTAAGGAATTAACAATTTCGCGCCCTACTGGTAGGATGGATGCAAAACAGGGTGTTTTGACGTCTTAATTTCTCGACCTCTGCTGCAGTGCCGGTCAATGATGATGATGATCCACCCTCGTTTGTTCCGGACGAAAATAATGCTCCAGTAAATAAAGCTAAGTTAATACAAAGTATGAATATAGTAAACCCATCTAATGTCAATATCTTTCTAGGTCTTTCACATAATAATAACGATACTTTCTCAAATGATAACATAAATATTCTATTTTGGAATATCCATGGTTATAACAATATTTTTAACCTGGACATTGAAATAAAAGATAAATTTGTAATTGCCGACTTGATATGCATGTGTGAAACTTGGCTGTGTCATGATAAATTTAGTTTACCTTTGTTTTTGAGAGATTTTATTAAAATTGCTTTTCGTGCAGCTACAAAAGAGTATGATAGAGGTAGAGCTAGTGGCGGACTTTTAGTTTTAATGAAAAAAAGTGATAAATTTTTGGATACTCAATTAATAGAATCAAATGATTTTTGGATTTTTCTTTCATGTAAAACAAAGTCACACAATTATGTAATAGGTACTCTTTACCTAAAACCCAGCTTGAATGATGATTATTGTTTAGACATACTACATGATTCATTATTTTTAATTTTAGCTACTTTTCCAAATAGCAGAACACTTATTGCAGGAGATTATAATTCTAAAATTGGTCAAAGTAATCAGGCCCCTGCTAATTCATTTCTCTTTGATTATGTCTGGGAAGAGAGAATATCACTACATGACGTGGAGGATCATAGAGGCAAAAAGTTAGTAGAAATTATGGAACAGCTGGGACTATATGTAACAAACGGTCGTACTTATGGAGATTACCCAGGTAACTTCACATTCTATAGTAGTAACGGCAAAAGTACCATAGATTTTATGTGGGGCAATATAGAGGTATTGCAGGCAATTAAAAAATTTGAAATAATAGACACGCTCGCATCATCAGACCATAGTATTTGCTCCGTCCAGATTAAAGATGATTTTAATGACAAAAGTCCTTTATTGAGTACTAAACATGAATTACCATCTAATTGTTATTCGGTTAAATTTAAATTTGCAAATGATAGTGCTTTAAATTTTAAAAACCATCTTGCTAACTCTAATTCCATTTACTTTTATAGTCAAAATGTAAACGAACTTAATGAAAACTTAATATGCTCTATCAAAGAGGCAGCCTGTTCTAGTGGAATGTTAAAAGTATACAAAAAGTGTAGTCAAAATGTTCTAGTAAAAGAATCTAGACCATGGTTTAATGTTGAATGTAAACGCGAAAAACGAAATGCACAAGCAAATTTAAAAACCTATCGCAAAAATAGAAATTCACTAAATTTAGAAGCATATCTCCAATCAAGAAAAAACTATAAAAAAATTTTAAACCAATCAAAAACTCAATATTATAAAATGCTTAATGATAGCTTTTCAAATATAAAAGACAATAATACATTTTGGAACACAATACGTAAATTATCAGTTAAAGATTGTTCAATTAATGAAATTAATATGGAAAATTGGGAAATATTTTCTACAAATCATTACAATCAAAACGTTATAGTAGATAATACTCAATATTTTGATTGTATTCATCCATTTTTCGATGATAATATTAGCCTAGATGAATTGAAAGCAAGTATTGCTAAATGCAAACTGAATAAAGCAGCCGGTAACGATGATTTGCAAAACGAATTCTACAAAAATTTACCATCGGAATGGGAACATTACATTGTAAATATGTTCAACGTAATACTTATAACGGAAAAAATTCCGAATTCTTGGGTTAATATTCATATGAGTATGCTTTATAAAAAAGGGGATAGAAGTAATCCTAACAATTATAGGGGGATAGCATTAGTGGTGTCATTATGTAAAATCTTTACACAAATTATATATGATCGGGTGCAGCCATGGGCGGAGGAAAATCAAATCATAGAAGAATTTCAAATGGGCTTTAGAAAAAATCGTGGAACTATTGATAACATTTTTACACTAATGGGCGTTATGCACTTGCATTTACGTTTAAAACGTCAAAAAGTTTATGCGCTATTTATAGATTTTAAAAGAGCATTCGACTCAGTTTGTCACAAAAAACTTTGGTCTAAACTATATTGCTCGGGAATTAGTACAAAACTTATACGTATACTAAGAAATCTGTATTCTAAAGCTAATGTACAAATTAAAATTCAAAATTGTCTTTCCCATGAAATAAATATATCCGAGGGTATATTACAAGGTGAAATCCTCAGCCCGTTGCTTTTCTCATTATTTATAAATGACGTAGAAAAATATTTTCGCAACAAAAATGTGTCTGGATTGAACGTAGATGGGCAAAATGATATCTTAGTACTCGCTTATGCGGATGATTTAGTCATTTTAGCAAACTCTCCCATAGACATGCAGCGTAAACTAAAAATACTTTCAAATTATTGCGAGGATAATTCGTTAACTGTAAATATTGATAAAACTAAAATTTTAATGTTACATAAAGGAAGAAAATGTTTGAACACAAATTTTAGATATGGGGAATTTAATATTGAAACAGTAAATAAATTTAATTATTTAGGTGTATTATTTACATCGTCAGGATTATTTCACGAAGCTGCTAACGCTAGTATTAAGAAAACTGTAATAGCCACACAAAAAGTCAAATCTATACTTAGTAGAGGAAAATCCAAAAGTTGGAATGAGAAAATTAAACTGCTTGATACTGTAGTAAACGCCTCACTCTTGTATGCAACAGAAGTTTGGGGCCATAGGTATTGTGACACACTAGAGAAATGCCAATTAAGATATATTAAAAATATTCTATGTTGCCCTATACACACTCCAAATTATATGATACGTCTTGAGGTAGGACTTGATCATATTTCCACTAAAGTATGGAAGAGGACATTGCAATGGTGGAAAAAATTACTAGAATTACCTGATCATCGTTACCCAAAGCAAGTATACAACAGACTTTATCAATTAGATCAATATGAATTTAATAAATTAAATTACAACTGGGTCTCACAAATTAAATTTTTTATTATAGAGCAGGGTTTCAGTGAGGTTTGGCTCACTCAAACTATAGACAAAACCACAATTTTAGACATAATTTCCACCTACACTGAAAAAATGCGCAATAAAGACTTATGTAGCTCTAAACAATCCTCATATAACAACCATTACAAACTTATTAAGCATACATTTGAACTTGAAAAATATTTAAGCTGGCAGTTAATTTTACCTAAGCAACAAATAATTAGCCAAATTCGTTTCGCATCTAAGAAAAATCTGAAAATTTATTATAAGGGTATAAAATATGAACTCGATTCAGAAGCTTTATGTTCAATTTGTAATCTTTACAAGCAAGAAGATCTCTATCATCTGTTTGTAGAATGCCCTATTCTCAAACCCCTTCGGGAACATTTTCTTTCAAAATATAATGAAAATTTGAACACTACCAATTTCTACACATTATTTGAGAATTTTTCCAAACCCAAAATCAATGTTATTTTTTACTTTGTTATAGCTGCCTTAAAACTCCGCAGTTTTTGCTTAAATGAATAAATAATCATCATACTTTGTATTTGGCTTGGCTGTATTAACTGATATTCAATGCTTCAATCTCTCTTTATTTTTATATAAATTATGTATTTTTACGTACTATTCTTATATCATATATATTTTTGTAATACGAATTTGTATTGTATCTAGTTTTTTGGATATCAACCTACTTGGTATGAAGCGTGTATGCTTTTAGACCAATAAACGATTATTATAAACGATTATTATTAAATGCTACTTAGCTACTTTGTCTTTCGACGTGTTCATTTTCTGATTTCTTCTTACTCACTGATATACAAAATATAGGCGCGCATTTTAAATTAAAATAAATAAAACCAAATAAATACTAGGTACTATATTTTATTAATTTTTGTTTAAAAATGAAATAATGGCTAGACGCTGTTTTGATGAAGTGTTTTCCTATAAATTTTTAATGAATTCCTCCTCTATAACAAAAACTGTAAATTTTCTCTTTTTTGTTGTAAAAATATAATCTAACGTAATTTATACCTTATAATATAAATTATATGCTTTTACCTCTTCTTTTCTCTGGGACTTTTCTTCTTTCTTTACTAGTGGTAGGCTCTTCCAATATGCTGTCATTTTCAAATACTGTGTTATTCATCTGAAAATAATAATTTATTGTTGCATTTGTGTATAAAATTTAATATTTAAATATTTACCTTTTCTACAAATATAAAAATTTTCCTTTAAATTTTCTGGGGGATCCGCAATATTTCCATCCCATTCGGATGCTACGACGTTCTGCAACAAAGTTTAGGGGAACGTGGATATGGAAATTAGGATGGAAAAATTTGGACTCATAGCAGGATTATTTAATCAACATGAATTATTAAAATGAAAATATAACGTTCTTCAATTTCTGTTAACGGCTTTACGTCGGATTTCCCTCCTCCTGTTTTTAATAAACTACTTTGAACTACTTTCGCTCTCTTCTTAACTGTATATTTCCATTCGGAAATCACCTAAATAAGAAGCAGAATACAAACCATATCTAATATATACAAAATAAAAATTTTCTTACCCTTCTCCAATCTTTTATTGATTTTACAGGTTCCGCACCACAACTATTAAAAAAAATTGTTAATTCTTCCCATTTTTGTTCAACATTTTTAAGATTTGTTGGGTGAGTTTTAGAAAAAATAAGTTCATGGTTCTATTTCAAATTGTTCATAATAATTACAAATTGTTGAGCCGTTGTTCTTCTTCTTTTACTATCCATTATTTTAATCAAAATAAAATCTTTTACACTTGTTGAATACGACTATAAAGTTTACTTGTACAAGTTAAAGTTTTATTTATTTATAATAAAACAATTTATATACTTACCGGTAAATGACAGTTAGTTCAAATAAGCGCGAAATGCGTGAAACTTTCAAATAAATGTCAAAGATAATAATTGTACTTACAGAATAGCAAAATTGTGACAATCGATAATGCGATCATTAAAAATAAAAGATTGTTATTAATTTAATGATCGATAATAGATAATGATAAAGTTACAGAATAACACCGATTATTTTGTTCGTAATCGCTATCATAATATACTGCAGTTTAACAATTAATAAAACGAATTAAATACTTAAAGATTTTTAATATTATACGATTTACGAACGTATACAATCGTTAATCGTTGACGCTGCTTGCTGGTACTGAGTAGAATCTATTACAATATTATATACAGTATATATTTTTATATAAATTTGTGCATGCACCCCCTGGAATTTAAAAAATATTAACATTTATTACAAAAAATATATTATTACAAATACTAATTCATCATTTTAAAAACAAGAATGTGTTTTGTGAAGCACACAAGTAGCAAGCAGATAAAAATTTTAAATAAAATTATAGGTTATGTTCTTATAAAACCCTGAAATGTGTAATTTTCATTGAAGTAGCAATATAAAAGGATCATACTAAAACTGACAATTAAAAACAGATGCCTTAATACATATTATGAAAGGAACTTACTTTTTAAATGTTGTAGGTATTCGTGTTTGTAAAACAAAGCATGCCACTAACTTGACTACACACGTCAGACTACACAGGTTCTTGCTTACTTGATAGCGCTATTTCTCCCATATACAAATAGGTACATATAAAATCTGTACTTTTACGTGTGTTAGTATTAATTCTGTAAACTTAGTGCACATGTTACAGTATTTTCATTATTTTTACTAACTACATTTAATTATCATAATAATCATTTGTATAATGACGTTGCCGACAAACTTCCTGCAATATTCTTATTTTATTTTATAAAATGCATTATTTGTAACAGTACTGCGTTTATTACAGATAAAATAGTTTGTGTTGTATTGTACATAAATAATGTACAGGTACAGCTGCAGCAGTTTCATGTTTAATAGAATACAATTTTATACATATAATATGTATAATTGTAAATTTACTTACTTTTACAAAAAATGTAATTTACATTTATAATTACATCATAAAGTATGCGATTTGATGTACATAAAGTACTTATGTAGTTCTGGATTTATGTATTTATGCATTAAAAATAATAATACTATGTGAATGTAAAACATTCATAAATATTATTGTAAAATTTTACATATATTTTATGGAATATTACATTTATTTTTTACACATAATATGTATGATACTAAATGTATGTCCTTTTACAAGAAAAATGTAATTCACACCTATATTTACGTATCTTTAAAAATATTACATAAAGTATGCGATTTGATGTACATAAAGTACGTAATTCTGGATTTATGTATTTTTGCATTAAACATAATGTAATAGTACGTAAATGCGAAATATACATAAATATAATTGTAAAATATTTTATGGGATATTACATTTATTTTTTACATTATGATTGTTTTCTGTGCAGTTAACACGCATAAATTTAAATAGTGTTTTTGGTGTCATTGTAACGAGAAGTTCTTTGTTAAATATATAGTGTTATATACGGATCAGTTCGTATTCATGGTCTGTTTTAATATTTACTAGTGGTGTGGTCATAAAGTGCTCCAGTTCTGAGTAATCGAAGAAATTGTGTCTCAAGTCATAAGGCTCATATTTGCAGATTTTTTAGTCAGTGAGTGCAAGTTCTAACAAAATTATCTACGACTATTCACCTGCAGTAAGTCATATCATTTATTGTTACTTTTTGGCACTTGATTAACACGACTACTTACAATGGTCAACATCAACATCTGTTCTACGTGCAACACTAATGTAAATCGTAACAATTCAGGGCTGGCTTGTGGGCGTTGTCAGAAATATTTTCATTATAATTGTGCATCAGTTCCTCAATCTACTAAAAATGAATTACAAACTAACGACAGTATAATCTGGTTTTGCACAGACTGTAAATCTCCTGCATCAAATATGTCACAGTCATCTGATACGAGAAACTATACTCTAAATGATATTATGGATTCACTAAATGAATTAAAGCGTTCCGTCGATTTTTGTAGTAATAAAATCGATGATTTTGAAGCTAAAATAAATGTAATTAACGAGAAAGTGAAAATAATCGACACTGTCAAAGCTGAATGCGAATTATTAAAAGCCAAAGTTGCAGACTTAGAACAACGTTCCCGCATTAACAACATTGAGATTGTTGGAATTCCCCAGAAGGAAAATGAAAATTTGATAAATATTGTGACAAAAATTAGCAAAACAGTCAACTATCCCCTTCAAGAAGATGATATAGACGCCATTCACCGTGTTGCACCCTTCGCGCACGATATAAATAAACATAAAAACATTATTGTACGGTTCATGTCAAGAATTAAAAAGGAAAACTTCTTCGCTAGTGCACGTAAAATAAAAAATTTGAATTCCACCCAAATAGATTTTAAAGAAAACAGCAAAATTTTTATAAACGAACATCTTAGTCCTAGTAACAAGATTTTACTACGTGAAGTAAAAAATAAGGCTAGAGAAAATAACCATAAATATGATTGGGTAAAGACAACAAAAATCTATACACGAAAAACGGACACATCTCCCATAATCATTATTAACTCTGCAGCAGATTTGAACAAAATTAAGTAATCTTTTTGTTTCTGCTCTCTGTAATAATATTTGCAATTGATTTGTATTTAAAATGAGTTTAAACGTGTATTATCAGAATGTTAGGGGTATAAAAACTAAACTTTTAGATCTTTACAATGAACTCGCATCTTGCGATTATGATCTAATATTTTTCAGCGAAACTTGGTTAAATAGTAGTGTGGTGAACTCCGAAATTTGTGACTTAAATAAATATTTCCTTTATCGGCGCGATAGAAGTGATCCGTCCAAATCTGAAGGTGGTGGCGTACTAATATTAATTGCAAACAGATTTAAAACCAAGTTACAACAATCATGGTGTTCAGCAGCCGAAGACATTTGGGTTACCATCTCACATTCCAGTTTAACATTACATGTGTGCTGTGCGTACATTCCCCCGTCATCACCTTCTGAAATCTACAGTGATCATTTTAATAATTTGTCTGATATCAGTGTTCGTTTCCCAGATAGTGCTTTCTTGATTGTTGGTGATTATAACCTTCCTAACATTGACTGGTCTCCAAAATTTAATTATTATGTTCCATCTAACTCAAATAGAAATCATATTTACACTGAATTTATTAACACGATCAATATTTGTAATCTATTCCAATATAATGGTATACATAATTCTAATGACAGGATTTTAGACTTAGTACTGTGTAATGTGGACTGTAAAGCTGATATGTGTGACTCTCCCTTATTAAAAATTAACCACTATCATCCTCCCATTGAATTGCAGCTAAATTAAAAAAATTCTAAAGAACTTAATTACAACATATCGTCGATGAAAATTTTTAAAAAATGTAACTATGAAGATTTAATTTATAAATTATCTGCAATCAATTGGAAAACTAGGCTAGATAAAAGCAATGTAAACTTGAATTTGGATACTTTCTACAGCATATTACAAACTTTAATAAATGAGTATGTACCTAATAAATACTCGAATAAAACAAATTATCCTTTGTGGTTCTCTTCACATGTAATAAAGCTTATTAGAGAAAAACAGAAAGCTCATAACAAGTGGAAAGTGTATGGGAGAGTGTCGGATTATGCTTTATTTTCTTCATTGCGAAGTAAAATCAAGGTCAAAATCAAAGAGGATTTCAATGCATACATTAACAAAATCGAAACTAACTTACCTAATAATCCAAAATCATTCTGGAAATTTGCTAAGACTTTGAGGAAAAATAGTGGCATACCAAATTCAATGAAATACAACGATCATGAAGCAAGTAATGGATCTGATATTAGTAATCTCTTTGCTGAATATTTTAAATCTGTTTTTGTAAATACAAATGACTCTGACGATATGAACATGGATCAAAATGTCAGCACTAATTCTTTAAATTTAGGTAACATTCAATTAAATCGGGAATGCATTCTTAATTATTTGGTAAGTTTAAACGTTAACAAGGGCTGTGGGCCAGATCAAATTCCTCCTACATTTATAAGAACTTGTGCGTTTTATCTGGTCGAACCTTTATTTATAATATTTAATCAATCCCTTTGTTCTGGTGTCTTCCCTGTTATTTGGAAAATGTCCCATATAACACCTATATATATATATATATATATATATATATATATATATATATATATATATATATATATATATATATATATATATATATATATATATATATATATATATATATATATATATATATATATAAATCAGGTGATATACATGATGTTACCAACTATAGGCCAATTTCCATTTTGTCTACTTTTGGCAAAATATTTGAAGCACTTGTGGTGGAACAGATAAAAATAGATCTCGAAAGTGTAATAATTCCGAATCAACATGGTTTTTGTTCTGGAAAGTCTGTTCTCACTAATTTAGTCCCTTTTACGGAATTCATAAAATCACACATGAATAAAAAAAATCAAATCAAATCATTCCTTGTTAATAAATAAACTACACTTACTAGGTATACATGGCTCACTTTTGCGGTGGATTAAATCATATGTAACTAATCGGTCACAGTTAGTTTTTTGCAATGGCTTCAAATCAAATTTGATATCTGTAGAGTCTGGGGTTCCTCAGGGACTTGGGACCTATTTTATTTAATCTATTCATCAATGATATATCACATTGTTTTCATTATTCTAACTTTTCATTATATGCTGATGATTTAAAAAATTTTAGAGCCATTCAAAAAAACACTGATTGTGAATATTTACAAGCAGATTTATTACGATTAGAAACTTATTGTAAAAATAATTTTCTGTCGCTTAATGTTTCAAAATGCTTCGTCTTAAATTATACTAGGAACCGTGAAACTATCGCTTATAATTATGTTATGAATAATTCTGTGCTACAGAATAAAAGCACAATTAAAGACTTAGGAGTGACTTTTGACTGTAAAATGTTATTTAATTTTCATTTTGACACAACTGTCAGAGAGTCATTTAAAATTTTAGGATTCATTATGAGATGTTGCAAATATTTTAGTAGACCTGGTTCCATTATTTGTCTTTTTAATTCTCTTGTACGATCAAAACTTGAATATGCCTCTGTGGTTTGGAACCCTTGTTACAATAAAAACATTATGTTATTAGAAAGTGTTCAGAAAAAATTTGTAAGATATCTGTGTTTTAAATTTCATATTAACATTGAACATTATTCTAACAAGCTGGAACATTTTCACATGTTATCTCTAGAAAATAGAAGGATTGTTGTGGATATGTTATTTTTATATAAAATTTTCAATAACCTTGTATACACAAATAATTTAGTACATTATTTTAACTTACATGTATATAACAAACATACAAGGTCTAATAACTTAATTTTTGTTGGGCATAGTAACACAAATAACAAAAAGAATTCGCCAATAAACAGAATCATGAGTATATATAACTCAAAGTTTTTGCATGTGGACATGTTCTATCTTTCATTTAATAAGTTTAAAACTAATATTATTAATGAACTCTCTTAAATAATATTGGTTATCAGTTATCATATCAATAAATAAAAATATATATATATATATATATATATATATATATATATATATATATATATATATATATATATATATATAAATTATGTTATACCCATTTCCTTTGTTTGACCATATAGGAAAACTACTAAGTTGTTATCAACCATGATAACAGTTAACACTTGTACTTTTCTGCTATAACCAGTATATACCAGATTATTCTGGAATTGTAGTTATAAAAATCTATGTATTCTAGTGATAAGCGTTCATTATTGTATTAACGACTCTCCACGTTACATATCGACTCGATAAGTGATTCTTTGTACTTAGAGAATATAAGTTCAATAAATAAATTTATGAAAATAAACTTTTGTTTTTTTTCAATATTAAGTTGAACACAAATTTAATTGGCGCAGTCGGTAGGATGCCAAAAGGGCCTTAACAATTCAGTGAAGTCGAAACGTTTCGAGCCTTTGAAAATATAAATTTTCTGAAAATTGGCATCAACAACTCAACGAACTTACAGCTAAAACAGTAGCCCATCAGAGACCTATTCATACGGTCCATCTCTAACGGAATCCACACGGAGAGCCTTGCTGTTCAGCTGCCACAACCAGTGAAACACGGCGACCCACATTCCAAGTACCAGCCCACAAATCGAGAACTTGCTGAGACTACACCCAATCATCACGTTCCGAAGGCCTGCAGAATCACACCAGTAATTCCCGCTACGATGAGCGTAACCATCACCCTTCTATTTGTACTGTAAGTCTTTCTGTAAAGCTTTTACATTTATAAAATTGTCCAGTCAAGCAGGGACTATACTGCAAGACAAACTTATAAAATTACTAACAAAACAAAATTGTTAAATAATAAAACAACCAGTCAGGTCGGGTTTATACGACGAGACAAATAAATAAAATAAATTATATAACAAATATATGTCATCACCAGAAAATAGTGACATAGAATACGAGACGTTCGAAACAGATCGTATACTAGTAGAATTAATCTCTGATAGTTTTAACAAAATAAATTTAAACTCAGAAAACCCAATCACAATGACTACAATCAGTCTACAAGACATTGACCATTACATGAAAATCGTTCCTCCTTATGATGGAAACGTAAAACATTTACATGCTTTCATAAAAGCATGCGACGAAGCAAAAGAAGTTCTTGAATGCTTCACATTAACAGAAATAAATAGAAAATATGCTTTTGGAATTTTAAAAACAAAATTTGTAGGAGATGCTAGATTAATAATATCTGAAAATACATTTTCCGATTGGGCAGAATTAAAAACATACTTAAGTTCAAACTTCGAAGACAGGCTAAAACCTGAAACATTATTCTATAAAATAATTACAACAAAACCCCAACAGAATAACATTTATAAATTCTTAAAAGAAATTCAAAATATTTTTCAAAATTACAAAGGGAAAATTGAAACCCAAGAAAAGAGTAAAGACAAAACAAAATTTTTAATAACACATATACAAAAAATTATTGTCCATCACTTCATAGATTGTTTACCCTATAATACAAAAGGCGCATTCATAAATGCAAATCCCACTTCACTTGAGGAGTGTGAATATTTAATTAACAACGAATTCAACTTCCTGTTGCACAATTCACCAATGCAAAAACCCAATCCTACTCCTAAACCATCCGCACAAGCGCAGAACTTTAGATTTGTACCCCCACCTCAGAAATTCCCCGGACAGAAATTTCCTAACCAACCAATAAGGTTTAATCAACCACAGGCACCACAACAACAAGGTCCTGGAAAAAATTTAATCGCACGACAAAATTTACAAAATTATCAAAATACTAACAGAACATTCAAACCGACACCAATGTCGATTCAAACGCGAAATACAAATGTAATTCCCATGTCAACTCAAACAACTCGCCAAAATTATAATCTCGAAATAAACAACGAACACGAATACCCCTTAGAGGATATTCAAACACAAATTGATGACAATGAGGAAAATCAAAACGAAATAGAATACGAGGAACAGAATGAAAATTTTCTCGAATCCACAGAAGAAGAACAAAATACGTAATGACATCTGACACCGGACAGATCCCAACAATTACTCACGACCAATACCACATTCTTATTGACACAGGCTCAGACATAAATTTTATTAACAAAAAATTAGTTGACGAACTAAAACTCAAACCAAAAATTCAACCCATGACAATACGCACTGCAAATGGCAAAATTACGCTCAAACAATTAGTAAAGTTAAAAATTAAAGGAATAGAATTTGAATTCTATATCCATGACTTCCATCGTGAATGCAATCTACTTTTTGGAATCAAAATTCTCAAAGAATTAGATGTAAAAATAAATTTCAAATCAGAAACTTTAAACCTGAAAGGAAAAACATATCAATTCAACAACAAAGTAAAAACAAATTTCAATGCATTACAAATTAGAGACGACCATCTCGATTATAAAACAAAACAACAATTAAATAAACTAATAGACAGAAACATTGACTTATTCCCACAAGAAGGTGAAAAACTTTCCCATACTAACGTACTCAAAACATAATATAATCCTTTCCGATGAAATCCCCATCCATACAAAAAATTATAAACTACCACAAGTTTACGAATCAGATATTGAAGAACACATTCAAAAGATGTTAACCGAAAAGGTTATACGTAAATCTTATTCCCCGTACAATTCCCCTATTTGGATCGTACCTAAGAAAGCTGATGCTTCGGGAAAAAGAAAAACTCGACTTGTAATTGACTTTCGCAAACTAAACCAAAAAACTAAAGAAGATAAATTCCCTATCCCTAACATCGACACTCTCCTAGACAAAATTGGAAAACCCAAACTCTTTACTACATTAGATTTGCACTCTGGTTTCCACCAAATTCAAATGGAAGAATCAGACATAGAAAAAACTGCCTTCAGCACCCCATCTGGACATTACGAATATGTTCGTATGCCCTTTGGCCTCGTCAAAGCACCAGCTACATTTCAACGTATGATGAATATAGCTCTTGGTGAATTAGTAAATGATATATGTTTGGTTTATTTAGACGATATAATTATTTTTGGCAATACCATAGAAGAACACCTTTCAAATATTCAAAAAGTCTTTGATAAACTGCGAAAAGCAAATCTCAAAATTCAAATTGATAAATCTGAATTCTTCAAAACAGAAGTAGAATATTTAGGATTTATCATTTCAGAAGACGGCCTTAAGCCAAACCAGAAAAAAGTAGAAGCAATTGACAAAATTACTATTCCAAAAACAGTAAAAGAAATTAAAAGTTTCCTAGGCAAATTATCATGGTATAGAAGATTTATACCCAATTTTTCAAAATTAACAAAGCCTTTCACACAAAATTTAAAGAAAGGATCAAAAATTGATATAACTAATAAAGAGTATGTTACATTACTTTTTCGGTTGTTGTTCCAGTTCATTCATTTCCTTCTCCAATTCTTATTTCCGTCTGTTTCACCTTCTTACTTATGCTATTCTATCATTTCCAAAGCTCTTCACGATAACTTTGATAAATGGTGATATCATTTGGATAACTTTGTATAGGTTATTATTGTTTAAAAGTTAGCTGCAAAGTTGAATAGTATAAAGTACATTGTAGTAGATCATTTCGTAACATACCTTCTTAACTAATTGTTGCTATAGTTTAGTAGATTTATTCCATAAATAAATTGTCATGTGTTTTGTTGTTTATAATATTTTGACATCTTGAGCGCGCGTATTCACCTTCAGATGTTCGCAAATTGAAGCACGGTTTACACTAGCCACTAGTTTCATTTAACCAAAACATTAATTAAATAATATCAATGTACTTTCTTTTAATTTCTTTAGTTGATAATGATAATATTAGAGTAGTATTATTATTGATATTATATTTGGAATTAATTTCATTCTTTTATTTGCCATAATAATTGTTTTACATTGAAAGTTTACTATCGTGAATGAGGCTTTGATTCTTAACTTTCTTCTTTGTATTTTAAACAAATATTTCATTTCTTTCTTCTTCCGCTGTGAATTTTAAGTTTGGAAAAAAGTAACTAGATTTTAGAGAGTCGTGGGTTAGTCTTGAAGGGAGACAAACGTTCATCGCCGCGTGCTGTTCTTTTAATTTCACACGTGGAAGCAAATAAATTTTCCGAGTGCTACCTTTTGACCCGGAGGGGTTTCGCTGCATGCGGATTATATAGTGCCGGAATTTTTGTGACTCACTGTCCTTGTGTGGTATCCCGCGAGAGCACGTGCTCGTGTGAGGACGAACCATTGTTGGAAGGAGTCGATCTCTTTGGAGGATCACATTTTGCTTCCCGCGTCGTCGCTTCTGGACATCTTCAGCTGGTGGGGCGCCGTTTGCCGGTTTCCCATTGTCCGCACGTCCGACGATCAACTGCTGTCTACTCCCACACTGTTCCTGTTATCAGTCGCCACCAGAGATAAGTTTACATAACTAGTTATTTTCATATGAAGAACTTTTATTGTTGTCTACTGAAAACGACCATTTTTGTAAATATTCTTGTTGGATTATTATTCTTCGTGCTCTCCTTCAGAGAGAAATATTTATTTATTATTTATATGGGTATTAAGTCATCATTATTGGACGACATACCAAGGTTCCTTATTATTTGGGATTGTGTGCCTAACACAACACTACTTTATTTTGTCGTATTTTGTCCGTCGCGGCTTGTCCGTCGCCCGATCACAACTGGCTGTGAACTGCCCTGCGTCGTATGGTTGGCCAACAATAGGCGTTTGTAGATGTCTGTCGGGTTACGGGCGTATTCGTGTCATACTTGTATCATTTTATATTCAAATTTAAATTTGTTAAATAATACTGCATCGCTGCAGATTCTGTATTATAATTTTTTCTGCAATTTACATCTTATATAAAATTTTTCCTGAGCGTTTATTAAACGTATTTTATATTTTTTTTCTTGGAAATTTTGAGTTTTATTTCAGAGAGCCTTATCATTATCGTTTTCAGGCAACAACAAATCACGGTAGGTAACGTTTTATTTGTTTTCGTAATTTTCACGTTAAAAATTACGTGGCGCCCAGTCAACCCATTTTTGGGTTGTTCATTGAAATTTACCCCTCCCTTCTCCACTGTCTAAAAGCTGGCGGCCGCACACCAAACCAGCTAGGGTGCGTTAAGTGATTGCGTCATCGTTTTGTCGCGGTGTACGAAATTTGCACGTAACAAAAGTGGCGCCCAACGTGGGGCCATAAACGGCAAGAGGGCCATAAACGGCGAGAGGGCCATAAACGGCAAGAGGGCCATAAACGGCAAGAGGGCCATAAACGGTAAGAAGGCCGATAAACGGCAAGAGGGCCATAAACGCTAAGAGGGCCATAAACGGTAAGAGGGCCAAAAACGCTAAGAGGGCCATAAACGCTAAGAGGGCCATAAACGGTAAGAGGGCCATAAACGGCACGAGGGCCATAAACGGTAAAAGGATCAGAGATCGTAAAAGTGTGTCTCGCGAAGACTTTATTTTCGCTAATTGATTTTTTTTGGGTCAGTAATGTTTACGGGTATTATTTAGTATTCGGTCATTTCATTCTTTTTCTGTACTTTTCTATACTTCTCTTTATTATTTATTTATATTTGTATGCAACATGGATCCGGCACGCTTATTGCGAGATGAGCTGGATTATGAACTTCGGGTTCGGGGTCTAAAGCATGCCAAACGTTTGTCAGTAATAACTATGCGGCAGGAGTTACGACTGTTGATGGCTGAAGAGGGCGTCGAAGACTTGCCAAATAAGCCGGTCATTCCTTTGGATGTCGCGTCAGAAATCGATGTATGCACCAAAAAAATCGTCGAGCTGCAAGGCCGAGTGGAATCATTTTCGGGTACATCGTCCAGGGTGGAATATCTGAAATTAAGTAGCTTATTACAGCACTTGATATCCAGGTTAGCACGGATTGAGGATAGTGAGGATGCGGACGCTGATCATCAAGCAGCTATTGAACAGCTACAACAACGAGTGACTCAGGAGGAGACAACGTTGTTAAATAAAGCAGAATCCGCGGAGGAGAAAATAAAACAAAGAGATGCTAAGGAGGAGTCATCTTCAGATTTACAGGCAGTTGCAAGGAAGCAGATACCAGTTGCCCGATGGGACATCACATTTACGGGTGAGAATGATCTCAGTGTAAATGCATTCCTGGAAAGAATCCAAGACCTGCGCATATCTCGTAATGTTAAAGAAACTGAATTATGCGATTCCATTAACGAGTTACTAAAAGGGCGCGCACTCATCTGGTACCGCTCAATACGTCACAAAATCACAAAATGGGGCGATTTTGTTAAACTGGTGAAAGAGGAATTCGAGCCGTTCGACTATGAGGTCGAACTGTGGGATGAAATTCGCCGGCGAACGCAGGGTGTGGACGAGACAGTCGGAATATATGTAGCCTGTATGGTAAATTTATTTAGTAGGCTCCCTACACCACCAAGTGACGAAATAAAACTGCAAGTACTTCGCAGAAATATTCTGCCTTACTTAATTCAGGGAATAGCTCTCGAGGATATTTCCACGGTAGAGCGCTTGTTGGAAGTATGTAAGAAGCTGGAGGCAAACAAGCTTATGGCTGAAAAATTTCAACCCCCTCCTGCTAACAGACGAAATCTCTTAGAGCCTGACTTGGCTTACCAAGGTCGTACTAAAACTACTCACCTAAATGCAGCGGTCACAAGTGCACCGGAAGTACCAAAACCTTCTGCGGGAAAAAGTACGCTCACTTGTTGGAACTGTCGCACTGTTGGTCATAGGGCACGGGACTGTAGCAAGACGAAGCAATGTTTTGGATGCGGAAAACCTGAAGTCTTCAAGAAAGATTGTTCGCACTGTTCGGGAAAAGACCCGCAGAGGCGCTAGGTGGCCGTGTGGCGTCATCTGCGATGGATTTAACGGCGAAGCGGATAGAATATGAGAAGAACGTGGCTGTTGTAAACTTCATCATATCCCATGTTGGTGGAGATCAGCGACCGTATTTAAAGATCTCGATTTTTGGGTATAAATTTTTAGGTTTGCTCGATTCCGGAGCAACGAGATCGATTATCGGAGGAAACTGTTGGGCTGTTCTGTCTAAATTGAATTTGGCCGTAGACACGACAGACGCTCCTGTTTGTACGATAGCCGATGAGAAGACCTGCTCCAGTTTAGGATCCATAACATTGCCTGTTGTTTTATTGGATAAAATTAAATTAACTAAATTTTTAATAGTACCTAGTGTGACATCATCTGTGATTTTAGGAATGGATTTCTGGTGTACTATGGGCATAGTACCTGACTTGCGCAATGATGTTTGGAGTTTTACAGCTATCGACACTATCTCCACCGCCAATGATACGTTATCCACTCTTACGGAGACACAGGTGGCAGAGCTCGATGCATTTTTGGAGGAAGCATGGGCGAACATGGGCAATGGAATTGGGTGCACTACACTAGTCGAACACAAGATAGTTGCGGAGTCTGATCCCATCAAACAGCGTTACTACCCTGTATCCCCAGCTATACTGAAACACATCAATAATGAGCTAAACGAGATGTTGGCGAAGGGCATAGTGGAACCATCTTGCAGCCCTTGGAGCTCACCTATTCTGCTAGTTCCAAAAAAGGATGGCGGGTACCGTTTTTGCGTGGACTTCAGAAAATTGAATAAAGTCACTAAGAAGGATGCTTACCCCATTCCATTTGTATCTGGGATTTTAGACAGGCTCAGAGGAGCAAGGTTCTTGAGCTCCCTTGACATAAAATCTGCTTACTGGCAGATACCGATGAGTAAGGACGGTCGCGAACTTACAGCATTCACAGTCCCTGGTCGTGGACTTTTCCAGTTTAGGAGAATGCCGTTTGGACTTACCAATGCCCCCGCAACTTGGCAAAGACTAATCGATCGTGTCCTAGGGCCTGAGCTCGAGCCATACGTGTTTGTATATCTGGATGATATAGTTGTTGTCTCGGAGAGTTTTGAAGAACATCTCAACATCATCCGACAGATTTTTGAACGTCTAACAGCTGCAGGTTTGACTCTTAGTCGTGAAAAGTGTCAGTTCTGTAGGCCGGAACTGCGATACCTTGGGTATGTAGTCGATCAACAGGGACTGCGAGTGGACTCTGAGAAGGTGAAGGCGATCTTGGATATCCCAGTACCGAGAAATGTGTCTGAAGTACGCAGTTTTCTCGGGATGGCGTCCTGGTATCGACGTTTCGTTAGGGATTTTGCGTCTCTCAGCGCTCCACTTACGAATTTGCTCAAAAGAAATCATAGATGGGAATGGACGGATGATTGTCAGAATTCGTTTCAGAGACTGAAAGAGTGTTTAGTCACCGCTCCAATACTTACATGTCCAGATTTTTCTAAACCCTTCACAGTACAAACCGACGCCAGCGGTTTTGGTTTAGGGGCAGTACTGTCACAAATGTTAGAAGATGGTGAGCGTGTAGTAAGCTTTTTGAGTCGCTCCCTCAATAAGAATGAGCGCAACTACTCTACAACGGAGAGAGAGTGTTTAGCGGTCGTGTGGGCGCTGGATAAGCTGCGACCATACCTCGAGGGAACCCGCTTCACCGTAGTGACAGACCACCATTCTCTGGTATGGCTGAACAATTTAAAGGACCCATCTGGGCGTCTGTGCCGTTGGGCTGTAAAATTGCAACAGCACGATTTTGAGATTATCCATCGCAAGGGAAAAGAACACGTCGTACCTGATTGTCTCTCGAGATCTGTTCCTTTCGTTGACAGTCTTGAAGTTTCTACCGCCAATATTGAGATTGCAGACCCGTGGTACAATAAAATGAAAGAGGCTGTGATAGAAAGCCCTCGAAAGTATTCAGCTTGGAGACTACATAACGATGAGTTGTACAAGTACGTTCGTCTTAAAATTGTAGGACATGGTGAGGTAGAGGAAAATTGGAAACGAGTGGTTCTCCGAGGACAACGAGCAGATTTTTTGCGTCTTGCGCATGAGGTACCGACGTCAGGGCACCCAGGTGTTAGCAAGACATACAATAAATTGAAACTTCGTTACTATTGGCCGAAGATGAGGAGTGACGTGGCCAAATATGTCAGGAGGTGCGTTGTGTGCGTTGAGCACAAAGTGGAGCAAAGATGCCCTCCTGGACTGATGGGATCGCGTCCTCGAGTATTTAGACCATTCCAACTTTTGAGTACGGACATTGTGGGTCCTTTGCCAACGAGTCCTAAAGGATGTAGGTTTATTTTAGTAGTGTGCGACTACTTCAGTAAGTTTGTTCTTACCTTTCCACTTCCTACAGCCACTGCTAAAGCTGTAGCACATCATATGGAGAACGAAGTGTTCCTCTTGTTTGGAGTCCCACAATATTTAATTTGTGACAATGGTGTACAATTCCGCAGTGGAGAATTCCAGAACTTGTGTACACAATATGGTGTAAATATTCTTTACAATGCTCTTTACCATCCTCAAAACAATCCAACCGAAAGGGTAAACAGGGTTATCAAGACCATGTTAGCTGCCTATGTAAAGGATAACCAGAAACAATGGGAGAAGTATTTGCCAAGTGTGAGTTGCGCTGTAAGGACGCTTGTGCACGAGAGTACGGGATACACGCCGTACTTTGCTAATTTTGGGCGAGAACAAATTTTAAATGGCGGAGATTATGCTATAGACGCTATCCAGCAAAATGGCGACATAGAGTTTGACCGAAGTGAAATAAGCCACCAACAACCGGAACGACTTCAGAAAATTTACGCTGAAGTACGCAAGCGCTTGGATGTTGCCCAACGGCGGGCAAGAGCGCACTATAATCTTAGGCGCAGAGCGGTAGAATATTGCGTTGGTCAAACGGTGTGGCGCAGGAACTTTAAACTGTCAAACGCAGCAGAGAATTTCGCAAGTAAGTTGGCAGCGAAATATATAGGGCCGTTTAAAGTTAAAAATAAAGTATCCACCAATGTATACGAACTCGAGCACGCTGATGGAAAGAATGCAGGTACATGGCACTGCAAAGATTTGAAGTCAGGTCCGGAAGTACGAGAGGGTGATATCGCCTCTCCAGACCTGGCAGACTGAACGCTGTTTTTTTTTTTTGGGCATACAAATTATCTCTATTTTTTTTTCTTCATCCTCTTATTTATTCATTTTCGTCATTCCTTTCATTAACGAAGCGTATCGGGCTGAGATAAAATTTGGGGAATTTCATCTCACGGAAGTAACGGGGGGATTTGTTACATTACTTTTTCGGTTGTTGTTCCAGTTCATTCATTTCCTTCTCCAATTCTTATTTCCGTCTGTTTCACCTTCTTACTTATGCTATTCTATCATTTCCAAAGCTCTTCACGATAACTTTGATAAATGGTGATATCATTTGGATAACTTTGTATAGGTTATTATTGTTTAAAAGTTAGCTGCAAAGTTGAATAGTATAAAGTACATTGTAGTAGATCATTTCGTAACATACCTTCTTAACTAATTGTTGCTATAGTTTAGTAGATTTATTCCATAAATAAATTGTCATGTGTTTTGTTGTTTATAATATTTTGACATCTTGAGCGCGCGTATTCACCTTCAGATGTTCGCAAATTGAAGCACGGTTTACACTAGCCACTAGTTTCATTTAACCAAAACATTAATTAAATAATATCAATGTACTTTCTTTTAATTTCTTTAGTTAATAATGATAATATTAGAGTAGTATTATTATTGATATTATATTTGGAATTAATTTCATTCTTTTATTTGCCATAATAATTGTTTTACATTGAAAGTTTACTATCGTGAATGAGGCTTTGATTCTTAACTTTCTTCTTTGTATTTTAAACAAATATTTCATTTCTTTCTTCTTCCGCTGTGAATTTTAAGTTTGGAAAAAAGTAACTAGATTTTAGAGAGTCGTGGGTTAGTCTTGAAGGGAGACAAACGTTCATCGCCGCGTGCTGTTCTTTTAATTTCACACGTGGAAGCAAATAAATTTTCCGAGTGCTACCTTTTGACCCGGAGGGGTTTCGCTGCATGCGGATTATATAGTGCCGGAATTTTTGTGACTCACTGTCCTTGTGTGGTATCCCGCGAGAGCACGTGCTCGTGTGAGGACGAACCATTGTTGGAAGGAGTCGATCTCTTTGGAGGATCACATTTTGCTTCCCGCGTCGTCGCTTCTGGACATCTTCAGCTGGTGGGGCGCCGTTTGCCGGTTTCCCATTGTCCGCACGTCCGACGATCAACTGCTGTCTACTCCCACACTGTTCCTGTTATCAGTCGCCACCAGAGATAAGTTTACATAACTAGTTATTTTCATATGAAGAACTTTTATTGTTGTCTACTGAAAACGACCATTTTTGTAAATATTCTTGTTGGATTATTATTCTTCGTGCTCTCCTTCAGAGAGAAATATTTATTTATTATTTATATGGGTATTAAGTCATCATTATTGGACGACATACCAAGGTTCCTTATTATTTGGGATTGTGTGCCTAACACAACACTATACTTTATTTTGTCGTATTTTGTCCGTCGCGGCTTGTCCGTCGCCCGATCACAACTGGCTGTGAACTGCCCTGCGTCGTATGGTTGGCCAACAATAGGCGTTTGTAGATGTCTGTCGGGTTACGGGCGTATTCGTGTCGGGCTATTTATACTTGTATCATTTTATATTCAAATTTAAATTTGTTAAATAATACTGCATCGCTGCAGATTCTGTATTATAATTTTTTCTGCAATTTACATCTTATATAAAATTTTTCCTGAGCGTTTATTAAACGTATTTTATATTTTTTTTCTTGGAAATTTTGAGTTTTATTTCAGAGAGCCTTATCATTATCGTTTTCAGGCAACAACAAATCACGGTAGGTAACGTTTTATTTGTTTTCGTAATTTTCACGTTAAAAATTACGTGGCGCCCAGTCAACCCATTTTTGGGTTGTTCATTGAAATTTACCCCTCCCTTCTCCACTGTCTAAAAGCTGGCGGCCGCACACCAAACCAGCTAGGGTGCGTTAAGTAAGTGATTGCGTCATCGTTTTGTCGCGGTGTACGAAATTTGCACGTAACAAGTATCAAGAATGTTTTATGGAATCGAAAAAACTCATGTCAAATCCACCCATCCTCACATTCCCTGACTTTACCAAAAAATTCATACTAACAACAGACGCTAGCGATTACGCTATGGGCGCGGTCCTCTCACAAACACAAGACGGAATAGAAAAACCTATTTGTTATGCCTCTAAAACTTTCAACTCTGCAGAATGTAATTACAGCACTGTCGAGAAAGAACTCAAAGCCATAGTATGGGCCATTCAAAATTTCTATAACTATCTTTGGGGTAGAAAATTCACAATAAGAACCGATCATCGTCCTCTTGTATGGCTTTTTAACATGAAAAATGCCAACCAGAAGTTGATGAGATGGAAAATAGAACTCAGTGAATATAATTTTGATATCGAATACATTCAGGGCAAGACAAATAAAATTGCAGATTTTCTAAGCCGAATTCGCGAACCTTTCACAATACAAAATATCAAAGGTGACGTAACGCAAACTAACATTTTCGCACATTGCATTTCAAAAGACTGTCATTTAGGCAAAGGACTAGCTAAACAAGTCGACTCATTATTCAATAGTAAAAAACATTGTCAAGAAAATATAAAGGAAAATTCAAATATAATTATTCAAAATTCTAATAATAAACAAATCATTCACTTAATTACCAAACAAAATTACTACGAAAACGCCAACGTAAAAATGTTGAAATCCGCTATAAAAGAATTACGAGACTTCCTCATAAAAAACGATATTTTTGAAATAAACATTCCACAACTATCTTGCGGCTTGGACAAACTTGACAAACAAGAATTGATAAAAATATTAAACGTCATATTCGCGGAGACAAACATAAAGATAAATTTGTATGAATTAAATAACAATCTACTCAACACGGATGTAGATTCATCAACAAACTCAAATACTGACGGCACAAAACATAGTGACCAAGAAAACCCAGTAAACGGAATGAAAATTTTAGAAAATCGCTTAAACATTGCCAACAACCAAATTACATTTGAAACGCAAAACGAATTCAAAATTAATATGAAGAAAATGTTTGAAAACAAACAAAGACTAGAAGTTCTATTAGAATCAGGAAAAGAGAACGAACAAATATTAGAATTTTTGAAACAATATATTGTCCCACAAGTTAGATACTTTTGTATATTCAAAACAGTTGACTTACAAAACAAGGTAAATCAAATTATTAAAGAAAATTTCGAACCATTTTCAATTAACCTAACAAAAGTAGACCAAATTGTAGACGATATAGAAGATCAAGCAGAACAAAATGAAATTGATTATTCATATCATTATGGAAAAACAAATCATAGAGGAATAAAAGAAACCTATGACAAATTAAAACAAAAATACTATTGGCCTAATATGATTAAAACAATAACAGAATTTATTAATAATTGTGAAATTTGCAAAACTTGCAAATATGATAGGAAACCAATCAAAATTAATGACATTCTTACCGAAACCCCAAATCTGCCCTTCGAAATTATTAACGCAGATTTACTAACATTAGACGGGAAAATATTCCTAACCATCCTAGACCAATTCTCAAAATACACCCGAATATACCCATTGAAATCCAAAACAGCTAAAGAAATATGCGATCACATAGAATGCTTTTGCAATAGTTATCAGTATCCAAACAAATTAATTTGCGACCCAGGCAAAGAATTTGACAACCTAACATTAAAAACATTTTGTCACAATAAAGATATTCATTTACACATTACTTCAGCAGGTAATCCAAAATCCAATCAAATAGAGAGATTTCACTCTACATTAATCGAACATATGAGAATATTATTCAAAAGATTTCCCGAAAATACATTAAAACAAATTATCGAACAAGCCATGCACGCCTACAATAATTCAATAAGTGCAACCACGTCATTAACACCCAACGAAATTCTGTTTGGTAAATCATACGCAAACAAATTTCCCTCAAAACAAGAAACATTACAAGAACGATTACAAACATACCAAGAAAATAAACGTAAGGAAAATATGAAAGTAAAAGATAAAATTTTTAACGATAAAGCAAAAAGATTTAAACCAAACCCCCCAAATGAAATAATTAAAGATCATGCATACTTAAAACGAAATCCTAGACTAATGAAAAAATTCAAACAACCTCTATATGAAAAAGTTAGAATCCAACAAATAGATGATAATATGAAAACAGCTCACGTCATTGGAAAGCGTATTGAAAGAAAAGTTAGACTAGATAAATTAAAACCATAAAAATCTTTTCAGCCTAATCCATGGATCTCAACAATCCATTGAAAAGGACAACAACGGCATTTCAATAGTTGAACTAAATAAAGCGCGAGTATTCGAAGACGAAGTTTACGCCCATTATACTTACAACATAGACAAAATATTCGACGCCCATGACATTATAACAAATCAGGTAAACAGACTCAAAGACGTTACTAACAATATGAGCAAATCATACCAAAACGAAATCAACACAAAAAACATGCATGTAATAAAACAATATTCTAAATTGTCAGAAAGACTGAACATACTCTTTCCTAGACGATTTAGACGCGGTATTCTAAACGGACTTGGCTCCATAATTAAACAAATTACGGGAAACCTCGACAATAACGACAAAGAGAAATATGATCAGTTATTAGAAGAAATATAACAAAATATCCAAATTACAAACAATAATAATAAACTTATCGCACATCAATTAAATAATGCCACATTGACATATGACAATCAATTCAAAATCATACGCGATAATCAAATAAACATACAAAGCCAACTTAGACATGTACAAACAGTCCTAAGAGAAACTATTAGTTGGGAAAACGTATTTATAATTTCCAACACATTAGACTTAATAAATAATAATATTATAGAACTTAACGATATTATAAATAATATAGAAATAACCCTAGCTTTTTGTAGTACCAATACTTTTCACATATCATTATTGGAAAATGAAAATATCAAAGAACTAATGACCATCATAAAAAGTAATACAGACATCCAAGAAAATGAATATTTAAACTATTTAAACCTCATACACTCATATTGTAGAATAAAAAATAACAAATTACAATATTTGATAACAATTCCGAAATTTTCAAAAACCAAATATGTCACAAGACAAATCACCCCTATACCTTTCCTTCAACAAAACCAACTCCTTGAATTGAATTTCATAAAACAATTGCTAATTAAAATAAACAATGTTAACTATATTTGCGAAAATCTTATAACTGTGAACTACGAAAACTTTTGTAAGACAAAATTCGAAACAACAGACCTATGTTCAGAAACATTAATGGAAAAACACAACAGCAAAAATTGTAATATTAGGGAAATATCAAAAGAAAATAATATTATCGAAATTGAAAACTCCAACATAATTTATATTATTCAAATAGACACACCACAAGAATTAAAGTGTTCTAGTCAAAACACAATTTTGAAAGACAAAGGAATTTACAAAATTACTGAACCAAATTGCCAAATAAACGGTAGAAAGTTTAATAACAAATTAATTAGCAAACCAATAATTTTGGAAATATAAAAATCAGATATTATTAAAAACAAAATAGATTCATTGAAAACTATAGACATTAAGGATGTAAAACTAAAAGACCTTAGCCGTTTTGAACTCCAAGAATTAAACAAACATCATGAAATACCCCATTACCATTACCAATATGTATTACTAACCATAATTATAATTATTATATGTTTATACCTTATTGTAAAGAATAGAGTTTTATTGAGAAACAAATTATTTAAACAAAAAAAAGAAAATGTTCCAATTGAAAAGGACGAAATACCATTAAAACAATACATTCTGTGAAATAAGACTATATTTTCAAAAGCCTCGGATGATCAAACAAAGTTCAATCTTTGAGGGGAGGAATTATGTTATACCCATTTCCTTTCTTTGACCATATAGGAAAACTACTAAGTTGTTATCAACCATGATAACAGTTAACACTTGTACTTTTTTGCTATAACCAGTATATACCAGATTATTCTGGAATTGTAGTTATAAAAATCTATGTATTCTAGTGATAAGCGTTCATTATTGTATTAACGACTCTCCACGTTACATATCGACTCGATAAGTGATTCTTTGTACTTAGAGAATATAAGTTCAATAAATAAATTTATGAAAATAAACTTTTGTTTTTTTTTCAATATTAAGTTGAACACAAATTTAATTGGCGCAGTCGGTAGGATGCCAAAAGGGCCTTAACAATTCAGTGAAGTCGAAACGTTTCGAGCCTTTGAAAATATAAATTTTCTGAAAATTGGCATCAACAACTCAACGAACTTACGGCTAAAACAGTAGCCCATCAGAGACCTATTCATACGGTCCATCTCTAACGGAATCCACACGGAGAGCCTTGCTGTTCAGCTGCCACAACCAGTGAAACACGGCGACCCACATTCCAAGTACCAGCCCACAAATCGAGAACTTGCTGAGACTACACCCAGTCATCACGTTCCGAAGGCCTGCAGAATCACACCAGTAATTCCCGCTACGATGAGCGTAACCATCACCCTTCTATTTGTACTGTAAGTCTTTCTGTAAAGCTTTTACATTTATAAAATTGTCCAGTCAAGCAGGGACTATACTGCAAGACAAACTTATAAAATTACTAACAAAACAAAATTGTTAAATAATAAAACAACCAGTCAGGTCGGGTTTATACGACGAGACAAATAAATAAAATAAATTATATAACAAATATATGTCATCACCAGAAAATAGTGACATAGAATACGAGACGTTCGAAACAAATCGTATACTAGTAGAATTAATCTCTGATAGTTTTAACAAAATAAATTTAAACTCAGAAAACCCAGTCACAATGACTACAATCAGTCTACAAGACATTGACCATTACATGAAAATCGTTCCTCCTTATGATGGAAACGTAAAACATTTACATGCTTTCATAAAAGCATGCGACGAAGCAAAAGAAGTTCTTCAATGCTTCACATTAACAGAAATAAATAGAAAATATGCTTTTGGAATTTTAAAAACAAAATTTGTAGGAGATGCTAGATTAATAATATCTGAAAATACATTTTCCGATTGGGCAGAATTAAAAACATACTTAAGTTCAAACTTCGAAGACAGGCTAAAACCTGAAACATTATTCTATAAAATAATTACAACAAAACCCCAACAGAATAACATTTATAAATTCTTAAAAGAAATTCAAAATATTTTTCAAAATTACAAAGGGAAAATTGAAACCCAAGAAAAGAGTAAAGACAAAACAAAATTTTTAATAACACATATACAAAAAATTATTGTCCATCACTTCATAGATTGTTTACCCTATAATACAAAAGGCGCATTCATAAATCATAAAACTTTTTTTTTTTTTCAATATTAAGTTCAATATTAAGTTGAACACAAATTTATATATATATATATATATATATATATATATATATATATATATATATATATATATATATATATATATATATATATTATCCCATTTAAAAAAATATAACTTTATGTTATAGTTTGAAAACCATTGCTTAAAATCTTTTCTTCAATAAATGAATGTGCCCTTTCCTCTACTATAACTTTTATTTAAATGATTTTCTTCTATTTCCAATAATAAAGAAACTAATCGAGGTGTCACGTTTCCGAGAAAAATCCTGTATATGTATTAACTGTGATTCTCACGATTCTGATTAGTGTTGCAATATACCCCCAAGGATGTTGCAACGTACCCCGTTGACGGGGAATATTGCAACACTGATTGATTTTTTAAAAAGAAATCGTGAAATTTATTATTAACATAATATATAATTAATTGTTGCTAATTATAGCTAAATAATTGAAATAACTTGTGTAATTTTTGTGTATTTTTTCTATGTATAGTAAAGTTTAAACGTAACAATATACTATGAATGAAAATTATTTCCTTGTCTAATAATATTTAATGATTGTTGACACAAGTTATTTTAATTTGTGAAAGTGATAAAGATGGAGTATAAGCAGGTAATTGCAGAGCCTGAAGTTACGAACATATTTGAAAATGATCCAGTTAATCATCTTAGCCAATAGCTTAATAATGTAGGCTGGAAGTTGCTGATGAACCGGACCAAACCACAGAATAATATATCATCTTTCCAAGAAATAAGCGGTAGCAATATCACACAAACGACCCGGACTATATTCCAGAAGTTTAAAGTACAATGAAAAGATGGTCTGAAGGGGAAGCAATTAATTTTATGGAACTTTATTGGAACTATGAGTGTTTGTGGGAAACAAGGAAGACCTGCTACAGGACTAATCAGATGCGTCAGGCAGCACTTCAAAAAATTGTTGCAGGAATCGATATAGAAGGTTTTTCGCCGTCTGATGCAAGACAAAAAGTAAAGACTCTGCGAAATACTTATAGCCAAGAATTAAATAAAATCGAGAAATGTTTAAAATCGGGAATGTTTACACTCATCGTGGATCAATTCATGAGGAAGACGAAAGAAAAAAGATACACAGAAAGTAATATGGCAAGTTAATATATTATTATTTTCATTAAATTAAAATCAGATTGGTTTTGACTAAATACCAATGAATTTTGCTTTTCTGTCACGGCACTGCATGCTCGTTGTTCTAGATGGTCTGTTGGTAGTATGAAGTAACTTCAGACCTCCACCTGCCTGGCATGATTTCACCTGTATCATAATTTTCTTCATCAACAGATCCCGGCGTTTAATAGAGCTTTGAATCAGTTTTACGCAGCCAGTTGTGAATGGCACAGCAAGCTTTCACGATTTTGTCAGTTGTTTACACGTTGCAAGCTATATTATTGTCGAAAACACGAAATCTGCTTACGAGAATGCCAAAAGCATTCTCAGTTATGCGTTTTGCTCGACTCAAACGGTAATTAAAAATATTCTCCTCTTTTGACAAGGGCAAGGTGCTACTTGGCTTCGTTAAGTACGTTTTCAGAGGAAATGCAACGTCACCAATGATGCAATGGCCTTCTGGAAGTAAACTGTCTTTGAGTGCAAGAAACAAAGAGCAGTTCTTAAACACACCACCATCAGACACGATTCGGTTACAGCCAACGTCAATGTATGTGAAAGATTAGTTGTAGTCTGCATGTGCCATGAGAATAATACTGTTGTGGCCTTTGTAATTGAAGAAGTTAGTGTCGCAATGCGGAGGCACCTGAATCAAAATGTGTTTCCCATCTACAGCCCCACAACATTTTGAAAAATTCCATGTTTCTTGAAAACCGCGGGTTATTTCCTTCCAATCGCCTGGAGTAGCTGGGACTTAAATAGCAAAAACCATTTTAAAAAATAAAAAAATACGAATCTATCCGTTTTGGTATAATGCATTTAATTTGTTGTTGTTACAAGAATCTGAGGCCACACAAGATTTACTGGAAACAGAAAATGACGGCACCATTGAAATAGAAAAAAATCTGATGTGGCCAACACATGACCTCCCGTCAATTCCATGTTTGAAATAGCAATGAACTTTAAGTAAAGTATCACTTCCCGTTGATCGTTCGTAAACAAAATCTAATTTGTTGTTCCAATAAATAGAAAAGTCTATAATACCAAATTTTGGATTATATTTCATTATGTTTTTCCTCGAAAATCTGTTAAGAGCTCCAAATTAAGTACCACTTCCGGTTTATCATATAGGTATAGTCAAAATCCAATGTTGTTTCAAATTAATAATACTAATAATAAACTTTATTGACATATAAATCAACGGCGAGGTTCAGCCCAAGGCTGCTCTTCCACCGAACCAAAAATTTAATACAAAAATGTATATAAAGCCAATAGACACGTTACAAAACCTTAAACAAGTACAAATAATGAATGTAATAAAAAAATACATTAATGAAAAATAATATGTAACACAAAATGGATAACAATGATATAAACAGGAGAAAAATTATGAAGCTAATAGAGCTTTAACATTTCTTTTAAAACTATTTAAAGAAAGTACCTTCAGATAGTCAGGAACACTATTGTATAAAGTCGGGGCCATATATGAAAACGCACCTTTATATTTTGACTTTCTATAGGTTGGCACAATGTACAAATCCTTCATTCTCAGAGGATAATTGTATTCTTTAGTTATTCATTTGTCAAATAAATAGGATTGCGTACCTGTCAATATAATTTTATGCATAAATAAAGATATTTGAGACGGTTTTCAACGGAGGGCATGTTAGAAATTTTGCGGTATTTAGATGTGATCGTATTTACGCACACCGTACACAAAACGCAGACAAGAATTTTGCAACAAAGTTGAATTTACAAGTTTAAGTTTCACCGATGAATTTAGTTCATTTCTAAATTGAAACAATTGTCGTAACCTCAATCGTGCAGCACATAGTTTTACATTAAGATGTTTTCTAAAATTTAAGTCTTTGTTAATGTGAAGTCCCAAAATTTTAACATTATCTGTGCGAACTAGAATAGAACCATCTAGCACAATGTCCGGTATGTTACCACAGTCATTAATAATTAAAAGTGATGATTTGTCAGTATTAATTTTGAGACCATTGTTCTTTACCCAAAAAACAAAATAATTTAACTCTTTGTTCACAATAGAACAATGCTCATTTATATGCAACTGTTCCAGAGTTGCAACAACAATTATACATGTGTTTCAAATACCAAATTTGAGAATTTTTGGATCATGTTTTAATATATTTTTTCAGAGAAAATCTGTTTATAGCTTCCTGTAAAGTAGTACTTCCAGTTTATCAATTTTATAAAACATCTAATATGTCGTTTTTATTAATATAAAAGTCTTAAATACCAAATTTGAAAAGTTTTGGATTGCATGAATTTATTTTTCATGAAAATCTGTTCAGAGCTTCAAATAAAGTATCACTTCCGGTTTATCAATTTTAGTCAAAATCTAATATGTTGCTTCCCGTTATATACAAGTCTTAAATACTAAATTTGACAAATTTTGCAATATATCATAATATATTTTTCACAATAATCTGTTCAGAGCTTCAAGTAAAGTATCACAGCAGCAGAAGACCTCCGCCAGATAAACCAATCTTTATAGCAAATTGATTCCGAAGCTGGTAATGAATTTGACGCCTTTGGTCAATACATTGCGCTTGGATTAAAAAAGTTACCAATTAAGTTGGCGCTACAATGTCAGGAACAATTGCACTCCACTTTGACGCACTATCGCTTAATGGCTCTTGCTCCACAATCACAGCCGTTGTCTGTGAATTGCAGTTATTTCGGAGAAACTCCATATACCGTATCCAGAATGTCTTTCATAACAGACAAACATTCAGACGTCCACCAACTGTTTATAGCCACACGACCCCCTGTCTCCCCTCAGTTCGAATAATTTATTTATTTATTTTGAATTATACCTTACCTTAATAAATTCATTTAGCGCGACAAATATCGCTTCGCAACCTTCTGGGATGAATTTAGGTGGTATGGTAGCTGTTCCCTGTTGCTAAAAAGGTAAGTGTAATTTCCAGTTTAACCCGTGCTGGTATTGCTTCTATCAGCATTGTGTTAGATTTCTCGATGGAAAATGAAATAATCTCAAGCAATCTTTAGAATTTTGGAGGCGTCAATCGAAGACAGCCTATATTCACTAGGGTCTTTTAAATAGAGTTCCTTCAGAAGAAGTGCGGGAGCTTCTCGTAACTCCCTTCTGCTGATCCATTTCTTCCCCCCACACACACTCTTTTTGAATGACATTTTTCTTTCTCTACGCGGCCAAAAAACCAAAATCGTTGTTGAATTTTTAGACATTTGCCCGGTGAAAGTGTATTTCTACATTATCTATAATTTAAACAAAACTTACCACAAAATTTAAAGCGATAATAAGACAATTTTGATTTAAAAAATTGACAATTTAAAAATACGAAATTTATAGAGCAGTGTATATGACATTTTACTAAATAACTATAAAAATTGGGTTTTCAAATTGACAGACCATGAAATTGACAGTAAAATTTTGGCTACCAGGATATTTCAACAAACAACATCAAAAAATTAATAATTAGCACTTTCACCCAATTACTTCACACTATCAAGTTCTCGGATATAGCTGAGAAAGAAACATTAAAGAACAAAATTTCAAAATTTTTGACACTCCAAACTAGAAAAATTAAGAACAGAGAATTAAAATGTTGGGAAATAAGAGTTGAATTTTTGGATTATAAAAACAAAAAACGGTCATTATACCTAGAATTGAATACCAAAATAAAACCGCACAAATACTAGATGATGACACAACATACAAAAAAGTCCCTATATCTTCATCAAATAAAATCAATAAGAAAGTTAAAAAGTTTTTAAAAAGGATTCACAAACCGGAGCTCATTATCTAATACCCTTCCACTGGCAAAATGTACTTTCTCCCTGAGATACATAAAGACAATACACCACTTAGACAGATCACGTCCACGATCGGCACCAGCACCTACAAACTAGCCAAATTTCTTTCAAGCATACTAGAGAAAGTCACCGCGAAATCAAGTTATAATTTAAAAAATTCTTTTGAACTCATAAACCACATTTCTTCACTTCAAATTCCGAAAAACCATGTCGTTTTCACTCTGGATGTCTGCTCTCTGTACCCCAGTGTGCATCAAGATTTAGTTATCGAGTGTATTAAAGAAAAATGGTCCGAAATTGAGGAGCACACTGACCACACACTTCAAGAGTTTTGTGAAGCAGTGGATCTGTTTTGAGTCCTCTATTTTCACTTGGGAGGATCAAGTTTACAGCAAATTAATTTCACACCAATGGGGAGCAGTCTCAGTAGCACTATAGCCGATTTGGTCCTCCAGAAGTTGGAGAATGGGGTGATTCGAAACAAAAATTTACAGATTTCTCTTTACAAAAAATACGTTAACGATTGTTTAATAATTGCACATAAAGATTAAACAATGAAATCCTTTTACAGTTCAACAATTAACATCCGCGATTAAACTTTACAATTGAACTTTCCGTAAACAATAGAGTAAATTATCTAGATATTACTCTCATTCAAATAAATAATAAATTACAGATTGATTTCGTAAGTCAACTTATTCTTGCCGTTATCTTAATTTTTTCTCGAACACTAATATAAATTATAAAATCAGTGTCATAAGCGCACTCATAGACCGCGCGTTCTTACTCTCGGATCAACAATTTCATTCAATAAACATTAAGTTTATACATTCTACACTACGGCAAACGGTTATCCAACACCCGGATTAAATTGGCGAATTCCAATTCTTCCTCAACCAAAACATTTTTTTCTATATTAAAGGATGACCCAAAACTCACCGACAACACTGATCTAGTGTACCAAGCAAAATGTAAGGTTTGCCCCAAAATTTATATCGGGGAAACTTCTCAACCATTGAAAAAAGGCTGTATCAGCACGATTATAATTGCAAGTTCAAAAATTACAATCACAGTGCCTTGGTCAAACACCACTGTGATAAAGGTCATATGTTCGACTTCAACGAACCTAAAATACTTACAATAGAACAAAATAAACATAAAAGACTTCTAAAAGAATGCGTTTTGATAAATCTAAATAGAACTTCATGCACCAATAACCATACTGATTATGATGTTTGAAATTCGCGACACCTCTACTTAGGGTGATCAAAGAATAGGGTTTTTTGATGTGTATTTTCTTTGTTTCCTTCTTCTGTTCTTGACCTGGGCTTCCCGCCTTTTTAGTCAGTCGTTTGCCGCCATGGGTGAAAAATGGTGGACGATTCTTTTTTTGTTTTAAAAAAGTTTTAATTTTGAGTTTAAAAATATCAACATTCCTATAAATTTTTTACCATCACTTAAACTTCACTGTCTGTCGTCTTAATCCCTCAACCAACAAGGTCATTTCCCCGTATTTTAAGGTTTTTAATTAATTTTTTTTCTAAAGCGTTTTTATCATGTTCCTTTTGGATTTAGAATGGAGGTAAAGTTCACCTTTACTCATAATTGAGGGTTTTATATTCAAGGGCGACATTCAGAATTTCATTATTCTTCAACATGCATCATTTACTAAAAATTGCTCACGGATGATGGTAAGTTTAATATCTCACACTTTGTTGCGATGCAAAAAAACTATTGTATTTTTATTTTTGTAGAAGTTTATCAAAGTAATAAATAAATTTATAAGCTGCAATGGGAACTGGCCAGTTCCCGAAACGTTCTAAAAATATAAACAAGGAATTGTCATTTATACCTACCTCCAGAAGGCGGAACTTAGCACGCGATTATTTATCCCAAAACATATAATGTAGGCATCTTCAACAAACCAAGAAAAAAATAACATATTTAATTATTATTACTTTCAGATGAAACATCTCTGGATGCCTATACATTAGTATTTCCAACTGTACAGGAAGAAGGACTGAGAAATAATAAGTTAATTTTGAAATACTCATATATACAAGATTTCTATATGCAACTTTCTTTATTTAATGTAGGAGTCTCTGAAGAATTATCTGGAGAAAATGAAAAATTCAGATGGAATAATAATTGTCAAACTTCTTTTAGAAGTTAGACTGGAAAAGGAAGCGCAGTTCAACAGACCAAGTCGCAAAATTACATGTCACCAGTGAATTGTGTGGTACCAAATATTGTAATCTACCGGCGACATATGGGGCAAATAAAAAGAAACAAAAATCATCAAGAGAAAGCTCAATAACTTGAAAGTACATTGATATTTTTGATGCTGTTTTAGGACACAAAGCATCAGGTATGCCTCTGTCAACTTATTTAGGAAATAGTTTAGCAGACACTGCCGACGATAAGGCTGATAATGATGATAATGCGACAGAGGAGACAAGTAACGAAAATCCCGAAACAGTTCAATCAAATACCTAGTTCATGTAAAGTAAAAATACATCTCAACGAAATAGAAAACCGGAAATATCTTTGCATAGATATTTAAAACAAAAAAATCTACAGAAACAAGAGAAACGAGAAGAGGAAAAATGCACATGAAGAAAACAAATTAAAATTTAAAAAGTGGGAAGAAAAAAATGCTAAAATAAAAAGATATAGAAGCATTACTAGCATTAGCGGAATCTAAATAAATAAATAAATAAATAAATAAATATATATATATATATATATATATATATATATATATATATATATATTATTTTTAATAAACAGTGTATTTATTTTGTATAAAACATTAAACATTATGAAGGAAAGAAGTTTCTGGATTTCAATCAAAATTTTTTTTATTTATATTCCCGGGACGACCGGTTTCGCACTCCACATGGGCCTTCCTCAGAAAATGAAAATAATAAAAATAATTTTAAACAAAAAAGTAATCAACATAATATGTGAAAAATTAAAATAGTGCAACCTGTAGCACATGGCTTTCGTCAAAATATAAAAAAAATGTATATAAAAATATAAAGATTTTACGCAAATGTATAAAAGAGCTGAGAACGTATTGTTTTGCGTGACCAATACTTAAGCAGTTCCATGGGTGTGGTTATGCAGAACAATACGTTCTTAGCTCTTTAGTACATTTGTGTAAAATCTTTATATTTTTTATATACATTTTTTATATTTTGACGAAAGCCATGTGCTACAGGTTGCACTATTTTCATTTTTTCACATATTATGTTGATTACTTCAATGTTTAAAATTATTTTTATTATTCTCATCTCCTGAGGAAGGCCCATGTGAGGCGCGAAACCGGTCGACCCGAGATTATAAATAAAAAAATTATTTGTCTGAAATCCAGAAACTTCTTTCCTTCAGCATTATATCCAGTCAAGCAGCTTTTCTCTTATTAAACATTAGGTTATTTATTTTGTTGTAAATAATATTTTTTATATCACTTAAAAATAAAGAATTAATTTGAACTTAACATATTCTGTTCATTATTTCATTTCGCAATGTGATACCTACCCAGAATGTCTATCATTTCCAGGTCCAGGGTTTAAATCATCATCAAAATTAGCTACTTCTGTATCTTCTTCAAGGTTTGTATAATTTGAACCATCTCTAATTGAGATATTATGCAATGTACAACAAGGCAACATAATTAATTTGCTGTATTCTATTTTAGTAACATTCAAATATTTTAGCCATCTAAACATTCCTTTTAAACGACCAAATGTTTGTTCTATCACAACTTGTGCTACTCAATTTTTGTTAAATGTTTTTTGTTATCAAGTAAGGTGACCTTTAAACGGTGCCATAATGAACGGACGTAAGGGATATACAGTGCCACCCCGCAGATACGTATTTGGAGGCAATAAATGTGCCATGTTGTAATTCAGTTTCTTATATACTGTAAAATTTTGCCACATCCTCGCATAATTAGTTGATCCAGGCAAGCCACAATAAACATTAATAAATTCTTGTTTGGAATTGCATTTATTTGCATTTCGATTCAATGACAAATAATAATAATCTTGAGATAAACATTGGCTCCAAGCCAAATAGATTTTATTAAATCAATTATTTTGCGTTACCTTGCATTTATTTTCACTTATTAAAAAAATTACCTTTTTATTATGTCCGAAGAGAGACTTTCGACTTGTTTCATTTTTGATACATGTACCACTTCGTTTAAAAAAATGTAATTTTCTGATCAAATTAGCTTTTAGTTAATTTTATTTGAATACCATATTTTTTTACGTTTACTGTAATGAGCTAGATGAAAATTCCATCAACAACATATCATTTTAACAAAATATATGTTTGTAATTAAGTAATTTATTATTTATACGATATCAATTTATAGTTACATTTGTCAGATTAACCATTTTTGAAATTAGTAAATAACACTGTAAACATAACTAATAGATATAGAAAATAAAAATAATAGTAACAACGTCACTTTACACACTTATTAACTTCAACGCTTCGGCTCTAGAAAATCAGCAACCGTCGTCAATGAATAAATGGATATTGTTGTTCGCATTATTCATATCTATTATATATTTTACGATGTCCACTAATTATTATTAAACTAAATTTGAAATAATTTAAATAAACACATTTTTATAACACTGATTCATGCTTTAGGATGGCCAAAAGGGGAGAAAAAAAGAGACTATATTTAACAACAAAACGATATACTCGTAAAAGGCAAGATCTGTGGGTTTAAAATGTTATTGGACAAAAAGGTAAGAAATTGATTCTCTACAATCTATTTAACAATTTTTGCAAGATTGATACCACTTTTAAATGATTTGTGTTATTTAAAAATTCCCTTATAAATAATTTGCAAATAATGAAGTAAGAAGTTACTTTTCTTTGAATCGCTTTCGGTAGCTTGATGTATACGGTAATCATATTAGGGTACAGGTAGATAATATGTAACAAATTAACTGTAAATTATTTTCTTGTTTAAATGAGGTTGTTTCCAAGATCAACATTGACCTCAAAACAATGTGAAGAAAAGTTTGTTCCTACTTGAACAATAATTACTTGTTGCCCGGAAACAAATGTAACTAAATTTTAACCAAGAATATTTGTCTCCATGTGAACATGTAACATGAATAACTTTGTATTTGTTTAAAATTATTTGTTTTTAAAAAATAATGTGTATTTTTATAGAATTAACGTGCATTTAGCTGAAATGAGATGTTTCTCGATGTTAGTAAACTTTCAATCAAGTTAAAACTATTTGTAAGTACTTTTCTAAATTGTGAAAATTTAACCTCTTCTGTTGAATAAACAAATTTTGTACGTTGTAGTTTTCCCTGATGAAGTGATAAAATAACCACGAAATATTGGAATTTAAATAAAATTAACATCAATGAGAGTTTTGTCCTTTGTATAAAACCTCCGCCTTACAACCACCGACAAATCCATTACAATACATTTTATCATTCAACAAGTCGGTGTTACTTCTTTCCAACATTACTTGTAATAGCATTTCGTTATCTGTCAGTTTAAAATCCTTATTATTTTTTCTGAAAATTGCCATTAAAATTATTACTTTAGTAAATTCAATTTTATGTCTGTAATTTCAAGGAGTTGGACAGCAATGAAGAACAAATTTTGAACATGGACAATGATTCTAATCAAAATGAAAGTATTCAACCAAATTCATCTCCCATGCCGTATAAAGGGAATCAGAACATGGAAGAGGATATTTTTATGGAGATTAATCCAGGACCATCAACAACAAAGCTCGACGTGAAGTTGAATATGTCGAATTCTTCACATAAGTATACAAATTCGAATTCAAGTAATTCTGTTAGTAAATTCGACATGAAGGATTCGAGTGATAATGAATATTTGTCAATAGCATTTCGTTATCTGTCAGTTTCGAATTCTTATTATTTTTTCTGAAAATTGCCATTAAAATTATTACTTTAGTAAATAAAATTTTGTCTGTAATTTCAAGAAGTTGCATAGCAATGAAGAACAAATTTTGAAGATGGAAAATGAAATCAAAATGAAAGTGTTCAACCAAGTTCATCTCCCATGCCGTATGAAGGGAATCAGAACATGGAAGAGGATATTTTTATGGAGATTAATCCAGGACCATCAATAACAAAGCTCGACGAGAAGTTGAATATGTCGAATTTTCACATAAGTGTACAAATTCGAATTCAAGTAATTCTGTTAGTGAATTCGACATGAAGGATTCGAGTGATAATGAAAATTTGTCCTTAAACAAATGTTTTGAAATTAGTGGAAGCTCCAGTAATGAATATCCTACTGGAAGAGAGCTATTTGATATTACTTATTTGATCAATTGAAATCTTTATCTAAGCTTGTTCCATTCGACTGTGGCTTTTCTGACATTATTTTTATGAAGGAAATTTAATGTGACTATTGTAGTGATTTTCTTTTTAAATGTAAATTGTGTAATTTTAAATATATCCTATCTTCACGAAGTAAAGCTTCCGATCAGGATAACATAAATGTAGATATAGTTAGAGGAATTTTATCTATTGGACTTGGGTATGAACATTTAAATGAACAAAGTGCTGTTATTGACATGTCTGGAATGAGCAAAACACTGTACTACAAAAATCAGGATGAAATATTTAATTCTATTAAACATATTTCGTGGTAAACTATGAATGAAGCTGCAGAGGATGAGAAAAAAACTTGCTGTAGAAGAAGGAAACATAGATGCTGAAGGTTACCCATTAGTGACAGTAGTTGCATATGGTTCTTGGGCCAAACGTTCATATAAAACTAATTATAACGCATTATCGAGTATAGGTATAGATGTACGTTATAGAACAAAAAAATATTATATATTGGGATAAGAAATTTGTATTGTTTTATTTGCGCACATATGCTGCAAAAATTGGCCACAACGTTTAACAGCTATGGAAGCAGATTTTATCGCTGAAGGATTTCGTAACAGTGTAAAAATGTACTGTTTGAAACACGTTATTTTAATCGGCGATAACGACAGTAGCGTTACAGATCGACAATAAAATGCGACCTTATGGTCCGGATTTATTAGTACAAAAAATTAATTGCAGTAAATCATATATACAGGAATTTTTGTAATAGATTAAAAGAAATTTGTAGAAAACGAAGTAATGAGAAAATAATTGTACCCATTCAATTGCATCGTAAATTAGAATTTGAAATCGAGAGATTACCAAAAGCAATTCGATACGCTGCGAAATTTGGAGAATCAGAAAATTTACCTGTAGAACAGAAAATAACAAATTTGAAAAATGATAAATAATGTACCGTATCACGTATTTTGTACGGTAAAGGATAATCATGAAGAAAACATTGTAGATGATTTGAAATTAAGTGGGAATTGGGATGATATTCAGTATGCTATTCGTGTAATATTGCTTCAAGCCAACAGCCTAATATACAACGTAAATAACAATGTGGCAGAATGTTAGAATTCTGTGATAAAATATATATCTGGGAAAAGATTAAATTACACTGCAAGGAGATCCTATAAACACAGATGTAATTTAGCAGTGATAAATTATAATAAGGGTAAAAATTTGCATGCGGATATCCATAAATCATTGCTAAACGTAGCTCAGGTTCCCATACGAAATAGTATATTATATACTCTGGGACTAAAGTGCATATTTAATCCTGTGGGTGAAGTTTATTCCCGAGCCGAAGGTGAGGGAAATAATCACCTGAGGGATTGAATGCACTTTAGTCCTGTGGTACATACGCTATTTTTCGCACTCCCGTATCAAATGGAACCATATTAGTGTAAAAGAAATTAGTCTTACAATTTGACAATACAAATGCCAAAATTTTGTTCAAATTTAAACTGAACGCCTGCTCAAAATGTAGTGCAGATACATAGTGACTATATGATTTTATGGAAACATCTTGTTTATTTTTACTTTAGTCACCCAGGGATTTTTTTCGTATTTAATCCCTCTGGGACTGAATTTAAACTTTAGTTCCTGAAATAAGTGATTAGAATCGCTCTTTTGTCTCGGGAGTGCGAAAAAATACATTGAAAGAAAATTAAGGAAAAAAAAAATATACGTCGTCGCCGGCTAACCTGTATAAGAACTAAAAAAGGAGAATTTTTATATCCTCTGACACTATTGGCTACAAGAAAATCCGGATATGGATACTACAATGTACGAAGCAAAGAACTATGATTTTTTTAAAAAAATGACTGAAAGAAGAAGAAATGACAGCATTAAAAATAAATACAAAAGAACAATCAAAATACAGAACATCAAATTTATGGAGACAAGATTTATTTATTAATGAAGAATATCCTTTTCTTGGAGCTAGCCCAGATAGTATTATTGACGAAAATAGCATTGTAGAAATTAAATGCCCGTACAACGCATCTAAATATAAACTAGAAGAAGCTATCAAGAAAAAAAATATAAAATTTGGTACATTTATCAATTTATGTTAAAAAGGTCAGATCCTTATTTTTATCAAGTACAAAGTCTGCTCCGTACCTCTAGTCGAAGTTATTGTATTTTTGCAGTTCGAGCACCAGTAGGGATTGTTTATGACAAAATTTTGTATGATCTTCAATTTTGGCATGAAAAAATGGAAAAAAATAGAATATTTTTATATGAAGTGCATATTACCGGAATTAATTGATCCTCGATTTATTCGGAATTTGCCAGTACGGGATCCAAAAGAAAGTTAAATTTATATATCTCTACGAGAAACGAGTGGCTTGCCGCGATTTTTTTAAGGGGACAATTGCGCTGAAATGTCTTATGTAACCTGAATTTTATACTATTTTTTCTATTTTGGTTTTTTTGTCAAAAATTTGTTGTTTACTATGTACTTTAAGAAACAAAATAGAAAAAAAAAATTTTTTAACAGTCATGTCAAAATGTAATTTTTCAAAGGCATGTTAAAACTAACATATTTTCTACAGAATACACCTCATTCTCAAAGAAATGGCATATAGCAACAATAAGAAAGAATTTACGAAAGTTACAGAAAAGAGAGTGCTAGAATTAGAAAAACGAAATACTCTATATTCGTCACACATGCGAAGCTGTTATCACCCGGAATTATTACAATTAACAAGCCCTGGCGAAAATCAGGATGAAATACTTAAGGTACGGATGATGGCTTCAACAATCATAGCAACCAAACAACAAAACATTTTAGCGGAAAAATCGTGACAATTTTATTGAGTTTTCTTCACAGTTACAAAAATTAATAATTGTTGAACAAATTAACAAAAATTATTTTAGTGAGGTTAAAGATACTAATAATTAATTTATATTGTTTTAAATTTAATTTTGCAATACTTATACAGTGTATCCTATTTATAGCTGCCACCATTGGGATGTTGAGAATTATAAGAGATACAATGTCGGTTAAATGGAACTTTTGGGCACTTACAGGGGGCAATCTAAGATATGCTTTCGTTTTTCCAAAATTTCTCAGAGCACTAGGTAATGAACTTTGTAGATCTATTTTCATAAATTGCATTTTTATATATATATATATATATATATATATATATATATATATATATATATATATATATACTTTTTTATTTATAACATTATTCGTTATTATATTGTATGTTTAGTATATCTCATTATTATTTTTCCTTTGCTATTTTATTTCAGAGAAGAAATAATTTGTGTGTATGTAGATAGGTGTGTCATGATAAGTAAACATAAATAAAAAATCCGTGTAAAAATACTAAAATGCACACAATTACCTTGCCACAGGTGTCTTGCCCTCTTCCATAAATGGAACAACAAGTAACTATTTATTATTTATTTAGCTTATTTATTGATATGATTTTCAATATGAAGAAGGTTACTGATAACGAATACAGATCCTTGGTATTACTTCTTGTTTTTGTAAAATTATTACCAACTTTGAAATTATTCAAACAAAATATAATATACTATATTTAATCGTCTCATTATAACAATAAATATTGGCTGGCCCTTTTATAAAAAGGATAAAAAGTTAATTATGCAGATTTTAAAATTTTCACATAATTTGTTATTCATATTTAAATATTTTTTTAATTTTCTTATTAGATAGAGTAAATCATTATGTTCTAATCCTTGTGTATACCGACGAGAGATACAGAATATTTTCTTTTAGCATTCTGTAGGCAAGCTCTCTAATCGTACAGTTATTTAAAAGAAAATAACCATTTCCGTACAAATATTTCCCTGGTCAGTTGCAGTATGTACAAAAAGGATAGAGATACTGTAGTAAACTAGTAAGAAAGTGAGAGTAGATTTGAACATTTCCCTTACCCCAACCACACTTCATGTCAACAAATCTAGGTAAAGAATTTCAATTCCGTACCGACGATCCCCTTAATAGAAGAAAAATAACGAGCAATTAAAAAACTAGTGTTCAGAAAACTACAACAAAACGAAAAAAAGCGCATTAGCAGTAGCAGCGATAGTGACGAGGAAGAAAATGTAACATTGATGGACGGAGGCGATGAAGAAAATATTACTTTGTAAACATTTTCTGTAACGTTTCTACACTTTTTAATGCTAAATGTATTATTTTGAAGTATCCTACGTATATTAGTATTGCTATATACTCACCTCGATATGTAAAAATGCTTAGATTTGTTTAGTAAAAGTGAATTAGCATTATTTTACAGTTATGTCGACATCTGATAGTGTGCTATGGTGAGTCAGAATGATTGCTCTTTTGTTTTACATTATCAGAGTAACATTTGCAGTGTAGTGTGCTGTTGATTCTGAGTTTTCTGTTAGTGAAATGCCACATGTAAATGAATTAGTTGCTGTTAAAGTTGTTATTATTATTACTCGTATCCAACTTAGCATACATATAAATTACAAAATATAACTATAAATAAGAAACAAAAAAACACTAAAAGGTACAAAATATAAAATACTGAAGGGACCATAATAAGAAATTAAATAGAAAGCAACCAGTGACGGGCACAATCAACTGCAATAGAATTCCCTTCTGCAAGGTCTTTGAAGGTGCATCTACTTGGAAGGTTTGGGCAAATGAGGAGATGGTTCATTGTTTGGTCTTCATCACACTCACAACTCGTTGAACCATCAATATAACCCCATTTCTTCATATTCGTCTTGCATCTTCCGACCTGTGTTCGTAGGCGGTTGAGGCTTTTCCAGACTGGCCACTTTAGATCTGCCCCAGATGGAAACTTTTCACTTGGCTCTATTCCAGGTAAAGTGTTTGGAGTTTCAATAGTCCGCCATAGTTCCATTCTTTTGGAGGATATTAAACCTGTAAGCGGCTGGACTGTTGAAAGGAAACTCCTTCTGGACTTTAATCTGGACCTTACAGTTGTTTGACCAAACAATGGGTGACGAGGGTCGGAATTTGCTCGTTGCCTTTCCTTCATGCTGAAAACCTGTCTTCTAACGTGTGGAAGAGCTATTCCACTTAAAAGGTGTAAGTGCGATATCCGCGTTGGCTTTAAACAACCTGTAATTAGTCGGTATGACTGGTTGTTACGTTAGCTAACGAGGGTCGGAGGCAAGAAGATATTGCTCAAATGCTGAGAAAACAACAATCGACGGTTTCTTGTCTTGTAAAACGATACGGGGAGACTGGGGGATACAGAAGGCGACCTGGACAAGGACGTAAAAGATGTACTACGCAAAGAAATGACCGCTATGTGCAACTCCCAAGCTTAACGAAATCGCACATTTACAGCTTCGAAGCTGAAATATGAATTATTGAATATAAGGCAAGTTAATGTAAGTGTAATAACAGTGAGGAGAAGGCTTAAGGAAGCTGGTTTACATCCGAAACGTCCTGTTAAAGTCCCTCGACTTCTCCCACATCACAAAACCGCCCGATTACAGTTTGCACGAGCTCATCCTGATTGGGATAAACATGAATGGAGCAGAGTTCTTTTCACAAATGAGACTCGAATACAATTGTGGAAGCCAGATGGACGTGATACAGTCTACAGAAAAACTGGAGAACGATACGCTGCATGTAATCTTGTGCAAACCGTTAGCTTTGGTGGAGGTTCTATTATGCTATGGGGTGGCATCAGTTGGGAAAGTCGCACAGCACTTGTTGAGGTTGATTTGAGAATAAATGCAGACTGGTACCTCCGAAACATCATTGAAGAACTTGTTCTACCATATGGCGGCTTTATTGGGTATGATATATTTCTTTTAATGCAGGATAATGCCCGGCCACATGCAGCTGGAACAGTGCGCCAGTACCTTGAGCAAGTCGGGATTGAGTTATTAGATTGGCGTCCATTAAATCCCGATTTAAACCCGATAGAGCACATATGGGACATTCTCAAACGCCATACACGAGCTCGAAATCCAGCCCCTAATTCAATTGAAGCATTACGAATCGCAGCTCACGAAGAATGGTATAGAATTCCGCAGGAAACCATTAGAGATCTTCTGCGAAGCATGCCCAGAAGAATGCAAGAGTTAGAGGAGGAAATACCTATTACTAATTTAACTTCATGTTAGCTAAAGTAATTGTTATGTTGTCGTTATTGTAGCTTTTTTCAATTAAATGTTCTAAATAAAATCGCCCGCTTTTTTCAGTCATCCAGAAATCTGTTCTAATACTATGTAATGTACGGAAAATGTTACTAATATACGTAGAACACTTCAAAATAATACATGTAGCACTAAAGAGTGCATAAATCTTTCAGAAAGATTAAAAAATATAAAAAAAATTGCAATATTTTTGTCCGTGAGTGTATATATATATATATATATATATATATATATATATATATATATATATATATATATATATAAATCCCGCTATCATTTTGGAACCCATCTGTGGACAGGTTTATTCGGGACCCACTGAAACCATTGTAGTTAGCAATAATTTGTTTGGTGAATATTTCTTAAATTTTACATATATAAATAAATATTGTTCTTATTTTTAAAAAATTTAACATATACTGATATTCACTTTTTTTCATGCAACGTGTATACCAATCCCTTTTACTCTCCATGGTTCGAGAACCCAGTGTATATTTTTCATACAACCAATGGATGATCTAGCCTCTAGCACGTATAAAATTTTTCATATACAAATTAAAGGTGGACCCAACAACGTTGCCAAATTATATTACAGTTATATTTAGAGCAATCATTGTGTAGATAAAATAATCATGTAATTTAATACGAAACATTCTTATATACAAGTCGCTAGTTTAACCTCCACCACGGGGCTCGACATGGATATTTAATTTTATTTCCTACGAACAGAATAATTAGTTTTAATTTCTGTAAATTTAAGAAATTTTATTTGTCTCAAACAAACAGTTTTGCCTTTTGCAGAATGTGTTTTATTTTGCTATTTAAATTATTATGACCACGTTCAAATGATCTAGATAACTTTCTCAGTGTTTTGTACATTCAATTGTATTGTAAAATTTTAAACACTTATTATCATCATTCGTTATTTAATTTTTTGAATATATAATTTTAAGAAAAAATATTGCTAGTCAAATTAGTCAATAAAACTTTTACAAAGAATTTATTATTATATTATTATTTATTAACTTCAAAGATAAGACAGGAAGGAAAAAGAGATTGCGTAGTCATCAGTCAGCATATAGATAATATATATTTATATATTGTCTTATTAATAATATACATTGTAACTAATTTGTTCTAAAATGTAAAGAAACGTAAGTAATAAGAATACAAATACAAAAATATCATATTACTCGTAAATACAGGATAACAGCTAAACGAGCAACCTCAAATAATTTTTGTATTATTAAAGATGCAATAAAATACTATAAGACAATCTTACAGAAAACCAAGGGGAACGAACATATGATTAAAGGAAATATTTTTTAAAACCAATGGTTCTCAAGTTACAACACAAAGTTACATTTTCTTAAATAGTATGGCATATATTTTTGAGCCGATTTTATAGAGTATCTTTTATCTGAATTCAACCATGTAATTAATTTATATCCTTACGTAACAAAAATATTGAGTAAAATTCAACTGAAATTTAAATAACATTTACTTTTATAGTTCTTATTCAAATTTGAATTGATTTTTTTTTCAATATTTATGTTATGTAAGGATATAAAATGATTATTTGGTTGAATTCAGATAAATATACTCTATCGAATAGGCCTGAGAAATATATGCCATCCCATTTAAAAAATATGACTTTGGGTTGTAACTTGAAAACCACTGGTTTAAAAAAATATTTTCTTGTGTAATCGGTTGCCCCCCTTAGTCTGTTATAAAATTGACATATAGTATTTTATTATATCTTTAATAATATAGAAATTATATGAGGTAGCTCGTTTAGCTGTTGCACGCTGTATATGTCGTTGAAAATCTTATAAAATAACATAAAATACATAATATTATTTAAAATTAATTTAGTTTTCTCCAAAATATGAAATGGTTATTTTCAATTTTTCTTCTTTGAGTATTTATTTTGAATGAAGACTTTTATTTTTAGCCAATTTTTGTTCTTAAGTAAATCTCTATTTTCACTTATTACTGCTTCACACTCATTTCTCTTGGGCGGTTTTTTGTTTTTTATGTGACTTTTAAAAAATTCCTGTACTACTTTTTTCTGATCATCACTCCATGGTACAAGTATTCTCTTACGTTTTGTTCTAAGAGATCCTTGTGTTGGAATATTTGAATTTACTTCTTGATTTTCTTCTATTTGGTCGGGCATTAAATTTGAGATACGTTATTGTCTTCGTCATTGTTTACATCATCTAGTAGATTATCTTCCATTTCTATTTCAATTTCATCCAAAGTCTGTAATCACAAGCTGTTCCTTTTTCCATTAACAATAACAATTTTGCAATTTTTGCAGTTTGGAAAACATCATCGGGTAATCTGTAATTATTATTGTGAACCCCTATAGTGTGGCCCATAAAAGTTGCCAATTGCTCAATTTCATTACTAGATAAGTTAAATAACTGGGTTAAGGTTGCTAAATGTTTGCGGAGCCGGGTTGAAGTTATGGCTTCCGGAAATTTAGCTCCGCAATTATTAACATATTTTTTTAAAATTTTGTCACCATATACAGGGCTGTTACTACCACGGATTTTTACTTTTAACAAAATTTCTGTCTTCTTGCACATCAGTTGCAAATAAGACTGGAACTCCACGACCGCGTTTTCCTCTAATTACAACTCTTTTAAATCTTTTCAATAAAATTTTTTCAACTGGTGAAATAACATTTTCAAATTCTTCATAATTATTTCCTCTATTACCTCCCTGAACATAATAGTGCAGTAGTAATCGTTGTACTTCACCCGATCTTTTTCTATTAAGTAAAAGTACTCTGCAATATATTGTTTCTACTAAATCAGAAAATGCTTTTTTGTCATAATTATTGGAAACTAATTTAGATGCAGATGTTTTTGCCGTTGAAAGTAAATGATTTTTTAGTAATTTTAAATCGGAAGCTAATGGAACAATGGTTATTTTGTTCCATTTTTGCATATTTAAGTTATCACTTGCAACGGAAGCTATTTCAAATTGCCAATGAGCAGTAAAAAGTTCTTTAATAGATCGTACATTTGCTTCTGCCTCACTTACTTTTAACGTGCCATAAATATTTTTTTTAATTACAAATAACATAGCAATATCACAACATTGTTTTAGTGTAGTTCCGATATTTCTAGCAAATGTTGGAGAAAGGAATATTTGTTTTGATGTGTCATACTGCCCTAAAATTTTAGCAGCTGACACAAATAGATCAAAATATTGAGGATTCAACGCATGAAAAAGATTTTGTATTGCATTATTTTGTTTTTTTACTTCAATTAGCATTTTTGCTAGTTCTCGCATTTTCCGTGATACAATATTGATAAAATGCTCATGACGATGTGTTTCTAAATATCGTGCTCCAAAAGCGCAAATAATTGTGTCTGTTTTGCTGTTAAAGATATTTTGTCTGCACGCATGCGTGGAAAAACCTTTTCTTTTAGTTCAGAATCAACTTCTATATTACGTACTACAACACTTTGACCATCGGATTGGTGATGTGAAGATGCATTTTTATTGCATTTTTTTCTGTGTCTGTACAACTGCTTTGTGGAATAGTATCCGAAACAGTACGAGCAAGCCAATAATTGGCATCTGGATTTTCAGATTGCTTCATAGGTCTTGTGCAATTTTCCGCATTAAATATATAATTTCCCTTTTTTCTCAATTTTGTTAAAAGTTTTTTCCTGTCCAAACTATTAACGGGTTTTGAAAATATTTCTATGACCTCAAGTTCACTGCTGTGATTTCTTTCTAAATGTCTCGAAAAATGAGTCACAAGAATATCGCAATAATAACAATAATTTTTTTTTTTTCTGTAATTTCTTCTCATTACTTGTTGAAGGTAATTCATTCAGATTCACATGATTGATCTGTTCAGCAGTGTCATCAGAAAAACTTCGAGTATTTTTATTTTCCGGATGAAACAGTGGATCAGCATCAGAATCGTTTAAATTGAACTGTTCAGCAGTATCATTCAAAAATGTATTAGCGAATTTTCATTTTCGGGGAGAAATGTTGGATCAGCATCAGAGTCATCAAATGGGTCACCGCTTGTTTCACCACATATCGAACTATCATCAGAATTCTGTTGTTCATTATTTACGAAATTTCTGTCTTGGTCAGTTAAAATAGTGGACATTAAGTTATCTTTTGGGTCAATATTTTGTTTCTCTACATTTTTCTCCTTATTAGTAGTACTATTGGTTTCCATATTACCGGACTCGGAAATAGTTTCATTTGATAAATCGGTTTCTAAAATATAAATGAACAAAATAGTTATTTGTGTATCAAAAACGATAAGTGATCCTTTATTACTTGAGTATGGTAACTGCAGCGCAAAAGTCGTAGGCGGACCTGTACTTGGGTTAATACTTTGTTTCTTTACATTTTTCTCCTTGTTAGCAGTACTAATATTTTCCAAACTACCGGACTTGGATATAGTTTCATTTGATAAATCGGTTTCTAAAAAATAAAAGAACAAAATGATTATTTCTGTATCAAAAACGTTAAGTGATCCTTTATTACTTGAGCACGGCAACTGTATCGCAAAAGCAGTAGGCGGACCTGTATTTGGGTTAATAATTCGTTTCTTTACATTTTTTTCCTTATTAGCAATACTAATATTTTCCATACAACTGGACTCAGTTTCATTTGATAAATTGGTTTCTAAAAAATAAAAACACAATAATTATTTGTGTACCAAAAACGTTAAGTGATCCTTTGTTACGTGCGCACGTTAATTGCAGCGCAAATGCCGTAGGCGGAGCTGTAATAGTGCGAGAGTAACAAAGACACTTTAAGATTGATGTGCACACATAATTTTTTTCTACGAATGCTACGAATTTAAACAAAAAGAATATTTATTTACAAACATTTATTTAGTTTGAAAAATCTCTGTTTTTGGTATTCACTTCAAATCTTGGTGTGGGAGCGAATAAATAATAAAATCTGTTTATTAGACGTCATTTAATTGAAAAAAATCTGATTATGCGAGCGCAAAAGTATTTTAAAGCGCCTCACCCAGGCCAACGAACGTAAAGAAATTTGTCGCTCACCCCTTAAAAAACATCTACTGTGCGATGACAAATGAGAGCATAAATGTTAATATTTTCAAAAAAAAATAATTAAGACAATGTGTTACTTTTAAATGAATGTGCTCATTCATGAATTATAATGCAATAGATAATTAAACAAAGGAAAACAATAAAAGTGACAGGTTTGCATTTTGTATACGAAGATAAATTGCGGAGGAGAGTTAGTAAATTAAAATCTGGCTCACTTCAACAACAACCAAGTACAGTACAACTATACTGTGTTGATCGCACTAACAATTAATAGTCAAAATGAAAGTGATAGTGGTATTCATATTTGTACTAATTACAGTAACAGTGTTTACATCTGTGCAGGCGATTGATTTTCTGCCGTGCACAGATAATGTTGACCAAGCAGCAATGAATTTGGCGCATCGGTTACTACAAGATTCTACTACGCCGGGGTACCAATTAACTGATCATTATCCAGCCGTACAAACCGGACGTAACCCGCATAGATGGGTGGCCACCTATAATAGATTGGATAATATTTATAATACTGACTGCCACTGTTTAAGGGGGGTCAGATTTGATTTTAAACAATATTGTCCACTTGGGAGCGAGATTAGCCAAGTAGTCGTATGCACTCGGCCTATTGGGAAATTTATACGAATTGAGTTTCTTGTGAACTGCAAATGTTCCAAAGTATCAAGAAGACGGCGGGACATACGGATCCCTAAATGTGATCAATTTGAACGTGAGAAGTCAATTTGCTCGGGCTTTGGACCAAGGAGAAAAAATGACATGCCTTTGTTCTAATTATGAGTGATATGCTGCGGTGTGTTTAAGTGTATTTTTACCATATGAAATTATTATTTAAGATAATTGGCACTTTATTTATTTTTTACATAGATAGTAATGCTCGATTTCACCGACACGAAATAAATCTGCGAATACTTATTTGTCGAATAAATGAAAAACTTCTCGTCGTAATAAACTCAAATGACATTTTTAATTCTAGATGTCATTTTTTGATGTGATATTTCTCATTTATTCGACAAATAAGTAATTGAAGATTTATTTTGTGTAGGCGAAATCGGATAAAACTATTTAATATATCGATTTTGTTTATTTATAAGCTGGTATTTACAAAGTCCATTTTAATTATGTATTCTATATATATATATATATATATATATATATATATATATATATATATATATATTATTTGTATAAGAAATATTTAGTTTTTGGGAGTATAAAAATTACCAGCTCATAATTTAATAATTAATAATTTACTTTATTATTAATACCACATCTGTTATTTATGTAAAATATTATTTGTGCTTGTAAATAAATAAATTATACAAAAATTTAGTATTTTTACTAATGCCCGATAGCACCAATATTTTAAATGGAAATTAAACATAAATTAAATTTAAGTAAACTAAATTTTATTTTTCATTTAAATTTATTTAAACTAAAATCACAAATTATTAACTTATCTCCAATTTGCAATAAAAATAGTGGTGCAATCAGGTATTTACCCATGTAGTGATCTTCCGTTTAAATTATTAATTTACAATCGTTTTCAGAATAATTATAAAAATTAATTTTTTTAATAACATTTTCAGTTACAAAAATATAAATAAATTATTTGATTATTCAAATTGGTCATAATTTTAATAAGAATTAAAGTTGTACTTAGCATGAGTCTGTTTAATCCCGTCAGGAATATTGAATGGACAATTAACATCATTTGCTAGTTGCATAATTTTTTGTCGGCGAATTCATGATAAATGAAATTTTAAAGACTGAAATAAATGTAGAACTAAATTTAAAGAATTCACAAAAATTCAACTTTATTTTATTTTTCTGTACTTACGTCTTTGTATGAATGTATAATACGATAAACTATAAAATGAACGTTTGGAAGCCCAGAATGTGGCAGCTATTTGCTGAAGGTCAGTGACATCATCAAACAACAAACACTATCAACACACGTTCAAGTCATTCACAAATTGTTAAGTATGTGCCCATACAACGATGCCATATCAACGGTTTCTATTATAACTAGTATATGAATAAAAAATATACATTTCGAATATACGGCAGCGCTTGCAGCGCGCCACAAGCAATGTCACGGAACTACGAATATACGCGATTTACCATCAAACGTACAAATATGGTCCCTCGGGAAAATTCTAGAATAATTTATAGATGTCACCATTTACTCGAAAAACATAGTGGCGCATTTGGAACCAAGTATACGGGTTCCAAATTATCCGTAATTTTCAAATGTACGGGTTCCAAAAACCTGTTGGATGTATATATATATATATATATATATATATATATATATATATATATATATATATATATATATATATATATATATATAGTATACACATTAGAAGCACAGTATACAGAATATGCAGTAGCGACACCGCTGATTTTCGTTCCAACCTGCTCGGGTTGAAGGGGGAAATAATGAGGAGCGGGACTTTGAATCAGATTCAAATAATATATTAAGTGCATATTCATTGTATTTGTAATAATTATCATGTATTTGTTATAATTTTATAAGAAATAGTTATTTGTATATCAAGGCCGCGAAATCACTCTTTAGCCTACCGAGAGAAAAATTGTCGCCGAGGCCGCTTGCGGCCGTGGCAAGACAATCTCGATGGCGCTAAAGGATTTCGCGGTCAAGGTGTACACAATATTTTTTGTGCAACCGTAAAAAAATATGTAATTACAAATTTTCTTAATTTTAAACTGTTTTATTGTAAATAGAAAGTTAGCTTTCAAAGTGGCTGTGGGATGACATTTGATAAACAAAACCATATAATTATCAAGTGTCAAAGTGATTGTTTATCTAATTTCGCGGCCGCTACCATGACAACAGTCGCGAAATCCAATTTCGCGGCCTGTATTGCGGCTGCGAAATGCTTACTTCGCGTCCGGTTGCACAAAAAATATATTTTAATATTATGCACAGGTCTTGGAAGTGTTTATTCTATACCGGGTGGCGTTCGAAATCCGTTACATACGCATTTAACATGGGAAAAAGAATAATTTGAATATTTGCTTCCCATTAAAACTTATTGCAGTAAAACACATGTTTGGGAACACTTATTGTATCATATTAATAACAAATTGTTTAAAATTAATTAAGAATAATTAAGTAAAATAAGAAAATGTTATGCCAATTTTAGTGCTAGCTTTTTGTTCCAAATATTGTGGGTTCAAGCCCCCAGCACACTTCTTTAATTTTTTTAAAAAAAATATTTTTTCAATTTATTTTTGTGTTTTTATTTGTTTTAATATTTTTTATTTGTTTTTATTTATTTTTGTTTGTTTTGATGCCTGCGCCGCGATATTCCCCGTGCCCGCAACGCTTGCCCGCGTTGGTGTGCGCTCGCCTTAACACCATAGGTTTTGATGTCCGCGCCGCGATACTGCCCGTTGCCCGCAACGCTTGCCTGCGTTGGTGTGCGCAGGCTTTAATATTGACGATGCTGTCCGCAATCTACTAGCGCTGGAGTAATGTCAAAAGCAAAAAATATAAAATTTGATTCGAGGAGCGAGCAACCTGACGAGGAGAGCACGGAACTTGAAATCCCTGTATTAGAAGGTGTGGAAATGAATCAATTTTTAGAAGAATTGAAGGAAGTTGGTAGCTCTACTCTTCATTTCGCTGTTGAACCATTCGCATCTGAAATGTCAGGAAAAGAAAAAGAAATTCTTACATATTCTGAACTTTACAAGACAGAATATATTTCGAAAAGTTTGGAATGTTTACAAAAATTATCTGTAGATATTGACATTAATATCAAGAAAGAAGATTGTGTGAATATTGAAGCAGCACGAGTAAACAAAGTAAATCTACTAAATGGTTTGCGTATCGTGCTGGAAGAATTACAGCTTCCAATTTTAAAGCGGTATGTAGAACATCAATTGAAAAGCCATCTGTTAAGTTAATAAAGAAAATTTGCTATCCAAAAAAAAATGTGTTTACTTCAAAATACACTATTTACGGATGTGAACACGAAAAAACTGCTGTAGATAATTATAAAAAAAATATGTTGACAAAACATAAATTTTAAAACAAATGCAGTCGGCTTGTTGGTAAATCCAGACTACCCATATTTTGGAGCTTCTCCAGATGTTTTTGTTTCTTGCGACTGTTGCGGAGATGGCTGTGTGGAAGTTAAATGCCCGTATTGCGCCAGAGATACTCATTTTGAGGACTTGGCAGAATCCTCAAAATTTTGCTTAAAGAAGGAAGGTAAACTGACGCTTGATTCAAATCATTCGTATTTTTTTATCAAGTGCAAATGCAGCTCGCTGTTTCACAAAGAAAATTTTGTGATTTCGTTGTTTGGAGTAAGCAAGAAATGTCCCAAGAAAGAATTATTTTAAAAAAGAATTTTTAGGACGCAGAAAGTCAAAGCCAGGTAATTTTTTTACATCATGCTGGAGCTGCTGGGGAAATATTTTACAACTTTATCTTCAAACCAAACCCAAACAGAAGAGGAAAATTGGTGTATTTGTAAGAAGCCAGATGACGGAACACCCATGATATGTAGTGATAGTATCAAATGTAAAATTAAATGGTATCATGAGATGTATTCAAATGGCTACAATTCCTGAGTAGACCTGGTTTTGCAACAATTGTACTGCAGCTGAAGCTTAGGTAAGGAAATATAAAATTTTATAAAATAATATTATTTTCGTTAACATTTATCATAGAAAACAAAAACATGGTGAACACAATCCAGCTGGATACACCAAGAAAAAGGAAAATTAAATAAAGGTAAATAACAAAAGATAATAAAGCATCTAAAATTAAAATATAATTGGTGGACATAAATTTGTTAGAGCACAGCAAATAGTGACAATTTTATCTAATTTAATAATATCTTCATTATTATCATTCTTTATAATTTGTATTGGTAATCTGTGTGATAAAATTGTATATTTTTGTTTTAGTAAACCTATGACACGTTCAACATGTATTCTGACGTGTGCCATTTTCCTTGTCCTTTCTACTGCTGAGGCTGCAATTGTTTCTGCCCTTTGAGAAAGTCTGGTGTAATAATGTTGGCCATTTGTAACCCTACTGCCTCTGAAATTAAGAAGCCCCTATCCGCCAAAATGACGTCTCCAGGCTGTAGATAATTCAGTAAACCTGAGGTTTCAGTCATATATTTATCACTGGCTCTTCCACCATAAGGCTCTGAGATAAAGGATATAACTCCACGAGGAGTAATACCAATCAGATATTCTACGGTATTGTGATGCTTATAAGATGACCAAGTTTGACTGGATGCACATAAGTTACCTGGTTTTTCAGTGTATATTTCAAAACAATCTATTATTATGGTAATTTTATTTCCAAAATTTTCTTTAAAACTGTCTGGCATAGTTGTATATAATATTTCTCTACTTGGCCATATACAGTTTTTAAATCTAATGTAGAATACATTTAGAACTTTGTAAAATATTCTACTGGCTGTAGTCCTATGAAAATTAAATCTATAGCCTAAATCGGTAAATAATAAATGTAATCGTAGTTTCATCAGAAATAATAAGCATTGTTGAAATTTTGTAATAGAAGGAATGTCAGTTATATAAGGTTCTACAAGTTTTAATATTATAATGAGTCTTGAAAATGTGGGAATGCCTGTATAAAATAAAGTTCTTGCGTCATTGTTTTTAAATGTGTCTATATTCAGTGTTATTTTCGAAAGCTCCTCTCGCAAATGATAAATTTCAGCATTTCTATACATTCATTCTGCTTTTAAACTATTAATAGTATCAGGTAAACCATGTTTCATAGTGCTAGAAGTAGTGCTAGTGCTAGGAACGAGGCTAGAAGTATTAGTGTTAGAATCTTTTTCCTCATTAATAAGCTCCACGGAAATACTTTCTGCTTGCTTCTGTAATTGTAATTATTGTAATTTATACATAATTCCAAAACAAATTTATTACAAATCAGCTCTAAAAATAAATTATTTTCATTGATCACACGTTAGCATGTTGTCTTTGGATTACTAACTTAAAACTAAAAATATTTTGCAGCTATGTATTCTGTCAATAAAATGTACCTATTTATTATATTGTTAGTGTTAGTTACAACATAATAATATTAGTTATTAAAATATTGAATGTTAGTAAAATGTATATTCGTTAATAAATATGTTAGTTACTGCATATGTATAATATTTATTACAGCCATCGAACCTTAGTGTGTCGACCTGTTAGTCTTTTATATAGGTCTAAACCTGTATCTTTATTTTTTATTCCCTTTATATATCCCATAGTTAAAGACGGAATCCAATCAGGATTGTCTTTGTCTTCCAAAGCAGCTGGGTTTCCTTTCATTTAGCAATAATTTTATTATTTCTTTATTATCTACGTTATTTAAGTACCACAGACTCTAAATGACTAAATTCTGGTTAAATATATCTTTTATTTAGTTTAAACAACCCACCTTTATCCCGTAATAACCTAATTTTTGATCTTACTGTTTACGTTTACAACTGGCTAAATTCATTTACTTTAAGCAGATATCAATTTCAATTTACCATAATATTTAATGTATGTAATAGTGTCTAGAACATATGCGACCGTATTTAATTTTGCTTTCTGTAAGATCGCTGCGCTTAACGGCTATTATCCACTTTTTTCTTCGTTCTACAGCTAGATGACTGATTTTTCCTCTACAATCTTTCTCAGATGGGAACCTATAAAACGACAACCCATCACCAGTACTACTTTTTTTCGAACAACCAACTACAGCACAAAATTGAGGCATATTTGTTGATATTCTTCACGATTCTTATATGTCAGTATGGTTTGTTGGTCCACCAGGCTGCCATTTTTAAATATCCGTGACGTCACATGCACGCACCCTATATGAGTATTTGATGTTAAAGCAGATAACCTAACTTTGAGAGAAAGATAGCTGCAACGTTTTAGTTAAATTTTATTATTATAATTATTATTGTATGTAATATTCTATTTTAGCTGTTATTTGTCTGACAGTTCATCGCTCGTAGAAACCTTGTTCAGACAGCAACCACAATAAGACTTTCTAAAATATCGTGTACGGTATGTACACAAATATTTATTTCCTGTATGCAGAATAACGTTCACGTTATCTAAAAAATCTTTGTTCACGCTAACTATTTTTGCGTTATATAAAAACTCCCTATAATCTGTCCCATAAATTCATGGGATGTATTTTACCTATATCGAATTTAAAGCATAAAATTACGGACTTTATGTTCCAAAGTTTTTTTTTTTGTAACCAGATAGATAAACTTATAATGGCTTCTTAATTACCCTCGGATTAATTGTTAAATACCAATTTGTATCGTGTTTCGGGGTACAAAAATCCTGGATTTGAGTCTCCCAAATATACCCTGACAAATAAATAAGCTCCTTTGGTTCTGTTCTAAGTCTTTTTTATTCAAATTTGTTCTAATAGTTATATAAAATTAACATTTTGATCAGATCTGCTACTTTAGGCCTTATAAATAGTATATTAAGAACGGTAAAGACAGTTTACCTATCAAAGACAATGTGAGATTCATTAACGTAATTCTGTAATGTTCGTGATGCTTTAATATTTTTTACACGACCGTTACACAAAATTTTCAAAAATTAGATTTCAAAATTATTTTGACATATTAGTATTATTATGGCTGGTTTACGATGGATTTAATTTACAAATTTAGATTTACGAATTTAAATTTATAAATATAAATTGTACATATCTGCCTTTACTGGTTCATGATGAATTTAAGAAATTTATGATTTAGAATTTACATTTAAAATATCACCATATCGTCCGTTATATGCCAAAGGAACGAATGTGCAAATTTAGCGGTTTTGAGTTAAATACATGAATGTGTTGCTTGGTTAGTATATTTTTATCTGCAAAAGGCACGAAAATGTAACAAACAAGTTGACCTTTCAAATTTACAAAACCCAAATCACGAATGTATGAAGTATAAAAATGGCATTATGCCACAAACACGTATGTACCACATTCGTTATTTTAGAATAAAACTATAGCAAAATAACTCAGCGTGATGCACGAATGTGGCAGATTCGCGTCTTTGGAATATTCTTATTTTCACAGTTTGTACTTCTAACCTCACATTTGAACTTGAATGTTTGCGCCAAATTTCGTCCCTTCTGGAACTGGTAAATACAAAATGAGTTTCTTAACAAGATCCGAACGGATTGTTCAAATGTGTTTAGTAAACACTAATGAGGGTAAGTGTTTTTCATCACAAAGTAAAAAAATGTGCTTAAATTCTGTTAATTTTGATCTGTAGAAACAACCTCGAACTTTGGAAAATTCATTAGATAATGAATTTTTACCTGTTGATCAAGAAAACATTGGTAAGTAATTTCAAAAATAAACTCTATCTATTCATTTTTATTTTATTATTTTAGTATATAATGACGAGCAATTTATGAATTATGAAGTCGTAGAGGTTACTTCAGATGATGGAAACACTAATAAACTTTTAGTTATGAAGCCTTCAGAAGCAAATTACCAATCAAACATTGGTATATATTTTATTTTAAATATTTTGTAGAATTTTTAATAAATTTATTTTGTCACAGATACTAAAAATGTAGATGATAGTAGTGATAATGCCAGCGACACGGACTCACAGACATTTCAACCCTCTCTATCTGCCTCCCCAGAAACATCAGAATATGAAGATATAGAAGAAAATGAACATGCAGAAAAAAATGAAGAATCAGGACATAATGAAGAATTAGAAGAAAACGAAGAAACAAATAGAGAACAGGCTGTTACTACTCGTCAATTGGAAAATCAAGAATATGAAGATATTCCGAAAAAAGAAAGTTGAATAAGGACGCATGAAAAAAAATATTAGGATTAAAAACAAACTTCAAGGTACGTCATACATTGGGCACAGAGGAATTGTTTATAAAGCCCGACCAATGTTACCAGCACCTTGTAAAGACAAACCTCACAACTGCTCAAATCTAGTAACTGAAGAATCCAGAAAATACGTGTATAATCATTTTCGAAATTTAGGGAGTATAGACGATCAAAGGCAATACATTTTGAACCACATTGAGCGTAAACCAAAAAAACGTACCACCCGTAATTTGGAGAATTCAAGACGATTATTTACCAACTTTTATAGTACTCGTATTACAGTCAATGAAGAAAAAGTAGATGTTTGCCGAGAATTTTTTATGGCAACTTTCAACATCACTGACGCATTTATAAGAGGTGCATTTAATAAGGTATCTAATGGTATTTTACAAAAGGACCTACGAGGAAAACATGTTCCCCATAATAAAGCCCGCGATGATGATGAAAAATTTCTGCGGGACCATATTCTCTCTTTCCCGGCAGTAGAATCGCATTATAAACGTAAATCGAGTGACAGACGATATTTAGATGCATCGTTAAATATTACTATTATGCATGGATTATATAAAGAGAAATGTAGAACTGAGAATAGAACATCATTTTCATTTCATAAATATAGGCACGTGTTTGATGAATATAAGTTATCCTTTTTTAAACCGAAAAAGGACCAATGTAAATACTGTTTAGGATTTAAAAACATGACAAGCTGTTCTTACAACTCCGAAGGGTAGCGCGGGACAAATATTTTATTTAAGAAAATTTGCAGTCTACAATTTAACAACTTACAACTTAGAGAATCGAGATGCTCATTGTTTTTTGTGGAATGAAACAACTGGAAACAGAGGAGCAAATGATATTTCTAGTTGTATTTATGAATTTATAATGAATCACTCAAACATAAAAATTGTTCGAATGATGTCTGACGGATGTGGAGGTCAGCAAAAAAATAAAATCTTTGCTGCAATGTGTTTAAAACTTTTGAAAGAACATCCAACTTTACAGGAGATTGAACATAAGTTTTTTGAAGTAGGACACACGGAGATGGAATGCGATAGCATTCATTCAAAAATTGAAAAAAATCTAAATACGTACCTGTATACGTACCAGAGGGCTGGGCTCAAATAATTCGTTGCTCAAGAGTTAATCCGATGCCATTTATAGTTGAAACAATGTTACTTAGTGATTTTTTAAATTTCAAAGAGCTGGCAAATAACATAATTCCAGTTCTTCCTTGGAGACAAATTTGTTTTGTCCGCTATGAAAAAAATGTTTCAAAAATATTTTATAAAATTAATTTCGAAGGTCCTTTTTCTGGATGTGGTTTAAAGTCCAAAAGAGGCCGAAAATTGTTAAACTATACTGTTCAAAAAGCATATGATTCTGAATTACCTATTACTAAAGCAAAATACTTAGATCTACAAAAAATGTGTCAGGATCTTACGATTCCTAGGGAACACCATGAGTACTACAAAAATTTAAAATATTCTGCAAATGTACGGGATAGGTTACCAGAACCTAATGAAGATGAGTCTGATAGCGAATAATATATCTACGTAATTTTAGGTAAAATATCTTTTTTATATATTTGTGACAATCACATGTTAATTTATTTCAATAAAAAATATTTTTTTCAATAAATCTTATAATTTTTTTATATTGAAAATATACCGAATCATCAAAATTTGACATATACTGACATGCCAAAAGAACGAATGTGCTAAAATTTTGGAAAAAAATAAAAAAATATTTTATTATTTTTTTTTTATTAAAACTTACTATTAAACAAATTATTTTTATATATGTTCATAAATCTGAGTCTATAAACAGATTTATTATAACAATTTGAATATTAAAACGCATTTATCTCAAAACTAGTAAAATACACATTCGTTCCTTTGGCATATAACGGACGATATTTTATATTCTAAATGTAAATTTGTAAATGCGTCCAATCACTTCACAGTATTTCAAACAATGATTTTGGTGGGAATTGACATTGTCAATGTCAAGTGACATTTGAAACATTTAAATTTAAATGGATTCCGAAAATGCGGATATTTTTTTAATGTTGTGTGTAGAACAATATAACTTAATTTATGATAAAAGTAGTAAATATCATAAATTTTTAGGGATATTTAAATAAAAAGCTTATCTGACCCGTCAAAAGTCACGAAGAAATTACTTTATTAAAATTTGGACGTTTCGAAATCAACTGATTTCATCTTCAGCATAAATACAATTTCTACAAAAATATATTTGTTTGTCAAACATTAAAATTACAAACTTAAGTCAACAATTAGCCTACCTTAATAATCGTAGATAACAGAATCCAAGTATTTAACATGATGATGTATAATTGTTAAACAATTACATATTGTAACACATTGTGTATTGACACATGTTGCTTGACCAAGGGTCAGCCAGCAACTGGTAATGTTGAGACGGAACCAAAATGTAGTGAAGAATGGGTTATACAAATTTCCCTATGAAATTACGCGCGTACATTAAATTTCCGGCAAAATCTGTTTGATTATTATCTGAATTTTGTTCAGAGTTAATGTGCAAAGTTTCTTTGATTAATCCTTGTTTTTTATAGAGGACTTTATCTAAAAATTTTACATTGTCAAAATCAAATTTGTAACCCGTATCCACATGATGTTTAGTTAGGGCACTATGATCTGGGTTGGCTTTATTACAATGGTACTCATGTTGGTAAACCTGCCGTTACCACACGGTCAATCAGCGAAAACCCACGAGGCTAGCAATCGTGGACACATAGCTCGCATTCCTGGTTACCCTTATAGCTCTCTCATCACACCTGGAGGCTCTACCGGGCGCGACCGTTCAACAAGGATTAGGATAAAGGACAAAGCAGTAAAATAAGAGAATAATCATACAAATCCGTATCTGCACTACTCTTGCTATCGTGGACTAAAAGTGTGTGTAAGACTCAACTCACAATCATACACATGCTAGATTAACTCTCTCACCTGAATCACTACACAAATCAATCACTACAATATCGATGTTCTCACACTGAAATATAGAAAAAAAAACAAATAAAATACGTGAATACCAGTATCATTAAATGTAGCTCTTATCCAACAGCATCGGTTACGTACCTAAATAGCTAATTAGAGATAAAACGTAATAAATTTAATAAAAATAATCTTACGCAAAATAATTACTGTGACACTTGACAAACCATCAAACTAGAAGAAGAGAGAAATTTTTTACCGTTACGTACCCATTCTGTTTGTTTGCTACGTTAGTAGATTCAGTTGTCTCTGGCTTGCATATTTTCTGTGCTGCTATGGACAATACCATCAATCAACAAATATTTATTTTATAAATATGAAAAAGAATTTGAAACTGTAATAATTTTTATTTATCACTAAAAAAAAGAAAAATATACTTTTTTTAGGTATTGCATAATCAAATATGAAAAGAAATGGAAAAATCAGCAAACAAAGAAAAAAGGCAGCTATAAAAAATGGCAATATAGATCACGATCGTGTTCCTTTCATAACATTATATTTAGATGGAGGGTCGAGCAAAAGAAGTTATGGCCATAATTATAACGTACCTGTTTTAATCATAATTAGACAGGGCGCCAAGAAACATTCCGTTTGAAAAAACCGGTGGATTCATTCTGATTGATGATTTAAGTTCAGAAAGATATAAAGAATGAAATTCTGAATGTTGCCGGACGAAGTCAGTGGTCAATTTTTTTTATAGGGGGTATAAGAATTATTCACGAAATCGCTGTAATGGTCAAGAAATAGTTATTTGTGTATCAAGGTTGTAAAAGTGATCTTTTTTGGCCGAATATGTAGATTGCAGCCGAGGCGACCGCCGAGGCCAGCAAATCAGATGAGGCTAAAAAAGAACTTTTAACCGAGGTGCACACAACATTTTTTAGGCGACTATCACAAAAAGATATAAACTTTATTTTAAAAATCTATTTCACAATTTTGACAGTGACAGTTATCTGACAATTACATATATTTGGTTATTCATGTCACTTGCAGAGTGCTTTGCTCTATCACCTGGACAACTCACAAAACAATCTGTTTTGTACTGTTGTGTTGTTTACTGTCAAAATATTTTAAATCGTGGTGAAAACGTGTGTATCTCGTGATAAAATATCTACAGTTATTAACTGAGAAGCAAGTAAATGAGCAGTTCAGATAGCGAAGATATCTCTAAAACTCCGCCAGAAATACATGAAGCTGCGGGTAGGGCGACGTTAAATTTATTGCCCGAAAAGTCCCAGACAATTTATCTTAAACAATTTGATATTTTTGAAGAATGGTGCAAGCTACATAAAATTAAAAATTTAACGGAAAATGTGTTTCTTGCGTTTTTTTTTTTCGGAGAAAGCTAAATCATTAAAAGCTTCGACGTTGTGGTCTTGCTATTCTATGATAAAATTAACCGTAATGGTAAAAAAGGATATCGATATCAGTAAATTTTCAAAACTCATTGCGTTTTTAAAGAAACAAAACGTGGGCTACAAAGCATAAAAATAGGCGATATTTACAAGAAGTGAAATAATAAAATTCTTGCGAGAAGCGCCGAATGAAAATTATCTCATGTGGAAGGTAGGTATTCATTTTTTTTATACATATGCACATAGTTTAAATGGTTTACTTTTTCATGAAGATTTGCTTGATAATTGGATTAGCTGGAGCATGCAGGAGAGAGGAGTTACGAAAAATAGCGATGGATGACATTCAAGATAAAGGTGATATGCTGATAATTACAATCCCAGAGACAAAAACAGGAAATAAAAGAATTTTCACCATAACCGATGAAATAGTCGAAGAATTAAGTGCTTTAGAGTTATACAGGCAATATTTAGACCTACGTCCTCCCCATACAAGCCACAAAACGTTTTTTGTTAACTATCGCCAAGGAAAGTGCAGCACTCAAGTTATAGGAGTGCATACATTTGGAAAAATTCCAAGTCTAATTGCAAAATATTTACAATTGCCGAACCCGAACCAACAATTACACAGGCCACTGCTTCAGAAGAAGCTCAGCCTCACTCTTAGTAGAAGCAGGAGGCGATATTTTAATGCTAAAACGGCATGGCGGTTGGAAATCTTCGACTGTGGCGGAGGGTTATGTGGAAGATTGCATAAACAGCAAAAAAGAAATTTCAAGCAGAATTCTTACAGGTAGAGATGGAGCTTCAACTTCCTTTGTTACCACCAACAATGTAATTGAGACTGAAAATTTGGTGGTTGATGTGAACAATTGCAAATCTGTAACAACTGGCAGTCAAGCATTGTCCACTACCTCTGCAAGTGGAATGAACTTTTATAAATGCACTAATTGCACATTTCATATTAGTATTAATAATAAGTAAAATATAAATTAATTAGTATCATTTAAATATTTTCTATTCATGTTATAATTGTAAATTTAATATCTTGGCTATATTTTAAGTTAGTTTTGTTGTCTGTTCATTTAAATGGTTTCAATTCATGTTCTAATTTTAAGTTTAATATCTTGTCTATATTTTAAGTTAGTTTTGTGTTTTTGTTCATTTAAATAATTTCTATTCGTTGTAATTGTAAGTTATGCTGAATTTATACAGCGTAAGCCGTAACGTAACGTATCGTGCCGTAACGTAACGTAAAGAATAAATCAATGCATACTTACGTGATAATTTATACAGACGTAAGCCGTAACGTGACGTGCCGTGCCGTAACGTGTCAAAAACCCAAAGATCGCGAACTTTTATCTTTCTACGTTACGGCACGTTACGGTACGTTGCGATATTATGAAAATTATTGCTTACCTGCGCTATAGTCTGTTTTTGTGTGGCTAATGATGTCAAAGTTGGAATTAATAAATTAAATAAATATAAATATAAAAATACTACATTACGAATAGTCTGTCTTGTGTGACTTTGACTGACATAAGTGACATGTGTCATGTGTCAAAGTTTGGATTAATATATTAAATGGAAATATATATGATATATAGTGCATTGCGAATAAACTAACGAATCTGATAAATACAAATCTGATGTACACTACATTTGAATCGACAGAGCATTAGTATACTTTTTACGAAAATGTACCGTAAAAGTTCTGTATAAAATAGCCTAGAAAAATCACGCGTTACGATACGTTACAGTACGCCACGGCACGGTACGTTACGTTACGGCTTACGCTGTATAAATCCAGCATTAAATTGTAATTATTTCTAAATATATGTATTTGTCTATTAGGGAGTATTGAATTTACTATTTAAACAAACGAGTGATTGTAGCGGCCGTAAAGTAAATGCGGCCGTAAAGTAAATGCGGCCGTAAAGTAAAAGCGGCCGTAAAGTAAATGCGGCCGTAAAGTTGTTTTTGACAGATGTCAAAAAAAGTGACACTTTACGGTTGTCAAACGATACGTAAAACAACTATTTATGTAATAGCCGCCTAAAAACGTTGTTTATTACTAGTAAAAAGTTGTTTCTGTAAGGCATGAAATTACAAACATCACGAATATTATAAAATACAAATTTAATATGGTAAAAAAGCCGCGTGCCTGAGTGTTTGGTCGCGAATCTAGGGAACCGGGTTCGATCCCGACCGATGCCAAAAAGAAATATTTCCTATTTAAATGGCACTAAAGTTACCCTTGTAGTGCACTCTCCACACATAAATAAGTGCCCGTGAGGTGACGCTTGATAAACGCCTCTGCACGGTTGCCGGATACGACCGATGGTCGTTTTCTTTGTTTCCCTTTCCACAGCAATGTATTGTAGGGGGCCATATTGTACCTGACACTGTTTAGGCGTTTTAGTTATAAAAGAGTTTTCCCATAACGTCAAACTAGATAGTATGATAGCTTATTTCGATTTATGAGTTAACAAATTTAAGTGCAAATTCTAATACTTGTTCCAGAAAAAGCAGATTGATGATAAAATTTTCTTAGTTAGAGGCCAAGTATATTACATTTAAACAAGCCTGTGTTTCCAGATTATAGCCCATCGACTCCTTTCGTCCCTGTATTAGTAAAAAAATACGCACTTTATTAAACTATATCTCTTAAACCATATGATCAAAAAAGTTATTTTAATTTTAATATTTGTCATTTATATATTTCTATAAACTTAGATGTTTTTAATAAAATGGGAAACACTGTTTTGAAGCTACAGGAAAAAATATGACATTTACTATTGCTTGATATAGAAAACACGTACAAAAGAAGAAAATATGTAAATATTATTGTTCTGTACAATAACCAGCTACTGAGGGAGTAAGCCAGCTCAACTTGGCGCCGGTTTCAAGCCCGAGTAAATGGTGAGAATTGGTGGTAGGAAATGCATCCGACTGTAAAATTTTCGCCGAAACCAAAGACGGAAAGTGTAGGATCGGAAAGTGGTATAAGGGCTAGGGTGTTCCTCGCAAGTGCCATGCACTTGTAGCCTCGCCTGACCCCTGTGCCAAGTCGGTTAGGACTACTCTGTCATGGACGATCGGGGCTAGAGAAGCCAGTCCTCAGGATTAGAACTCTCGGGAGTATGAGGAAGGGCAAGGAAAAGGAGGAAGAACTGTGGCGCAAAAGACTTGAGTGAGAAAGGACAGTGTGAAGAAGATGTGTTGGACAGGAATGGTTGGAGAAGAATAGTAACAAACAGCGAACCCTAAGAAGAAGAAGAAGAAGAAGAAGAAAAAGATTCTACCGTAAAAAGATAAGTTTTGGCAATCGTTATGAACACATTTACAGAGAGAGATACAATTTAATTTTTTTTTAACAACTACAAGACATTGTTCTGCAGTCTGAATTACATTTGGAAGGCTTAATTAAAGAGTCAGGCAGAAAAGGTTTTATCATTTTCGTCGGGTGTAACTTGGAATTTCGTAATTCATAGCCGAATTGGAGGAAGTTTAGAGGCTCGAACAGTGGTTGTAATGATTTTTTTCCTTCCGTAAATATGTTTGGGTTGCAGCTCTTAACCCTGGAGTGCACGGGTTCGGTCTGACAGACCCAAGAAAAATTAGAAAAACGATTATACAAAGTTAAGGTTGCGTACGAGTTTGCACGCATCAATATCTTCAAAGCAGATCACAATGCATGTACCGCATTAGTTGTGAGTCAGTGGCGTGAGTAACACGGATACTACGATTAATTTTGACCCTCTTAGACCCAACCCGTCCTTTGATGTAAGTTTTTATTTTATTTAATTTGCATGCAGTTTATTTTATAAAACGATATTTCCATTGTTAGAACAATGGATTCATATGAAAAAGAAAATGAAAGATTGAGACGAATGTATGAAGAGGTCAGCTCTGGTGAAGAAAACTTCTCAGATTCAGAGGATTCCGAAGATTCCATTGCAGATTCCAGCACGGTATGGATTGAAAGTATTTTCTTTGGTTGATTCACGTTCATTCTATACGTACAACATGGAGATTTATTGTGGTAAACAGCCCACGGGTCCTTATTGCGTAAGCAATACGTCATATGAAGTAGTAAACAGGCTCAGTCTTCCAATTTCTAAATCAAGAAGAAATATTACCATGGATAATTGGTTTACCTCTGTTGAAATTGCTAATAATTTGTTACAAAATCATCAGCTTACGGTTGTTGGAACTCTGAGGAAAAACAAAAGGCAAATACCAAATGAATTTTTCACCAAAAGACCGGAAAAATCAAGTATGTTTGGGTTTACAAAAGACATGACAATTGTTTCATATATTCCGAAGAAAAATAAACAAGTAATCCTCTTGTCAACTCTACATCACGACGACTCTATTGATCCAGAAACTTTGGACGCCAATAAACCCGAGATTATAACATTCTATAACTCAACCAAATGTGGAGTTGATACCGTGGATCAACTTTCTGCGAAATATAATGTGGCCAGAAATACTCGTAGATGGCCTATGGTTATCTTGTATGGGCTCCTAAATGTTGTTGGGATAAACGCTTTTGTGATATATAAAAGCAACTCAAAATGCGACAACAATCCAAAAGATTCCCGAAGAATTTTTTTGGGTAATCTTGGAAGGGAACTTCTGCTGCCGTACATGACGGCCAGAGTACACTCCTCATACTTACCAAGGCAAATTCGACAGCTAGCGGCAAGAATTAGTGGCACTGAGATGGTTGAACCCACAGAAAGTGTAGAAAATGTCAATAAGAAACGAGGAAGATGCGCTTTCTGTAAAGATCGGAAAACAAGATTCAGATGCCGTTTTTGTCACAAATTCGTTTGTCTGGAACACAATGAAGATGTCTGTAAAGAATGTACCGCAGAATTCCAAGAACTTCGTACTTTAAGAAGTGATTAGTGCAATAGTATCAAAAATTCGCATATTTGTTATTTTTCTTGTATTTTCCTTATTTTTGATTTAAGAGATTTTGTTTTTAGTTTATTATATTCTTTTAGTATTACTAAAGGTACATGTATTTTAACCTATTCGAATTATACGTTTATTTTTAAAATCATACACTTCTTTTTCCGTGCTTGTCAGACCCAACCCGTCCTTTTGTGTGAAACTTAAGCACCCGTTTAGTGCAGGGTTAAATAATGTAAAAATAAAACATCAAAAGTACAAATAATTTTGGTTAAATTTAAATTGAACCCAATATTACGGATAATCAACTTGTAGCGTAATTCATCTGATGTGATTTTTTTTGCAAACAAATAAGTGCAGACTTCTTCAACCTGACGAAAGTGCATCGGAGTTTCTGGGGTAGTTCCAAAAATAGAGACAGCATCTTGAACAACTGCTTGTGATGCAGCATACATTGTTTCTTAATTCCTACCCGGCTTGTCGTGTCGCAACCAGTTAGGGCATGCAACCCAGATAAAATATTACAAATATTCATTTCATTTTACGCAACTGTTTGGAGATTGTAATAAATTTTACATGTTGTTTGTGTAACAATTTATTAAAAATTGAGGCATCTTGAAATCTTTCTCACTTAAATTTGTTAACGCAGCAATCAAAATAAGCTATCATTCTATCTAGTTTGACGTTATAACTATAACGTCTAAACAGTGACGGGTACAATGTGGCTCGCTACAACACTTTGGAGCTGGTATAAACTGCGTCACCTCACGGGCACTTATTGATGTGTGAAGAGTTCACCACAAGGAAAATTTTAGTGCTATTTAAATACGAAATATATCTTTTTGGCATCGGTTGGGATCGAACCCGGTTCCCCAGATTCGCGACCAAACACTAAGGCACGCGACTTTTTTACCATATTAAATTTGTATTTTATAATATTCGTGATGTTTGTAATTTCATACTCTACAGAAACAACATTTTAGTAGTAATAAACAACGTTTTCTTGACCGTTACAGCGATTTCGTCAATAATTCTTATACTCCCTATAAAAAAAAAAAATGACCACTGACTTCGTCCGGCAACATTCAGAAATTCATTCTTTAGGTCTTTCTGAACTTAATTCATCAATCAGAATGAATCCATCGGTTTTTTCAAACGGAATGTTTCTTGGCGCCTGAACTAAATTAATTATATTATTTATACAAAAATATAGGAACTGTCAATGTACTGTAATCTATAAAAAGCGCAATTAATCCAATTGTCAAATATTTATCCGCATCAAAATATCAAAATCGAGGAGATTAATTTAACCATGTAATTTATACCGTTGTAAAAGGAAACTAAGATTGATATAAAAATCTGTAGTTATGTACTCCTAGTATTTATTCCTTGGTGATAAAGGCCCTAAGAGTGATAAATACAACAAAGACGTAGACTGGCGTACTAGTCCATGGAAAAAAAACGGTAAGTAAAAGTCCTGGTACTAATTTTAAAAAATATATTATTAGAAAAGAAATTGCGGCCCGAAAAAGAAATGAGCGTTTATTAAAAATGAGTGCCCCAGAAAAAAAAGAAAACCGTAAAAAATCAAAATTAATCGATACTGGTTATGGACCTCATGCAGAAGAACCACAATTAAATAATGAAGAAATGAGTAGGCAAAAGGAAAGAATTCTGAATAATTTAAAGGTATACTTTCATATTATTTACCTACATAATAAAAATAATTAGTACATAATATTTATAGGTCACAGCGGAAGAACAAATATAAATTGTCAGAATAACAGATGGGCAATTTGATAATCACATGTACATGGCAGAAAGGGCTGACTGTTTAACAGCTTCTGTGTTTGGGAAGGTTGAAAAAAAAAAGAAAAAGTACACGATGTCATTGTTTGGTGAAAGAAATTTTATACTCAACAAAAATTAGTACTCCGGCTATAGAATACGGAAAAATAAACGAGGCAGTGGCTATAAAAAAATTTGAAGAACAATTTAGCTTGCAAGTTGAAAGAAGTGGTTTATTTATCGACATAAATGACGGATTTCTCGCAGATGGTGACTTGGAATAATTTTTATTTATGCATCGAATTCGAATGACGTTTTTATTTGTTAGACATTGTTCCTGATGGCAATTTAATAAAAGTTAAATGTTTAGTAAAAAATATCCCAAGAAGGTTGGACAATAGAAGAAGCGACCAGATCTAAAAAAAACCTGTTTAGAAATATCAGAAAATGAAATTAAATTGAAGAAGAATCATGACTATTTCCATCAAGTACGAATTAATTTAAAGAACTTTTTTATTTTATTCCATGTTTGTTTTTCAGTGTGTCTACACTAAGTAGGTAGGTGCAATTCAGAAGCTATTTGCTTATTATTTCGATATGCCCTGCGACGATTACTTATCTCAAACGCTACTGCTTGGAAAGAATTTGGAAGTTAGTTTCGATGTTATTGAAATCTCTGCAAGGGTACGTTCGGATTCAAGATAATGTTTACTGGGTAATCTTTACGCGGCAATGACGTGATTCTTTACTGTGTACAGTTCATTCTGAACGGACGAGGGTAATGTCGAATGAAACTTTCACAATGATAATTGTTCTGCATAAGTGTTTTCATAGCATTGTGGTTATAAGTTTTTCTTTAAAAATGTCTACGCAAATGTTACTCGCAACTTCTGCTAATTATTTTATGCATAACATTATTCAACCTTTGCTTCAAATTGGAGATGAGAGCGATGAAGAAATAGACAGCTACATCGAAGCTGTAATTATAAATATTGATGAAATGGGCAACAGTTCAACTCCAACAAGAATCAATCAAAAAGAATTTCAAATGTACTTTCGTGTGTCCATCGAGGTATTTGAAAATTTGTGTTCAACAATCGGACCGTATTTTCAATCACCACAAAGCTCAGGGCGCCAAACGACTTGTACTAGAAAACAAGTTCTAGCTGTTCTTTGGTTATTAGCTACACCAGATTCCTATAGGTAAGCATATATTTATATTTTTATATAACAATATCTTCTACGCTCAAACGGCGTTTCTTTTTAGAAGTGTTGGGGATAGATTTGATATGCACAAATCACTTTTGTCAGCATGTTTCAAGCGGGTTATAAAAGCATTGAATGTTATTGCACCAAATGTTATAAGATGGCCAAACAAGAAGAAAGAGTAACAATTAGCAGAAAATTTTACCAATTTGCTCGTATGAAATATGTGGTTGGTGCTGTCGATGGAACTCACGTCCCAATTAAAGCCCCCAAACATAATCCAGAACAATATATAAATAGAAAATGTTTCTATGGGATAACCCTTCAAGCCATAGCAGTGCCTTCTCTTAAATTTACAAACTGTTTCGCAGGATATCCAAGTAGTGTTGGAGATTTAAGAATATTTAAAAATTCGGATATTTATGCGGAATTCATTACGAAATCGAGAAATTATTTCAATAATGATGAATTTATAATAGGAGATAAGGCTTACTGCAATTTAAAATGGTGTATTACTCCATATATCGACAGGGGAAACTTATCAGAGAATCAAGTCAGTTTTAATATTGCACATGCAAAAACAAGGAAGGTTATAGAAAGGGCTTTTGCTCCACTGTTCGGAAGATTTAGAAGGTTAAAGTACCTTGACATGAATAGAACAGATTTAATTCCTGCTATTATTATAGCAGCGTGTGTATTACATAATACTTGTTTAAACCATACAAATTTATTTATAAATGACTACATAAATCAAGGGTATGAAATGGTCACTGGAGATGAAAACGTAGATATGGCAACCCTCTCAGAAAATGGGGAATTGAAGAGAAATGAAATAACTTTTAATTTATTGTTGGAGTTAATCTTCTTCACGATTAAATACATTTTATTATATATCCATTAGACATAGTGTCGCCATCTATATGGTTAGTTTGTAAGTTCATTTTTAGTTGTTGCTATATTCATACTTTTTACTTTTACTCTCGAGACGTCGAGGCAAACACACGTGTGTTCATGTGTTTAACACAAAAGTTTTTGAGGAAGAATAAAGTCTGATTTTGTAATTATAAAGATTATTTATTTGTTCCCAGTGCGTGTATCCAACAGGTTATGCACCCAGGACACGCTTCAACCGCGCTTGTGTGTTTTTATTTTCAAGAAAAGAGTGAGTTTTAAAAAGCACACAGAGTAGAGACCAAAATGTGAGTACATTACATTTTTGCTAGCAAATAGAGAAAAATAAAAGATAGAGAATCTTTCTAGAAGCTAATTAATGAATTTTTAAAGAAAATAAAGAATTAAAATTTGAGATGTTTAGAGATATAAATTTTGCATTAGATGATGCAGCATGGTGCAACATACGCCATGATGTTTTTTTGTTCTCTTGAAACAAAGGAACGTATAAGGTAACTCAAAACAATATGTTCTAGAGTAATATTAAATAAATTTTGTTTTGATATGAATTCTTTAAATGATGGTTAAGCTACCAAAGCTTTTTGACATAGATGAGATGGTTTATTCTAAATTAGAAGTACATAATAGAGTAATAGACGATATCTAAATAAAATTGTAAAACGACTTCAACATGATTAGTTGGGGATTTTCACTTGCAGTGCGGTGAATTTACATCAACAACTAATCAGAGTGTACGTGAGTGGTCCCTGTGCGCTGACAAGCGGCCGCACAGGCCCGGCCGATTTATTAGCTGTGCTTTGATCGGTTTGGGTTTGGTGTCTGCGAGCAGTGGCATGCGCATGTGCATTCGATTACTCGCCTCATAGCCAATTTTCATTTGCAGTGCAATGAATATTGGCTGAGAGGTATTTGTGGCAAAATTAAAATATACCTGGTAACAAGTTAGATGTATATTTCAGAAGTAAAATGTCTACAGAAGAAAGAGACGAGGCAAGTATGATAGAGGCAGATCAAATTCAAATAGAGCTGCAGAAAATAGAAGAGGAAAAAAGAAAATTAGATGAAGAAGAGAGGGAAGCAGTAAAGAAGTTTGAAGAAAAGAGAAAAGAATTGGAGCAGAAGATGGAAGATCAGCTTCTGCAAGATTATAAAATTGCGGATTTTGAAAAAGATAAGGAGCTTAAAGAAGTAGAGATGAAACCAATAGGAAGTGGTGGTAAGAAGTCGTATTTATGAATATATAAATATTAGAGAATACTTCAGAATTAGATTAGTAGATGTTATTGCAATTAGAGTTAGATGTTAGATGATCAGGCCTGATAAAACAATTATGGTAAATAGAGCTAAAATCCAGGTGTTATAAAATTTTATATTACAGGTAACAAACCTAAAATTATTTCTAATGAAATAATACGGTTGCCACAAACAAGCCACAAACCACCACACTTCGAGCATCAGACACAGAGTCAGAAAGAATTCAAGGCAGTGATGGATTGCCATTACGAGCTCCTCCGCAAGGCAGAAGAACATCATAAAATCTTATGTAAATCATTGGCAACGGCTAATGAATTAGTTAAAAATGCAACCAAATTAGTAGAAGCATCGGTAGAGTCAGAAAAAATGAAAATTAGAAGATTAGAGGTAAGCCAAACAATTAGACGAAATTCAGAGGAAAAGAGTTCCCCTCACACAATCCCAGAGAACCCAAATTTCCAAACAAAACCTAATCTGAAAAGAAAATCTTCGGAAACACAAGTCTGTGACGGCCATAAGAAAAGGGAAAAAGAGTCAGAAATAATTAAAATTAGAAAAGATAATGAGTTAGAGATAAGAAAAGAAATAAGACAAGATTTAGATGAAATAAAGAAAAGTTTAGAGGATAAAAATACAAACAAAATTAATGTGAAAAGAGAATACAAGCTTTCGCAGAAATCAAGTTTAGAGCTTTGGCTAGATTATTTACGTTCAGAGCTTCACTCGAACGATCTTTTAGATGTTATAGATTCTAATGACTCAAATATAGAGGTTTATTCAGAGAATGCAATGATCAAAAGAAAAGGAATAGTTAGAGACATAATTATCAATCATTTAGACGAGTTTTATCATAAAAGAATTATTAACGAACAAGATCCAAAAGTAATCATTGGCAAACTTAAGGAATTTAAGAAAAATGAGACTAATGTAACGCATACTTCAGTACGTTCACGTTTGTATCAACTTAAAATGAAACCTAGAGAAAAAGTTCATGTTTTCTGCGAACGCTTTGATTCTATAATTAGAGAATATGAGAGTTGTGATTCCGCGATCCCGTTGACAGAAGAAGAGAAAAGAGGTGCATTTTATCAGGCCGTTACAGAAGTGGTTCCAGAAGTACAGTTAGCTGATTCTATTAGACGACAAACTAAATTGAATGAGATGAATCTAGAGGAAATAAAATCTTTTCTTATGCAGTTAGAGGCAGAGAGACGTGGTTCCGACAGAGAGGAACCAAAAGCCCAGAGAGTGACCTCAACACCAGACAGTCAACGAAGTTCGGTACCAAAATGTTTCACGTGCAACAAGTTTGGTCACGTGTCTCATGATTGTGCTTTGAAGGGTTATGGACTGTGGTACTGTTATTACTGTCAGAAGATAACAGATCACGTTGGAACCAACTGTGTTCAGAGGGGTTCAGGAACATCGTCTAGAGGCGGAAATAGAGATCAGAGTAGGTATACTAAAATCAATTCATTTAGAGGTAAAGGAAACAATTTTAGAGGAAACAATTTTAGAGGAAATAATTTTAGAGTAAATAATAAAAGTTCTATAAATAATGGGAACTCAAATAATAACTTAGAGGGGAACAAAAAGGCGAATCAGAGAGGTAATTTTACAGGAAGAATAAGCAAACGAGGTAAATTTGGCAAAAATAAATTTTATAAAATGGCAAACAAAGTTTTCGTGTCAACTGGAGAAGATGATAGAGAGAACAGCGAATCAGATGAACTTGTTAAAGCAGGTAAGATTAAATCTAATAAGAAAACTGTAGGCAAGAAAAACAATGTCACTTTTCTTGCTGATTCAGGTGCCACTGAGCACATAGTAAACAAAAGTTTTATTTTAAGTAATTTTGTTAAAACTACTAAGGGAATTATTAGATGCGCGAACAAAAATAAACAAGCAAATATTAGAGTAGATGGTAAAGGCAATTTGTTTTTACGTCCAAACAGTATAGAGGGAAAACCAATCAAATTAGTCAATGTAATAGCGGCTAAAGATATATCAGAGAACCTTTTATCGCTTAGACATTTTGCGGATGCAGGAATGGGTATTTATTTAGATGATCAGACTCTTAAAGTTTTTGATAAAATTTCGGGAGAAGTGATCTTAAAAGGAGAATATGAAAAACCAAACTGGATGATCACTTTCGAGATACAAAGAGAAACAGATGGTAAAGATGAAATAGAATATGAAAGTTGTGTTTACAGAGCAAGAATAGTCTCACAAAATGAATGCCCTGAACTCTCACAAACCAAAAACGAAAATCCCGGCTCTTCAGTTGGGAGGGAGAACGATAAACAAGTTATTGATGAAAATTTGATATTAGAAGAACAATCAGATTTTCAAACCACTAGATTACATAGAAACATACTTAATGCAAATGATTTAGAGAATATAAATGTGTTAGGAAATCTTTCTGAAGATGTTACGCTTGAGAAGAAGCCAGAGAAGTATGAAATGATGAATGAAGGAATGCTGTGGCATGTTAGATTGGGACACACATCACTAGGTTATTTGAAGAAACTTCAGAAATTAGAGGAAAAATTAAAGAATGTAAACTTTGATAACTCAATATTAGATTGTGAAACTTGTAAGATGACGAAGATGGAAAAGTTACCTTTCGATGGACCAAGGAAAAGAGCAGAGAGGCCACTTCAGATTATTCACACAGATATAATGGGTCCTATTAAACCTAAATCTTTTCCAGGAAGAAACAGATATATAGTCACATTCACAGATGATTATTCCAGACTTGTTAGAGCATATCCAATTAGAGCCAAAGATGAAGCTGGAGAGAATTTAGAAAGATTTCTAAAATCATCGAGATGTTTGATTGGGTCAGATGAAAAAGTGTGCTATATTAGATCAGATCAAGGAACAGAGTTTTTAGGAGGAAAATTTGTAGATGTTATGAAAAAGGAAGGGATAGAGCATGACCTAACACCTCCATACACACCAGAGTTGAATGGCACAGCGGAGAGATTGAACAAAACTTTGCAGAACAAAGTTAGAGCTTACATGTTTGATTCAAAATTGCCAGAGAGTATGTGGGAACTGGCAGTAGAGGCAGCAGTGCAGGTTTATAATCGAACTCCTCACAAATCTATAGATTTTCAGACGCCACTGAACAAATTTTCCCCGAATAAAGATTGTCATTTAGATAAAATTAGAAGATTTGGGTGCATCGCATATGTTAGAATTCCAAATCCAGCTACCAAATTTGCACAAAGAGCTATTAAAACAATTCTTGTTGGTTACACACAAACAGGGTATCTGCTCTGGCATCCATCAACCAGAAGATTTTTAGAGTCTAGACATGTGAGATTCAATGAAAAACTTGTTTATGGAGATGCATACAAATCCATGTCATTAATAGAAGAAGAGACTGCAGAGGAAATGATCACAGAAGATGAAAATCAGTTTTGGAAGATAAATACAGAGAAAGACAGCACCAACTTAGAGAAAGAAACCAAAGATGTAGAAAAGAATTCACTGAAAAGGTTAGACAGTCCAAAACCAACAGAAATAAATTTAGAGGAAGAAATAAAGAAAGGACGACCAGTGAAGAGAAAAATTGAGAATTTTGATGATGAACCTCTACGTCGTTCAGCTAGAACAAGAAAACCAATTAGAGATTCTAGTTTTGAATATTATGCAGCCAAAAGTGTAGATGTTAAACAAATAAAATTCGAAGATATCACTGAAAAACGTTTTAAAACCTGCAACTTAGAAGAAGATGAAATTAAATATGTTTTCTTTGCAAATTTGAACAAAGACCCTGCAACATATGGGGAAGCAATTGAAACATCTGAAAGAGAAAACTGGAAAGAAGCAGTTAGAGAAGAATTGAAATCAATGAATGAGAATAAAGTTTGGAAGTTGGTAGAACGACCAAAAATTATGTTAGATGGAAGTAGAGCAAATATTATAGACTCCAAGTGGGTTTTTAAGAAGAAGACAGAAATAGACGGTTCCACTCGTTTCAAAGCTAGATTGGTGATTAGAGGATTTAAAGACACAAATGAGTACAACCTGAAAGAGACTCATGCTCCAGTTTCAAGATTGCCACTGGTTAGAGCGGTACTTGTAATTATTAATAAACATGATTTAGATGCTTATCAGTTAGATGTAAAGACTGCATTTCTCAATGGCAATTTAGAAGAAGAAATTTACATGGAGATACCAGATGGTTATGAGTGTGATCAGAGAACCAGAAAGACAAAAGTATGTAAACTAGAAAAGGCATTATATGGACTTAGAGTCAGTCCAAAGAAATGGAACAAAAGATTTTCAGAAGAAGCTTTGAAGTTAGGTTTAGAGAATGATTTACATGAACCATGCTTATTTACATGGAGAAAAGACGGAAAGTTTGTTCTTTTAGTATTGTATGTAGATGACATGCTTATTGCAGGAAATGACAAGACCAAATTAGAAGAAATCAAGAGTAGTTTAAAAGATATATTTAAGATGACAGATTTAGGAGAGCCGAAAAACTTTCTTGGCATGATGATCGAAAGAAATAGAGATGAAAAGAGTATGAAGATAAGCCAATCCAAGTATATAAATCAAATAGTAGAAAAATTCAACATGTTCGAATGCAATCCGCAAGCTACACCAATGGTTACTAAACAAGTAGCAAAAAGAGGCAATCAGAAGACAAAAACTGATTCATCAATTGAAGAGTTCGGAAACAAAATTAGAGAAAAGATTCCATTTAGAGAAGCAATTGGAAGTCTGTTATACCTAGCAGGAGCTACGAGACCAGACATTGCATATGCGGTGAGTTATTTAGCCAGAAAACAGTTAGACCCGACGGAAGAAGACTGGAAAGATGTAAAAAGAATCTTTAGATACCTTAGAGGAACAACAGAGATAGGATTGATATATAGAGGACAATTAGAGGAATTAGAAGCTATGACAGATGCAAGCTTTAGAGATTGCCAAAGTTCAACTTCAACAAGCGGATACTTTATTAGATTATATGGAGATACAATAGCTTGGAGAAGCCACAAGCAAACGTATGTCACTCTTTCGACTTGTCAAGCAGAGTATCTGGCAATGAGCGAAGCTTGTCAAGAGTTGACATCATTAGACAAAGCATTTAGAGACATATTGGGGAAAACTTTTTACCCAATCACTGTTTGGTGTGATAATAAATCGGCAGGAGACAACGCGCAGAAAGATGGTAGTCACAAATTGAAGAACTTTGATGAAGATTTAGAGACAATAGTCAGAGATCTAGAAGAAAGAGAGAAGACAGGAACAAAGAAGCATATGTCTGACACTCACGGCGATTATGTCAAGTTTTGTGTTAAACAAAATAAGATGAAAATTAGATGGATTTCCACAAAAGAGAATATAGCTGATATTCTAACGAAACCTTTACCTCTAGATGCTCATAAATACTTATGTCAGAAAATTATAAATATTAAGTTTTAAAGTTTAATGTATGATACATGAATTATAATATATTAATATTGTCCTTTTGGTCTACTTACAGAGAAATAACAACTGAATGATTTTTAGAGCTAGATGTTCCAAAGAAGAACAAGCAACCGTGAAGAAGGGAGGGAGTGTTGGAGTTAATCTTCTTCACGATTAAATACATTTTATTATATATCCATTAGACATAGTGTCGCCATCTATATGGTTAGTTTGTAAGTTCATTTTTAGTTGTTGCTATATTCATACTTTTTACTTTTACTCTCGAGACGTCGAGGCAAACACACGTGTGTTCATGTGTTTAACACAAAAGTTTTTGAGGAAGAATAAAGTCTGATTTTGTAATTATAAAGATTATTTATTTGTTCCCAGTGCGTGTATCCAACATTTATAAATATTGAACATTATATTTATATAATACTAAATAATGTATACATGTATATAAAAAATAAAAACATGTAAATAATAACTTTTATTTTATAAACCTACATAAACATACATATACAGCTGTATATAAAATTAAACAACTTTTTCAGTCTTCAACTTTATCACTTTAAAGGTAAAACTAATAATACTATAAAAAAATTAAATATATTCCTTTAACAACAAAAATAAATATCTTCTCTAAGTATTAAAAAAAAGTGTGATTTTGGGACCACATAACTTTTACATTCTCGCTAGCATCTACAATTATTGCGTTTGTGTTTCTCTCATTTTCAGTGTTTCCGGACACATTTCCAAATACTTCAATAGCACTGTCATATGTTATATGCATAAGTTGGTTATCTGTTAAATAATAATAATAATGATGTATATAAATGATAGTATTGTATGCATTATATTATTTTATATTTTGTTATACAAAATATTTTAACTAACCTCTTTTATCTTTTATAAGTAAATAACTAGCATTGCTTCGTTGCCATTCTTTTTTATCGTTTTCCACGATTTCAAAGTTTATATGTGCGGAGATAATCGGAGAGTTCAAAATCAGCGCCGTCACATTTCATCTCCATCTTCCATTTGGCGAGCCCTGGAAATATTTGGGAACTACAAGACATGAAAGCAGGAGCCACGATAGTTTTGTACATGCCAAATTTTAACCAATTATTTACGTTATGTTATTCTTGATTTTCGTATGTATTTGTATCGTACTTACCGTGTCTATAACCTGTTACCAAATCTAACCGATTCGCAGAAGTTGTAAATTGCGTAATTTCATTTAAAAATTACTAACCGGTCTGATTTTGTTCGTTTGCGAGGTCATTATAACCTTATTTATTAGGAAGTATCTACTGCACTGTCCAGACAGAGCCGCTAGAAAAATTAGTGAACTGTCGCACATGCGCAGAAATGGACCAGACGGAACTAACAACCACTTCTCAACCAGACCCTAAAAACCACTGTCTACCAATTATGAACTGTCAGGTATTGTTTCAGTTTTTTTTTTAAACTAACAATACCTAACTGAATTCAAGAAATAGCCGCTAGCTTCCATCTGGTCCATTACTGCGCATGTGCGACAGTTCACTAAGTTTTTTTGCGGCTCTGTCTGATTGTGCAGTAGACACTCCCTATTTATTATTGACGCGCGGATTTCATCCCAGTCATCACTAGGAGGTTAGCGCACTCGAGTTAAGTTATCATATATAGAGTGCCTTCAATAAGAGTGATGCCAATGGTGGTCTTCATTTTCATTGGCTACAGCAATGACCGCCATATTTGTTCCATTCTGTTCATGGTTTAGCTTGCTTTGTATAGGAGTTCGTGTTTGTTTGATAGTTTATATTGAATTTATGTAATTATTAGTGTTTAATTTCTTTTAATATTAATTACTACACCTTAGTTTTTATGTACATGGTAGTTTTAGTGCAGTTTAAGTGCATATAAGGACACAATTTGTGATAAGTGACTGCATCGAAGATTATTTAATAACGAGGTAAGTAATATAAGCCAATTTTATGTAATAAATAAATATAATGTAAAGTTTTGTACACGATAATAGCCAGTTGCAAATTTATTTAAGTATTTATCAAATGAATTATATCCAATTGAAACCAAATTGTAAGACATAACCAATCTTTGCTGCTGTCATTATTTCGGTTTGACATTTATATTTCATTTAAAGAATACTTCAAATTAATTATTGTTGACAACAAAATAATTCGTTAATATTTTTAATAAATACATACATAAAATCACGCATCTCCCACTTAGAGGGTTCGTACAAACCCGAAATAAATAAATAAATGGGCAGTGTATTTTGTACACAACTGTGAACAAGTATATTTCGCAGAACAAATTTTAATGGAATATGCAAATGATTTGATTTACTTGTAATTGTTATATTATTTCATTATAATGAATGTTTTTTGTATAGATGGTTGGCTGCTGTGCCTTTGGTTGCTCCAATCGGTCAGAGAAAGGATTTCTTATGAAAGCATTTCCTACGGATCCGGATCGCAGAAAAACATGGGCAGCTAAAGTGAAACGAGAGGGTTGGACACCAACTAATTCGTCTCGACTTTGTGAAGTAAGTAAAATTTAATTAAAAGTGTATTCATGTTTTATTAATTTTTTTACTAATAATAATATTCGACTTATAGATCCACTTTGCACCTGAGATGTGGGAAAAGACGGGAGAAGATGGCAAGAGGATTCTAAAACATAATGCGATTCCCACAATATTTAGTTTTACTGTACCGACGAAGAGAAGAAGGTCGCCGGTGAAAAGAAGATATCCAACACTTCAATTACCTGCCCCTGAAAATGTAGCAACGTTTGAACCACAACCCTGCACGTCTACAGCAAGAACTGAAAATAAAGGATCCTCCTCTTCAACAAGTTCATCGCCAGTACGATCATTATCACCAATGGAAGAAAAACTACGATTAAATAAAAAATTACGCCAATATGAGACATCGTATAGGAAATTACTTCATAAAACAATAAAATATAAGAATCAAGTTCGGGCTTTGAAACGGAAAACTAAACGTTCTAATTCTGAAGATGAAAAATTGTTACGCAAGATTTTTAATGATGATCAAATTTTGACATTACGAAGGAAATCCACAAAATTTATGAAATGGTCCAACAGTACCATGATGAGAGCTATAAAACTAAAATTTTCTTGTGGAACTAGTGGATATGAAGAGTTGTTACGGCAAAAAATACCTTTACCATCTCTTAGAACAATAAGCAGGAGATTGCAGAATATTCATTTTGATAGTGGTATATTACATGAAGTTTTTTCATTTCTAAAGTTAAAGATAGAAAGTTTCAAAGAAGATCACGAAAAAGATTGTGCTCTAATTTTGGATGAGATGGCAATAACACCAGGAAATACATATGATACAGGACTAAAGAAATATTTGGGTACTGTAACATTACCAAAACATGAAGGAACAGCAACTCACGCTCTGGTAGTTATGATTGGAGGAATTACTGCACGTTGGAAACAGACAGTGGCTTACTATTTAACAGGAGACTCAGTGAATGGTGCTATATACCAAGATATTTTATTTGAAATTATTAATAAAACGGAACAGCTGGGTTTAAATGTTTTAAGCATCACATCTGACATGGGCGCGTCTAATCAAGCCTTATGGAAACTGTGGCAAATAACAGCAGGAAGATATTCCCAGACCCGCAATTTTATTGTGCATCCAACTAATCCACAGAAAAAAAATTACATTTTTGCAGATGTTCCACATTTATTTAAAAACATCAAGAATATGCTTATGACGAATAAAACAATAGAAATATCCGAAAATATCAGAATAAAACATAATTTACCAACAAATGTTATATCTGCTCAGCATATTCATGAACTTTTTGACTTTGACAAAGATCATGATGTTCGGCTTGCACCCAAATTAACAGAAGAAGATTTAGCTCCGACTCACTTTCAAAAGATGAAAGTATCGAAGTCTACCCACGTCGTAAGCCATGATGTTAGTAGTGGTTTAAAATTTTTAAGCGATGAGCTAAATAAACCAGAATATAAAACAACAGCATGGTTTCTGGATACTTTAGAAAAGTGGTTTAAATTGATGACTTCACGCCATCCATTATTTGCATTAAGCAAAATAAAAATTGATGAATATGACAGGGCTATTTCATTTTTAAAAGAAGTAGTAGAATTATTTTCTACTTTAAAAGTTGGGAAACAAAAAATGTGGAAACCATCGCAAACAGGATTATTAATATCAACAGAATCCGTTCTTAACCTTCAGGAATTTTTGTTAGAAAGTAAAGGTTATAGTTTTGTTCTTACTTCTAGATTTACGCAAGATTGTTTAGAGAATTTATTTAGTGCAATTAGATCTAAACAAATCATACCAAATGCACAGCAGTTTAAAAATAACTTAAAATTAATAACTGTTTCACAATATTTAAAAGATGTTTCCAAATCGAGTTATGATAAAGATGAAAGAGAATTTTTGTCAGACTTTTTGGACGTAGTAGCAACAAATACTGCACCAACATATGATATAGTAAGCTTCCCTTCTAATTTTCAATTACAAAATGTAAATTTGAATATTTCAGAACAAAATTCTTTATACAGTATTGCAGGATATTTAATTATGAGTATTAAAAAAACTTCAAAAATTTGTGATAATTGTATATATTCAGTAGGGTCAAAAAGTTATATAAAACTTCAGTGCAGTAAATATGTTAAAATCAAAAGTTTCAAAAAAGACACTTTATTTTATTGTAACGAAGAAACATTTAACTTTTTTTTAAATCTAGAATCTGCTTTTAGACAGTACTACAATATTGTTTCTAAACAAAATATCAATTTAAAAGATTTTTTTATTGAGAAATTAAATGAAATATCAGGAGTCGATTTTATATTAAATTGCCATAATTTAAAACAAAAAATAATAAAACGATTTGTTTTATTTAGGCTGAAAATTGCAAGCAAAAAACTAGAACGTAAGAAAATATTACATGCTAGTAAATCATTAATGTCTTCCACTTTGTAATTTGAGTTTTTTTTGTTATTGTAACCTTTTTATAAATATATTTTTACAGTAAGAACCATTTTTCCTATATTTCAATATACTTATATTATCTTGATGAACTCATTTGTGATACCTACAATATATTATTTTTTTTTTTTGTTCATGTAAAATTTATTGGTTTATTTTGTTTATTAATGCTCTTCCTTTTAAATTAAATACTAATTTTGTATGCAAATGATTTGAAATGAAATATTTCATCTTACGCATGAAGTCTCTTCTGACGGTAAGTTTTCTTTTTATTTAAATATAATGATTTTACATGCATTTCATGGGTCTATATATTTTTAAAATTTTGAAATATGTGTATACTATAAATTTTTAAATAAAATATATATTAATTTCAAGTAATATGTTTGTAATAAAATATTTTCGTGTTATGCTTGTATTCTATGCATGTTAAATTGGAACAAATATGGCGGCCACAATCGTATGTCATCACTCTCATTGAAGGCACTCTAATCATATACTCGCACGCGCGCCACCTACCAGGCAAGAGTTTAGTTGAAGATTTAAATAACGCCGCGAAGTGTGCTGTCAACTTTTTAATTATTTAAGTACGGTAATAAAATTTGTGTATTATAGCTTTTGCCTTTCTCTGACATTCGACATCTTTAAAACTTCCGCCCAATCCCGTAGGTGGGTCGATCACCTTGATTGTTCTACCGTAATTTATCGATTGGCGCCCTAAAATTTTAGCTAAGGACTACGACCTTCTCCGCTATACCTAACCGGCCCGTAACAATCCTTCCTTTGCACGGTCCATTACATATGGGCGTAGCACCCCATGTTAGACAAGTTATCCTGGACATCCTGTATAGTCAACAATCATAACATAAAATGATTGTCTCGTATAGATTAGCTGTGAAATTTAGTAATTTTGTTTGTATTTGGATGTTTTGTCTCTCTCTTATATGTGTATTAGAAAATATCGTTGTCCTGCGGCAATTGGCGAAAAAATTCAAAGTGGGTGACGTCTGGTGGCAGATTTGTGAACTAGAGGAATAAGGAAACGTTGATAGCATACATTGAAACGTATGTAATTTTAAACAGGTTTAATTTATATTTCTTGTAAAAGAAAGTGACATATACGAGTATAGTGCATATTACATTTTCAGGTTTAAATAACGATCAGTACATGCCATAGATACTGCTCAGTGCCACAATGCAGTAATTACAAGTCAAAAAATCTAAGTTTACTCTATATCCCAAGTGACAATTTATGATCTTGAAATTTTATTCCCATATAGCTTTGACATCTCTAGTCGGTTCTAGTTTTTCTTTTTTAAAACAGGATGGCAAAATTCTTCTAATTTTATAGCCAAACTATACTGTTTATCATCCTTTTTAACAAGTTTTTCCCTTCCTTGTTCCAGACCGGTACAACTTAATTTTTCTATTTCTTCTGCTCTGTAATACACAAACCCATAAACAAATAAATTAGTAGCATAATAATAATGATAACTTTTGTTGTAAAACAATAAATATAGTTTTGATTTTTACTAACCTATTTATATGCAACAAAACTGTAACAATATGTTTGCATTTGCATCCCATTCCTACTCTACAACTAAATTTTGCTGTCCAGTAATTTATATTCTCTTTTAATAAAATTTCAATCGTATGAGGATCTCCGCTCAAATGACTGGTTTTTTAACAAGAACCCAGTATAGTACCTGATCCATCATCTTTTCTTCCACAAAGCAATACATGTCCTGCCTTAAAAACTGCTTCGCCTTCCTTTATAGGACGTGCAGAAGCAATGTAATCAAAAATATCACCTAACTTTATGTTAATTTTCTTCATATTAAATACTTTGCACTTTGAAATGCATATTGCCAGCAATAAGGAATGAGAGAACTCTCCTTATTCCTCCGCCATCTTGCTACCGTTCTGCCTGCCACCTATAGTTCAGTTTTTTCGCCAATAGATATGTTAAAAATTGAGACTGTTTTAATTTATATTCGAAGCAAGGATTGATAACGGTAATTATTCTCATAATTAATTTATTGTGACTAAACTAACCCATGTTTTAAATTTTTGTAGATATATCAGTGGATATTAGTAAAATTGCCATATTTTCATTCGCTTACTCTAAATACATTGATTTATTTATTTGATATCCCAGCCATATAATCAAATACGTGCATAGACAGACATAAAATAAGATACACGACACAGGCAGGTACTTTGATATGTTTCAGTTCTTCAATTGGAATATATCCATAGATCTTATAGTGTTATACATAGTAGATGTAAGCAAGCATATGCTTTTACGTGCAAGCGAAGGGAACGCTTAATATTAAGCAAGAAAGAAATATATGATGATCAACAATGTATTTGATATTTCAAATATTAGACACAGATTCCCTAAAAAAAGGAAAACTTTTAATTTACCAATTATGGATGGTAATTATGTTTAGTACGAACGGCAAATTGAAATATATATATATATATATATATATATATATATATATATATATATATATATATATATATATATATATATATATATATATATATATATATATATATATGTTATTAAATTTAAAAGACTGTACAGGAGCAAACATTATTAACACAACCAGAGGTACGGGGTTCTTAGGTATGATAATTTGTTTACGAAATTATTTACAATTATTTAAACTCTTGAAATTTAAATTTAATTTTGAATTTTTATTGTCGTACAAACTAAGTCAGGACCAGTGTTGCCAAATTTGGCGATTTGTAGCCAAACCGGCGATTTTTAATTTGAATTGGCTATTAATTATTTTACTTTATCGCCAGTCGCCAAAATTGGCTACGCTACTTTCTAAACTGGTAAATAACAGCTCACTAGTTGTTTTTGAGACAATTTCATACGAAGCCACTACAGTCAAACTGGCAACATAGCGACCAGCTACCAACCAGACAGCAGTGCATGCGGAATGTGCAAGTGCAATCGAGTCAGTCAGTGTTGCCAATCGGCGGATAATTACCCGAATGCCGGATATTTTAAAATCTGTGCGGACCAACATATAGAATTGTTACCCATCGGGTAATTCAAATTCTAAATAAAATTCACTGTGTAAAATGCAAATGCATACAAAACACATGGATCATGCATGCACTCATCTCATGTGGTGCCATCTAACAACAAAACTATTGCTAATGCCTAATGGGATGGTAGATGACACTACATGAGATTAGTGCAGTTGTGTTTGTCAGTACATACATTTCACTTGCTGGCATTTCAGGTTAGGATTTTGTATATAAACAACAAAATAATTAATTAATAATGGACAGTTGATTGATGCAGCAAAATTTTTATGTTTTACTTAATTTTCAGGTAATGCCGGGTAATTTCAAAAATGTATTAGGGTAATTTTAACATTTTGCATTGGCAACACTGAATCGAATGCATTTGTTCTGTGTTCTGTCATACGCAGTAATTCAATTAAACTTTGTTTTCGACAATCGTCACATGAATTAATCGAACATAATGCCAAAGCGAGAATATGCAAGAAAATACAGACCAATGTGGGAAAAAGAAACGTGGGCTGCTGGTACGTACAAGATACATTTAATAGATATTCATTTGGAATAGCAGTTTATCCTTTTTATCATACAAAAACATTTATTTACAGGATGGTTAACGAAAGTAGAAGAAAGAACCCAATGTAAAAACAATTTAAATGAAGCATACTGTAAAGTTTGTTTTGTCACTCTACGCGCTCATCTGACAGATTTAAAAAAAACACAGCGAAACGGCATTGCATAAGAAAAATATGTACAAATATAAACCACATCATGACCAGTCGACGTTGAAAAAACATGTACTGATTGAAATAAAAAATGAGGACAAAAGGAAGGCTGTCAAACTTGCATTTTACATCAGTATGCATTCCGCAATACGGTCCATTGACCACTTGTCCAACCTATTAAAAAATCTATCTGATGATTTCAACCAAGTCAGACTTCATCGAACTAAGTGTTCTGCCATAATAAGAAGAGTTATTTCACCTTGTCTTTTCCAAAATTTGTTAGATGATCTGAAAGACAGATCATTTTCTTTAATTTTGGACGAATCAACGGATATATCGGTCACAAAGTATTTATGTATCTTTATTAAATATTTTAGTATTAAACGTGAAAATGTAGTTGTAGATTTTCTTACTATTTTAGAAGTAGATTCATCTACAGCAAAAAGTTTGCACGCAATTTTAATTCAGTTTATTAGCAGCATTGGCCTGGATATTAAAAGAATGATTGGCATAGGCACAGATGGGGCCAGTAATCTCATTGGTAAAAACAATTCCTTATATACCTTATTGAAAGAGGACAATTCTAAACTACAACTGGTGCGCTGCGTATGCCATTCATTAAATAATGCGTCCAGTAAGGCCTCTTTGGAACTACCAGCTAGTGTTGACTTTTTATTAAAAGAAATTTATAATTGGTTTGCTTGTAGCAGCCAACGGCGTTCTGAGTACAAGAGATTGTATTGCATGCTGACAGGTCCTGACAAGAAATTCCATAATTTTGTACATTTATCAACCACACGCTGGTTGGCCAGATATAGTGCAGTTAAAACTGTTCTCGAACATTGGTCTGAATTAGCAACTCATTTTGAAATCGTTGTTAATAAAGAAAAATGTTATACTGCCAGGACACTAAATGAAATGTTACAAGACAATAATAACTTGCTATATTTAACAATTTTAAAACCAATTTTGTATGAAGTGGATAAGGTTAATATCCTGTTCCAAAAAAATAGCGTTGATATTGGACGTGCATATAATGATTTATTATCTTTAATAATGTTTTTAGCTAGGAAGATAATGCGAAATGAGTTTTTAAATCAAAACACCGAAATTATTCTCAAAAATGTTTGTAACGATTTAGCTTTTGTTTCACCCGAGCAAGTAGATTTTGGAATACTTTTCTTCCAAACTGTGATAAAACTTAAGTTACCTGCAGACAAAATATGCAACGTGCAAAACAAAATGTTTCTTTATATTAAATCTCTTTTTAAAGAATTAGTGCTCAGATTACCAGACAATTTAAAATTATTCCAAAATATATCTTTTTTTGCACCCGATGTTTGTTTAAATCAGATCACACGCAAGAAATTTATTGATTTGCCATTTTTAAACATTTTTGTTGAAAATGAAAGTTTAGATATTGTCGAAAATCAGTATAATAAATTAATGGATGTAAAATGGAATGAACTCCTAGAACCTCATCATTTGACAAACGGTTATCTTTTTTGGGCCCAAGTGTTCAACTTTAAAAATGCAGGAAATGTATATGTTTTCAGAGAATTTGCAGAGTTTGCTCTCTCTGTGTTATCTTTGCCATCGTCAAATGCTGTGGTTGAGAGAACCTTTAGTATTATGAATACTGTAAAAACTAAGTTACGCAATAAAATGCAAACAGAATTACTCTGTTCAATTTTGCGAATCAAAGTTTATTCACAGATTTACGAAATTTGTTGTCACAATTTTGAACCTACCAAAGAAATGTATAAATGTTTAAATAGTGATATATATTTGTCACAGCAGGAAACTTGTAACGATACTGAAGAAAACGAGATATTGGAGATTTTTGAAGAATATCCTGAAACTCCGTGCATACAAATAATTGAGTGATAAACTTATAAGACTGTTGGTATATATAGATATATCTTTATACATTTATGCCCGCTTGCACTGCTGATACTTAAATTTTAAGTGTTCCTTAAATTGGCAATATCATATCGAAATGAAACGTCGAGTAATTGAATAATACTGTCAAAATTTAAATTTATTTAAATCTAGATTAAATTTAAGTATCAGCGGTGCAACTGGGCATTAATTAGGCACTTATGCAAACAATTTTTGTTTAATATTCTTGTTTCGTTTTTTTATGATACAATAAATTTTATGTTTTATTTATTGTGTGTTTCTTTTTTGCGCTAAGGGTATTATTTTACTAACGCGTGATGTTTATATTTGCTCACGGTTCGAAATCGGTTAGAAAAAAGATTATTAGGAACTTTGGCGATTTCCGGCGATTTTCATTAATAATGTTGGCTACAGTGAGTAGAAACTATCTGGCAACACTGGTCAGGACCACCTGGAAACATTTTTCAGTGTTTTAAGGAGTAGGGGTGGTTACTCGGACAACCCTACGTGCAAACAGTTTCGAATTGCGTATAAAAAATTATTATTAAGACATGACATTAAAAGTTCTGGAAATTGTTCCATATTATGTGACAGGTACATATTATCAGTAGAAAACAATAAGTACAGTAATAAAGAAATAGAAGATGTACAAGAATGTGTGACTGATCACGACTACGTAAATTCGGCAATTGAGCTCTCCATATTTGTAGAAGATATAATGATTTATATAAGCGGATTTGTTGTAAGTAGAGTCGCCAAAAAAATTAAGTGCGAATCATGTAAAAGTTCATTATTTACAAATTGTAATTCGTACGAATTTATTAATTTAAAAAAAACAAAGGCGGTTTGACAAATACGTCGTTAGACGTCATAAAAGTATGTGAAGTGTGCGAAAAAACTATAAGAATGTATAATGATAATATTTTTCAAAAAAATATTAAACAAAATTTTCACTAAATGTTTGGGATCATTAAGTAATGTTTTTTTTTAAATTTAATCGATCACGATTATGAAGAACATATATCGGTCAATGATACCAAGGAGCTCTCCTCACAAAGAGTGGAGTTAATAAAATTTATTGTTCATGCACCATATAAGTAAAAATGTTATTTGCAAAACTGAAATTCGGCAGAAATGCTAAAAAAAATGTTCAATTTAGGAATGAATAAAATATTTTATAACATTGTGCATATTTAATTCCCAATATCTTTACCACAATATCATTAGGTATATGCACTCTTCACGCCAGCAATGAGTGCCTGGTAAACGCCCGCACGGTACAAATATGTCATCATTCATTACTGATATCTGCGTACAAAGCAGATTGGCACACCCAGTGATGATATATTTATTTATTTATATGCCAAATGAACGAATATGTATTTTGCTAGTTTCGACTAAAATGCGTTTTAATATTTAAACGGTTATAATAAATCTGTTCAGGCACGGTTACATAAAATTAATTTGGCCACATTCGTGCATCACAGCGAATTTATTTGCTATAGTTTTATTCTAAAATAACGCGAATGTGGTAGATACATTTGTGTTTTTAGTAGTACATTTTAGAACTACATACATTTGTGATTAAGATTTTATAAATTTCAAGGTTCAACTTATACATTCGTGCATTTGGCAGATAAAAAAATACAAACCAAGCAACATATTCGTGTATAAAACTTAAAATTTGCATATTCGTTCCTTTGGCATATAACTGACGATATCTATTAATTCAAAGGTGATTCAAATTGGAAATCATTCAAACGTCAGTAATTCCAGCGAGACCTGCGCAGCGGCGATGCGCAGTAGTTCTGGTCTTATTATCTCTATCTCTCTCAATCCTAAGCGTTCTCCAGTGCTTACCTCTAGTATGTATAACACTATAAGATCTATGAATATATCACTGTCTTGTGGCCATAGATACGCTGAGAACTAGACTCAGTTTTAATTTATAATGAAAACAATGAGTGATAATGGTAATTAAGCTAATATTTAATTTATTCTTTACTCAAGTAAATTAACTCATGTTTTACATTTTTGAAGATGAGAACAATGGATATAACACGGACACAGAAAGGAAGAAAAATAAAGTATATATTCATAAATTTCGGAATGAGTGGCTACAAATGCCAGAGTTTCAGCAATGGATAACGCAAAATAAAAAAATTAAAATAGCATATTATGTTATGTACTCGTATAATAAAAAATGTATTTTATTATTTTGTTGTACTACAGTAGAAACTGTATACCAAAAACAATTTTTACACCAAGCAACACTGGTTTGAAAGCAATTAGAAATGGCTTCCTAATGCAACGAGTAACTAGCGAACGATATAGGATCCCCAGAAGGACTGTAAACTATAAGTTATAAAGCAAACATAATTTAACTCACGGGAGACAAACCATATTTAGTTCCGAAGAAGAATCTAGTTTTGTACGTTGCATTACGAAACTTAGTGAGTTCGATTATCCAATTTCTCTGACATAAAGGTCATTATTAGGTCATATTTAAATAGAGCTGAGAAAGCTAAGCTGTTGCCAACCTTAAAGAAAATTTAACCGAGCGAGAATTGGTTCTCAAATTTTTCAACGTCACTCTGGAGTTGACTGTTCGGTTTGCTTCAAATATTAAAAGAAATCGTGCGGCTTTCACTCCAAAAATTTTGACGACATATATTGCCAATTTGAAGGAAGAATTGTCAGTTATACCGCGAAATGTAAAGTGTCTCTGAAATAGGGGAACATAGCTTAACCATATGTTCCTGGGTTCAAAATAATACGATTTAACTGAACTTACCTATATCCTATATATTTTACTAAAAATCTATCAATTTCTAACATAGAACATTAACTACCCCTATTTTTAACGAAGAATTCATTTAAATAATAAAAAATAAGGTGTTCCATTAAATAAAATTAACTTTATGTTCACGATGACGTAGAAATTACACTTTTTAAAAACTGTCGCTTATAAATTTATATTACTGTAAGCAAAAGCTTTCTTTATAAAACTGTTTTACAGATTACCGATATTTGTTTCCATTCTCAAGATATATAGTGATAAAGAAGTAGTCATTTTTAAAGGTAAAATATAAAGGTTGAATTGCGCCGGAAGTGGTTGATCATGAGAAATGTTCTTGTTGCTTCATATGTAAAATTATCTGCCGAATTCAATGGTAAAACAAGAAATACGAGGGTGGATTGAAAAGTTCCCGGAATAACTGAAAAGATCGTGGTTTTTGTAAAACAAACCTATCTCATTCTTTTGTTTAACTCTTCATATGAACTGTCAAGAAATTTCAATCGGTCTAATCGTGGCAAGCGTCTGTGTCTATCTACCCAGCGTTAAATCGATAATGGACATAAACGAAGTTCATGCGGTGATCAAGTTTTTTTTTATTTGGAAGGAAAGACGGCAACGGAGATCAAAACCAGTTTAGATGCTGTCCCTAGGAATGTTTTACCTTCGGTTTTCAGTGAAAGGCTAAGTTGGCTGCTTATCACAAGATTTTTAATGACACCTTTAATATGGGGTTTCATCGGCCGAAAAAGGAGCAGTGTCGTTTATGTGTTGCTTCTGATAACACCACCAATCCAAGTGAAGAGTTGAAGTTGGGGCATGAAATTCACCTGAAAAATAAGGAAGAGGTACGGGAGTCAAAGAAAAGAGACAAAGAAGGCGTAGAGGCAGCAAATGATAAAATTGTTAGTTGTAACTTTGATTTACAGCAGATTTTGCCTTGCCCGAGCGATCCAACAAATAATGCCCTATTTTATAAACGCAGACTAGCCACATACAACTTCACAGTTTACAATGTGCCAACAAAACAGGGTGACTGTTTTATCTGGCATGAGGAATAAGGAGGTAGAGGTAGTTGCGAAATAGCAAGCTTTCTTTTTCGATATTTTAAATCTCTTCCAAACGATGTTAAGGAGATGTGGTATTTAGCGACTGTTGCGGTGGGCAGAATATAAATAAATACGTTATCACATTGTATTTGTACGATGTCCAAGAAATTGGAAATATTAAAACCATTCACTTAAAATTTTTGATTCCCGAACATGGAGGATTATCTTTCAACTCAAAATTTGTCCATGTTTCTGTCAAGCATATAATGTCGTGATTTAGTAATGTGTCTTCATCCTTATGGCTTAAGTTAAATATATTTTTATACCCCTGGATATTCCAAAATAGAATTTTATTAAATTGATTAGCTGATTCAGTTATTTTGCTTCCCCGTTTTTTGAAATTGATTGGGTCCTGAGTCTGGTTTCAATGTGTTTGTCCAGCGGACCTGTTTTTGGTTGGGGTGGCTTGGTTGCCTTTTTTACACTTGGTTTTGGGGTAACCTCTATTCTTTCTTCTTTCTCATTGTTTTGTGCTTGGGCCAAATTGTTTGTGTCTTGTTTTCCTTCTTCTTCTTCGTTTGATATTTGTAAAGATGAGAGAGATGCAGAGAGTCGTCTCAATGACGGTACCAGGAGATTATCGTCCTTGGCTTTATTGTGTTCTTTGTTTTCAGTAACATCACTTACAGTGTACTTATCGTTACCTACGTACAATACATTTTGATATAAGGTAGCTCTCTGACCCTTTTTTCTTGCATTGATTAAGTACGGTTTTAAAAATTTTCTCTCTCGTAATACAGCTGGAGAATAATCTTCTTGAATATAATTTTTTTTTGTTTTTAAGTAATTTTGCGTTTTTTAAAATGTCCTTTTTGACTTTTCTTGAAAAGAATTCTACAAATACTGGCCTTATTTTGTTATCTGCTGGTTTTCCGAATCTTTTTGTGTCTTCGATATCCTTTGTGCTAATAACAAATAAATTCATATCTTCATTAATGAGTTTTAAAATAATCTGTTCTATATTTTCATTTGTTTTTTCTTGTATCCCATGGAAAACAAGGTTTTTTTCTCTTAACTTTCTTTCCAGTGTCTCAATCTGTTTGTCTTTCACCATAAAATTTTTCTTCGATTTGCTGAAATTTTACTTTGTGTTCTATATCATTAGTTCGTACGACTTCTGTTAATACGTCTAAAGATTTTTGTAAATTATCTATTTTGTTCGTAAGAGGCTGTAGTAGTTTATAGATTTCTTCGGCTGAAGCCATTGTATTTATTTATTTGTTTTAATTCTGTTATTATTATTGTGTTTTTTTTGTTTTTATGTTTTTTTTATTAGTATTATTTGTTTATGATTTTTGTTATTACTTTTTTTATTTTAATTGTAATGTTTTTTTAAATTATTAATAAAAACACACGGTTGGAAGTACTGATTTTTAATAGTTTATTTTATTATTATTTGTTTATTATAATTCTTATTATTATTATTACTTGTTTATTATAGTTTTTATTGTTATTTGTTTATTTTAATTTTTATTATTATTTGTTTATTATAATTTTTATTATTATTTGTTTATTATAATTTTTATTATTACTTGTTTTATATATATATATATATATATATATATATATATATATATATATATATATTATTGTTATTATTTGTTTATTCTTACTATTTTTTAATATATATGCATGTATTTTACTTTTATATATATATATATATATATATATATATATATATATATATATATATATATATATATATATATATATATGTATATACGTATGTTAATAGTAATGAAATTATTCACATCTTTGATGCTTCTAATCTAATTAAATGCATGGGGAATAATTTTATGACTAAAAGCATCATATATGTCGGCTCCGGTGGCTCAATGGTTAGAACAACGGCTCTTAGTCATGAGTACACTGGGGGTTTTGGGTTCGAATCCCACTAAGGCATGGATGTTTGTATATGTGAACCTCTCTGTAATTGGGATTTAATCCTGTTGAGAGGTTTTATTTTAAAAAATGTAGCAAAATGGGACGATCTGAAAGCTTTGTATGACCTTAGTAGGATGACAGTAGATAGCAAGGATAACCAAACTGTCTAAGGATCATATTAGTCCGGAAGGCAAAACGAAGATGAGTGTTTATCTTGCTACGCAGGTTTTTAGTCGTTCTGCTTACACCGTACTGAGCATGCTATCAAATTCAGGAGCGCCGAGTGCCCAGGAAACTGCAGAGTTCTGCTTATTCATGAACAATACGTTTGGTAGCTTGAACTGGACCGTGATAGCTTCTCGGCCTTTGTCTTGTCGAGTCACAGATAAATCGCAACTTCATGAATTTTGGCCAAAATCATGTTGATCGACTTGTTTTTTCTTGTAGGCGGCAAGACGGTATCTGAGCCGCCGTTTGTAAGCTAGCCGAAAGTGACAAATCGAAATATGCAATCGCTTTGGAGTACTGTAAAGGGTCTTGGTTTCAGATATTTACTTACAAAATCTGTTAAGATTCCTGGAGAACTTCTTTGGCGTTATTCGTAGATTGTGTGGTCAAAACCCAGCACCTTCGCAGTTCGTCTCTGCTTTCAAGAAAAGTATTGTAAACAATACTTTAAAGAACAGCAGAGGTTCGAATTGTGAAGATGACGGCGCATCGTACCTCCCAGCCCTGAAAAAACCTCTTACCCCATCCTCTAAACCAGGTCCTAATCCTGTTACACCTGATTTCTACAATCTACCTCCCTTGTACCATCTTCCCGCCCCATACAATCCACTAGTAAGTATATCTTCGAATTGACGCAAAAGGTACGCCTAAACGCGACGACTTACATATCAGGATTCATTCATGCATTGAGTTTTCTTACAACTCAAACATGTAGTGATAGTCACGCTGTAATACGCCTGAGAGACTACGGAACCGAAGGAAATCTACGTCTGGTGTACTCTAACGAATGCATCGTGGAAGATATCGGAAAGATGCAAAAATCTATTTTTAACGCAATTTCCGCGAAATGGAATGCGATTCAATGCACTCTATAATGGGGACTGAGTTAAAGCGTGTGGGTAAGGCATTTTGACCTGGTGACTGGAAGTCAATAGCAAGGAGTTCCACATGTCCCCCTTCCATTTCAACACATAATCCACATCATCTTATAAACTAGTTTCACACCTTTTCAAAAATTCCCGGTTTTACTCGAATTATCTCACAGGCATGTTCTATTCGCTCTTGTAAGTAAGCTACATTATTAATTGGAGTATAATAAACTAAACTCTTTAATCATCCCCAAGCAAAGAAGTCCAAAGGTGTTAAGTCGGACCTGGGAGGCCATGCCACTGTTTTTACTATTAATTGTCACAGCAAACTTGATTGCACGTGCAGTAACTTGTAGCTCATATCGTTAAAACGGTTAGTTTACGGACCTATGTTTATTAATTTTTTTTCGCTTATTTTGGTCTATACTATACGCCCTTATAATTTCCGACCACCTTTTTCTAACACCCTGTATTTTAAACTCCGTAGAACTTAAATTTGGTGTTAATTTGAAAATAATTTAAACCATTGAGAAATTGAGAGCAATATAAAATGCAATTTTTTTGGGCAAATATTTCCTAATTTTTCCCTAAATTTCAATCTCATTTTCCACAATCTCGAAGGTTCTTTTAACATTTTTAGAATAGTAATATGTCAAATCGACCCTCCAAAGTTCGTTTATGCAAGTATTAACACTATTTTTAACCAAAATCAAGATATTGGCCGATTTTAAACCTCACATTTTTAGCCAAAAATGTACAATTTTTGAACCCGGGTTTAAGGAGTTTTTAACTGGAAATATAACAACTTTTATACCGGAAATATACAAATTAACCCTTTGCCGTTCATTTTTGCAAAAATAAACTCATAACTTCTGAATTGTGTAAAATATTTTTAAATTAATACTAAACCCGTATTGTATGTGGTTAAGATTTTGGGTACGTTTTTTATTGTCAACAGAAAACTGCGGTGTATTGCAGTTCTGCTTTATATGCGTCACATCTGCTATTACCTGCTTGCAGTTTTGCGAGGAATAAACAAACAGTATTAAAAATAAATAAAATCGTTCTGTTATATGAACTCGTCAAGTGCTTAAAATAAATAAACTGTGTCTAAAATCGCGCACTACACTGTTTTCTACATTCGGCAACTGTTAATTATCACGACGCGTTTCGACCTTTCGGTCATCATCTGGTGACTGGTGTTGAAGTGTGCGTGAATTAACTTTTAAATAATACTTTTAATGGTTGAAAGATTACATCTGATTGGCTGTTGGTTTGGACGTCGATAATAGGTTTGTTGATTTTTTCTTTTAATATTTGTAGGTTTTCTGGTAGGTCTTGTGTTTGACAACCGTTTGAACACATTGCTGCAGTATCCTCTTATGCCAAGTTGACAGACCGAGTTGTGTACAATTAAAGAGAACTATTTAGTAGTTTTTTGATATATGTTTACAAATATATCTTAAATGATTTAAAATGAATAGTAGAACAAGTAAGATTATGTCTCTAGCCCTCCAGGCTGGATTGAATGAAGGAGAAGAAAAGAAAAACGAGGTAAGTACATTCTAACCTATATTATTTGTTTGTATTATAAATTTTAAATACTTTGAATCTATTTTTAGACAATTCACTTTGATGTATTAGATGCAAGTACGACACACTCAAATTGTGAAACTACAATCACAAACTCTGATATAACATTTTATGAAGTTACTGCAGAGGGAGACCGTATACTGCCCGAAAATTCCAAAGATAATTTTCATATTTTGGATGCAAACCATTTCAATACAGAAAAAATAATAGAAATAGCTGGTACAGAAACGAATATTAATTTACATGCAATTGTCACTGACTCAATCAGTGATGGAAACGAAGTTGTGTACAATAAAGATGTGATTCCAGACCAAAGAGAAAGTGCTGATGAAGAAAACTCAGACAATTCTTGTGACGATCCTAATTATGTATTTGAACCAGAATGTAATGAAGAGAATTCGGGAGACGAAAATAATCTGAATAAAGAAAATAATTCTGACAATAATCACTCGGGCAATAGCGATGTAGATAATCAACAGTTAAATACAAGTACAAGAAAACGAATAAATGTTAATAGAAATGAATGGAAAATATATAAGAAACAAAATTTGAGGCGAGAAGGGAAAAGTTATGTAAGTCGGGTTAAGAATCGCAAAGGAAAAGATGAAGCCAACGTTAAAAAAGAAAGAAATGTAGGACCTCAGTGCGTTTCAAGTTTTTGTTTAAATCCAAAAAACGATTTTGTCATGAAATTCCGAAACATTTAAGAAAAGATATTTTTAAACATTTTTCGACCAAATTATCTTGGAAAGAACGAAAAACTTATGTTGCATCATTGGTTGACTGTGTACAAAGCAAAAAAGACGTAGTGAATCAGGTGACAGGCGGGACTTGTCCTATCATTATTTTATAAAGTACGACAATGAGAGAAAGGAAGTATGCAGAGATATGTTTTGCAACACATTTGGTTTAGGAGTGTGGAGCGTAAGAAATTGGTCGAGAAACGCTTATCATGGCATGATCAAGTCAAAAGGAAATAAAAAAAAAACTACACCAAATACCCGTAATTCAACAAAATAGAAGATGGTAATATTGTTTTGAAATGTAACAGTATATCAGTAAGGAAGTTTGCCATTCAGTTTATAAATTCTCTGCCCAAAATGGAATCCCATTATTGCCGCAGGGATACTAAAAAAATGTATTTGGAGACAGTTTTTCAATCAATTATGGATCTTTATCGCGTATATAATGAGAAATTCCGGGAAGAGAACCAAAAATATCTATCTTGATTTACTTTTTCGGAAATTTTAGCCGACATGAATGTTGCTTTGTTTCGCCCAAAGAAAGATCTTTGCGATATTTCTTGCCAACACAATGTGGGCAATTTAACAGATGAAGAATATTCAAAACATCGCTTATCTATGAATAGAGCAAGAGATGAAAAGGAGAAAGATAAACAAGAAGCTGAACTTAAATTGTCACGTGTATTCGGTAGACGTTCAAGCAGTTAAGCTTGCGCCATTTTTAAGAGCATCAGCTCTTTATTATAAAACAAAACTGTGTTGTCACAACTACACAGTCTATAATCTGACTTCACACGAAGTAGACTGTTCCTGGTGGAATGAGGCAGGAGAGCTAAAAGCGCAGGTATTTACTACGCTCCTATACAAGCACCTTGAACTTGTAATTTCTATGTGGCCTCCTGATGTTCCGAAAGTAATTATAATTTGGAGTGATGGTTGTTGTTACCTAAATAAAAACAAAACGTTAGCTAATGGTCTGTTAAATTTATCAATAAGACACAATTTTACAATACACCAAAAATACCTCCAAGTCGGACATACACAAATGGAGGTAGATTCCGTACATGCGTGTATCGAAAAAAAAACTGAAAAATTGGGATATTCATTTACCGTTTGATTATGTTTCCGTTACGAAAGAAGCAAGAAGGAAACCATTCCCATACAAGGCATATTATTTAACATTTGATTATTTTAATGACTGGATGTCCTGGGGCAGAAAGATATTGTTCCATAAGACCAGGTAATAAATCGTCGGATCCAACAGTGAACAACGTATGTAATTTTCTGTATTCACCTGATGGTACTATCAAATACAAATTGAATTATGACGAAGAATTTCAACTTCTTCCTCGCCGGACGAAACAAATTGATGATATTAACTATCCAACACTTTACACATCACGTCTAAAAATTCAAAAGTCAAAATGGAATCATCTTCAACAACTTAAAAGTGTGCTACCAAAAGATGTCCATTTTTTTATGATTCATTACCAAAGTAATTTTTTTGTTTTTAGTTTTGCAATATTTCACCAAAGAGAAATCTAATTTTTGTTTAATATTCACATTCAATTTATTACATGTATTTAATAATGCGATGTTTAGTTCTACAATAAAACTTCTGTCAGTAAAACATTCAGTTTTATTTGTACAAAAACCTTCTATGTCCAATTATTTAAACAATACTATAAGTACAATTTAAATTTATTATTATATAATTTCGGATAATAATTATTAAAAGTTTAATGATAGTTATAATTTTATTTGAACAATGGTTTTTTATAAAATAGTTTTTTTAATGTCCTGAATACTAACGATTTTTGACATACGAGGTTTCCATTCTTCACTATCGATTTGCGTTTTTGTGGTTAGTTATACATAGTATGTCATCTACGTAACGGTTCCATTTAACAATTTGATATTTTAGTTTTATTTTATTTAGTAGGTTGGTTTCCATGATTTGTAAGAATATTTCGGAGAGTATACTAGAAAGTGGGCTACCCATTGCTAAACCATTATGTTGTTTGTAGTATTTATTTTTAAATTGAAAATAATTTTGGTTACAAGGTTAGTTAGTTAGTTCTATAAAGTTAGGGTGTTTTTTATTATTGTTATTGTGTCGGTGGTTGGTATATTTGTGTACAAGTTAGTTATGTCGAAGGATATTAGTCGTGTGGTTTCGTTGATTGTTGTTTTTAGTTCCATTTACTAGTTCAGTATTATTTTTAACTGTGTATTTATTTTCTAAATTAAGTGTGTTTTTAAGTATTTTCGCGACTGATTTGCATATTTTGTATGTGGGACGCATTTGACGAGTTAATATAACGGAACGATTTTATTTATTTTTAATACTATTGTGACAATGAACTTCGGTAAGTTAGATATACTTTATTTAAACAAACAGTACCCTGCGGCAGCGACATTAAGGTTATGATATCTGTCAAACGCCAATTTGTCAGACATTATTAAAAAGTTATTCAAAATGTTTACTATTGCTAGAAATGCTACTAAAGTAGTTATTGAAGATTAATATCTATGGTTATGTTGATTTTCGTTTCGTGATAACTTTCAAATACATTCTGCGCATGCGTACATTCAATGTAACCTTTTCAAAGCTGGATGCATAACTGCGCGCACCAACCAGCAGAACTGCTTTGCAGTTAAATAAAAAAAAACACTGTCCAGCTGCATATCAGATGCATCTATTTAATAAAAAAACGACTAAGTTATTATTGCGGGGATACATATCTGCGGAATAAAAAAACGCGCCCATAAATTGACTCGCGGTTGCGAAGCCCGCGGATATCAGCTAGTATCAAATATAAATAAATGGTTTTGGCGACGAGGTGAAAGAAACGAAAAATATATATCAAATTTTGGAATGGATCTGGAACAATTACAAATTTTAATCGAGGTAATAAATCGAAATCAACAACTCATTATCAGTTTAATCTCCATAAGATCGACAAGTGGAATTAATCAATCACAATTTGTAATTAAGTCATGTACCCCTATTTAAATATTCCAATTGGACCATGTTAAGCTAAAAGGTACCAAGCGACATTTTTGGCTAAAGTAAGTTAAGGGGACCAAGTAATTCACAAGATTTCTAAAATTGTATACCAAAAAATCCCTAAGCGCCAATTTGGAAATAGAGCCCTCTACTGGCTAAAGAACTAAGCGACAAACGGTAAAGCACAGATTCCTAATTTACCTAAAGAGAACCAAGCACTTGGCTCTATTTACATAAAAATACATGTCGTTTGGATCTGTTTGCTTCGCGCTTAGCACCTTTTAAATTATCCACTTCAGTCAGTGTTTGTAGATGGTTCCAGTTAGTTTGTAGCCTGTGTTTGTAGTTGCATTATTATTTACTAGATTGGTCCATCGGTGTTGATGACAAGGAAAATGTGAGTTTTGTAAGAGTTAGGTTATGTTAAATATATATATATATATATATATATATATATATATATATATATATATATATATATATATATATATACAGGTGTTAATAAAAAAACTTTACACAGTTTAGCAGGTGATAGTAGAGATGAAAACAAGAAAAAAATTCTAATGCACTTAGGTCCAATACTCATTGATTTTCGAGATATGGAATTTTTAAATTTTTATTTACACCTCTTATGAACGCGATATCGCGTTATCTGCGATAAACGAACAATCGCAGAATACATGTCAATCAACATTTTGTAGCAAGTCTAACGGTGAAATTACTTATTGCTATTTAAGTTAGTCTTATTTTTGCAATGGTTCAATTTACATGTGCGGAGTACGCCGATATGCATTTATGTTATGGCGAAGCTCATCGAAATTCGCGAGAAGCTAGACGAATTTATCAGCAGAGATATCCTTTGAGGCATATTCCATCTCATCCAACTTTTCAAGAAGTCGACCGTAGGTTAAGAGAAACAGGTTGTTTTAAGCCGCCAAAACGAGACAGTGGCCGACTTCGTAGAGTACGTACGCCAAACACCGAAGGCATTATTTTGCAAGCTGTAGATAATGATCCTCATGTGAGTACCAGGCGAATAAGTAGAGCTGTCGGCGTCAATCATGTATCTGTTTGGCCGACCCTTAAAGAACAATTACTTCATCCGTATCACTTACAAAAGGTTCATCATCTACGGAGAGAGACGGACTCCCGTCCGCGTATCCAATTTTCACAATGGCTGGTACATGAATGTAACATAAATCCAAATTTTCTTGGAAACATTCTGTTTACAGACGAAGCCTGTTTTACTCGTGATGGAGTTTTCAATTTTCACAATATGCACGAATGGTCAGATGAAAATCCGCACGCAATTCATGTTAGAAATCATCAATTTGGATTTTCGATAAATGTTTGGGTTGGCATGGTGGGTGATTGTTTAATTGGACCATTTCGTTTGCCGAATCAGTTGAATGGTCAATCCTACCTAAACTTTTTACGTGACAATTTGAACGATCTACTGGAGGATGTGCCATTAGATGTTATTATGAACATGTATTTTATGCAAGATGGAGCTCCAGCCTACTTTTCGCGTATAGTAAGAAACTATTTAAATGAACGGTTCGAAAACAGATGGATTGGCCGGGGAGGACCTGTCACATGGCCACCAAGATCTCCTGATCTAACGCCCTTAGATTTTTTTGTTTGGGGGTACTTAAAAGATCTTGTTTACGCCACTGAAGTGAACACAGAAGATGAACTTTGGCAGTGAATTGTAGACGCCTGCCAACAACTAAGGACTCTAGGTGTTTACGATCAAGTGCGTGAGTCTCTTCGACGACGGCTGCAACTTTGTTTACAAGAGCAAGAACGACAGTTTGAACATCTGCGATAACTTTAGAGTGCGCTAAATGCGTTGTTTGTTGTAGTTTTTTTTTGTAAAAGCTCTATCTCGAAAACCAATGAGTATTGGACCTAAGTGTATTAGAATTTTTTTCTTGTTTTCATCTCTACTATCACCTGCTAAAGTGTGTAAAGTTTTTTTATTAACACCCTGTATATATATATATATATATACAACACAATTTTCTTTCAGAATCAAAATCTTATTTGTAATGAAGAAAAAACGATTGATTTAATTTTTTCTAATACACCACAACTAGAAAAAAGTAATACTCCTCAAGATGTACAAAAAAGGATACTGATTTTTCTTATACTATAAAACCAGAAAACAGTAATACTGCGCACTATATATAACATATTTCATATTCAGGCTTAGATGACCGCCACGAGGATACCAATTTTTCTAATATAGTACAAGCAGAAAATGGTAATACTCAAGACTTACAAATTGGTTTGTATTTAGATGTTAATGACAGCAACAAGTATCCTGTTTTTTCTAATAGAACAGAGCCAGGAACAAGTAACATTTCTCAAGATATACAAAATAGTTTGTATTCTGATATTGACGACAGCGACAAGGATCCTAATTACAATGAGGCACAGTCAGAAGTGGCCTTCAATTCAGATGATTCCTTATATAATGAAAACTCACATGAGAATGAGCAAGATACGAGTGATTCAACATTAGACCAAGAAAATGTAGAAGAAAAAAGTTGCAGACCATCCAAAGGAAGAAAAAGAAAATTTCCTTTGCAAACATATAGTACAAGAACGAAACTGAAAGACACTAATAGACCATATTATACAGTAAAAGGTATTTTCAAAGATTCAAAACAATTCCGAGCAATGAAGAAAGAAGAAAATCTTTCACTGCTTTTTATGAATTGGGTTCTTATGATTTGCAAACAACATTTTAGCAGCATGTGTCAAGGAAATAGATATTAAGAGAAAAAAAAACATCCAACAAAAAAACCCCTAGCAGAATCCATAAATTGAATGGAATAGAGGTTTGCAACAATTTTTTCCTGGAAATGTTAAGCAGAATCTCAAAAAGAGTGGACACAGCTGTCCGAAAATTTAGAAATGGAGATATAAAAGATCAGAGGGGTGTAAAATGCGGTGGACGGAATAAAACTCCAGAGAAAACCTTCCAGAGTGTTATAGAACACATTAACAAATTCCCTCGCTACAAATCTCATTACTGTAGAAGTAAAACAGAATCTTTATTTCTCGCTCCAGATTTAAGACAGAGCAAAATGTACGAGTTGTACAAATCTGAGGATCGCCATTCTGTCAGTTTTGCACAACACAAAAAAAAATTCTACGAAAATTTTAATTTGAGGAGGAAAAATCTTCCAAAGATACCTGTAACGTATCTGATAAACTTGCAATTGAAATAAAAAGCGCATCCAGCGAAACTGCTCCGAAAATTAAAGACGAGCATGAAAATCATTTGGAACTAGCGGAAAAAGCTAGACATGCTTTAAAAATAGATATGCTGCTAGCAAAAGAAAACGACTCTGTAGAAATCATAACTTTTGACATGGAAAAAACATTACCTATACCTAAGATACCTACAAATTTAGTCTTCTACAAACGACAGCTGTGAGTGTATAATGAAGGAATTCATTCTGGTAAAACAAATAAAGGCTATTGCTTTTTATGGAAATAAGGGGATGCCGGCCGTGGTGCTCAAGAAGTCGGATCATGCATAAAAAAAATATTTAGAAGAGTATGCTAACAAGAATATTGAACAACTTATATTATGGTCAGATTCATGCAGTGGGCAGAACCGAAACATCAAGATGATTTTGATGCTGAATGTTTTGTTAGCACAACATGAATCACTAAAGACTGTATATGTTAAATTTTTAATCTCAGGTCATAGTTTCTTACCCAATGACTCCGACTTCGGAGATACAGAACGTGCACTTAAATATCAGTCTACAACTTATAAACCTAAGGATTAGAAAAATATTGAAAATTGTCGAAAAAAAATAAATTACATGTACATAATATGAAGAGAAACGACTTTTACAGCGTATCGGAAATAGAAAATATATAGAAAAATTTAAATATTATCGACAATATTTTCAAAACTATTTAACAATAAAAAATGTAGATGGTGACAACAAGAAGAATTCATTTCCTAGTGAAACAGAAGGTGGTCAAACAAGGCACTTCCAAAGAAAATGACTGTTGGGCTATCCGTGGTTGTCCTATAGAGTAATTCAAGGAGGGGTATTTTGTACCCCTTGCGTTCTCTTTGCTCCGAAAGAAAGGGGACTGAAAAACTGCGTTTCCCACGGCACATTAGTTACACAACCCCTACGCAAATTTATCAATTTCCACCGCGTGTTCTCTCACAAATGTAAGAAAGTTACAAATGTAGCAACTTTTGTACGAGAATCAAACCAATGGTCCGAATTAATTAAAGAAAAACGTAAAGAGAATAATCCAAATGATAGGAAGTTAAAAGTGAAGAAAGTGTGTGATACTCGACGGGTAGAGCACCACGACGCGTTACTTCAATTTATTGTAATCTTTGATGCAATTGTTAACTTCTTAGAATCAGTCAATGAAGCGAATTCTTCACCGAAGTAAGCTGGTCTCCTTTCATCGCAGATATTGTTATTACCTTTGGCGAAGCTCTGGGGAACGCAGCTCTAGCCCAGCGAATTTACATCGAACGTTTTCCAAATCGTCGTATTCCTAATATTCGCACATTTATCAGTGTTGTACAACATCTTCGAGATTTTGGAACGTTTAGGCCTGCAGCCCAAGATCATGGTAGGGAACGTCCTCACACGTTAAAAATGTTGAAGAGGCAATTTTGGATAACGTGGATGCTCAGCCTGGAACAAGTACCCGAAGATTAGCATCACAGTATGAAGTGTCACATACGACAGTTTGGAATATCTTAAAAGAATAACAGCTATATCCATTTCATGTGCAAAAAGTTCAATGTTTGCAGCAAGTAGATTTACCAAACATACTTAAATTTTGCGAATGGATTGTCGAAAATATGCGAGGAGCAATTTTTTTTATCATGTGTATTGTTCACTAATGAAGCTGAATTTACTAGGGAAGGTGTGTTCAATATGCATAATACTCATACCTTGTCGGACGAAAATCCCTATGCTGTAAGGGAACATAATAATCAAGAAAGATTTTCGTTAAATGTTTGGGCGGAATAATAAATGGTCGACTCATTGGTCCGCATATAATGCCACCTCGGTTAAACGCAGAAGAGTACTTACATTTTTTAAATAATGTCTTATTCGAATTACTCGAAAATTTGCCTTTAAAAATTCGTGCAAATATGTGGTATATGCATGATGGGGCACCATTCCATTATGTACTTATTATGCGAGACTGGCTAAATCATAATTTCTCTGCACGTTGGATAGGACGAAACGGCCCTGTTGCGTGGCCTGCCAGATCGCCAGACAAATCTGTGCGACTTTTTTCGTGGGGCTATATAAAGAGTAGTGTACACGGCTCCAATTAACACTGCTGAAGTTTTGCGGGAACGAGTCACGAATGCCTGCAATAATTAGAAACAATACACACATTCTGGAAATAGTTGTTCAATCGTTACATCGGCACATTCAGTGTTGTATAGATACTAACGGCAACCACTTCAAACATATGTTGTGAATATGATTACTGACGATTACTTTTAGTTCACCTTCTCAGTTATCGAGAATAATTGTCAAATTGACACAATACACAAACGATCTGTTACTCTGTTCACATAGTTCAGTAAAAGAATTTTGAACTATAATAACACAGGAAAGCCGTGAACAATGTAACTTGGCAACGTAGGATGTAGGAGAATCTCCGAGAGGGGGGTGACAAATAGATAGGCAGATCTGTTATAGAAGTGGGTGTAGGCAGGGAAATGGGATTTTAGTTGGTTCTATTTTTCTTTAGATGACATCAACAGTCAAATTTAAGCACAATTAAAACAATATATTTTCGTTAGATGGAAGCATATTCGTAAATGTCATTGTGTTTGAAAGTTTGAAAGAATATAATGGAAGTTTTAAATTATTAAAATAATGTTGTTTAAGAAAATGTTCCTTCTTTGTATTTTAGCAAGGTAGATAAATATGTGAAACTATGATCGGTTGTATTTCTTAAATTGACAAATTGCATCGAATATTTATTGATATCAAAATTTCGATTTGATTTTTTTGGTATGTCTTGCAAGTGCAATTGACACTAATGTTTGCGACAAGGCTTACATTTTTAACTACGTTGAATCAAAAACATATACTTTGAAATTTTAACTACAGTACGCAAGAATTCATTTGACGTTTCGAGGTTGAAGTTTAGAATACCTACCACTCAAGAATTTTATTTTGATGCTAATATATAGTTGGAAAACCATTAAAAACACCAAATTCCACAAAAAATAGGGCGCGGAAAGCAATATTTATAGTCATATTGGTATTTTTTCTGAAAAACAAACACCTGCTTCCGCGTTCTAATTTTTTGTTTCTTTGATATAATTTAGGTAACAAAAGACATTGCAATAAAAAAATTGAATTTCAAGGATTGTATGTAATCTAGAATCCAGCCCATTTCGATTCTATATTGTCAATTTAGGAATTTAAATTGAAGTTACAACATTGTAAAATTCAAACGTTCTCATAGGTAATTTTAATCCAAAAGGGGTGAAATACCTATCCAATCAGTGGATAATTATTTTGGAAGGTGTAGCAGATTATGGAAGGGGTTAGAGAAACAATACGCCCTAATTGTAGGAGGGTTGGAGTACCGGCCGTAAATAATGGCCACATTTTGATAATTCCATATTTCATTTACCTGTGCCTAGTCACCAGTGTTTGTAAAATATTTGTCATTTTCAAGGATTTTTGAAATTCGAGGTCTACTGTGTCGTGATTTTTTACTGCATTTACGAGGTAAGCATGCAGGTAATTCATAGTTGTTATTAACATTATAAGCTTTTTCAAGAATATACATGGTCAGTATTAAATATAATCAGTCAGTAATAAATATTTTAAATAATGTGACATATGCTGCATGAAACGAAAGAAATATGTTTGGACAGGAATGTGTTGCGAAATATGATTAATAAATAAACATGTAGGTAATGAAAATTTTTTTTCGCCGATTAGCATTGAGATTTGTTTGTAGACTCACTAATGTAAATTTCAAGTTTAGACATATAATACCTACGTAATTATCATTCAATATGTTTTTTGTTTTGTTTTCTCGTTATTGTAATTTAATTGAATATTACAGTGAATAATAAATGTATTGTGCCTGGTTGCACAAGTATGACCAAGGATAACCTCGAGTTAGGTTTTTTCTGTTTGCCATTAATAGAAACTACTTTCGACATTTGGGTTCGAAATTTGGGTATTGCGGAGGTGATACGTGATACTCCGCAGTCCAAAAAGGACATTTTCGTGTATGCCGTGCATTTCGAAGACAGCGCTTTTCAAACGCCCCAAAAAGCCAAGTTGAATCGTGGAGCTGTGCCAAAAATTTAAAGAAACAACGAAAGTATGTGTTTTTTAAGTTAGGAGATTTTTTTAACTTATTTGAAAATGTACCAATTCAGCCAAATACGTATATGCTTAGAAAGCTAACATATACATACTGACCAAGGCGAACCGTTGAATTTTATGTCAAATAAATAGGGGAAGGCGGGGCAAAATAGAAGCAGCGGGCAAAGTGAATTTTTCTTTTAAATTTAATACTTATAGAGACATCTATACCCCACTAGGTGAATTAAAGTCAGTGACTAAGTACAAACGTACAGATGGAACATGGTAAACAGGGGAAGCGGTGTTGTGACTGCTTTCGTAGTATTTACTTTTTTATAAGTCAAATTGCAACATTCTACGGCGAGTTTTAAATTCAGTACATTAATATCAAGCATGCGAAAGTAAATATTTTATGTTAAATGCATAATTTATTGTATCTTTTTAAAGTTTACAGTACATAACCTCTCATAGTTTAGGCGCCAAGAAATTAAGCGGGAAATTTTAAGACGCACTTTGGGGCAAAGTAAAATTAATATTTTTCAGTTTATCCCATTATAAAATATCACTTTGTTTACCTATATGTAATTGATATTTCTTGAAATTATATTAATAATTTATTTCTTTTCCTAGCACAATGGTACGAACATATATAAGAAAATCTAAATTTCATTCTTTGTCGGAAAAATCAATGGCATTGGCTATACGAGCCGTGCGAAGTAAAAAATATGGACATCGAACTGCCGCTGAACAATATTCAGTTCCTGTAGCTACGTTATACAGACTAATTAAATTCTAATGAGCATGTAGCATCTCAAAAATCATTAGGAACGATATAAATCTACTTTTACAAATGAGCAAGAATTACAGTTACGTGATTATATTTTACAAATGGAAAGTAGACTTTTTGGCTTAAGCATGAAGTATTTTAGATCCTTGGCGTATGAATTTGCAGAGAGAAACAAAATTGAACATCCTTTTAATAAAGAAACTCGTCTTGCTGGGAAGGATTTTGTACGTAGTTTTAGAAAACGCCATCCTGAAATTTCGCTTCGTACATCTGAAAACACATCTGCTGCAAGGGCTATCGCTTTCAATAGGCCAAATGTGTCAACATTATTAAACGAATTATTAGACAAATATAACGTTTCTCCAAGTCGCTTATATAATTGTGATGATACCGGTATTACAAAAGTCCCCAATAAATCAGGAAAAATTTTATCGATGAGAGGGAAGAAACAAGTGGGTGTTTTATCTTCAGCGGAAAGAGGAACTCTTGTTTCAGTTGAAATATGTTGTAATGCAGCAGGCCAATTCATACCCCCTTTATTGGTATTTCCTAGGGTTAGAATGAATCAATTATTTGAAACTGGCTTGCCACCAGAGTCTAAGGTGGTGTGTCATCCAAGCGGATGGATGCAGAAAGAAATATTTCTCACGTGGCTCACGCATTTTCTTTCCTTTGCAAAACCAACTGCTACAGATCCTGTGTTGCTTATTTTTGATGGACATGCAACCCATACGAAAAATCTTGAACTTCTCGAATTAGCAAGAGAAAATAATGTTCAAATCATTGTGATCCCACCTCACACTTTTCATCAGCTTCAGCCTTTAAATGTTTCCTTCATGTTTCCACTCAGTAGTTATTATGAACAAGAAATAAAATGTTGGTTACGGAATAACCCAGGAAAAGTCGTCACAATTCATGAAGTATCAAAATTATTCGGAGCGGCATTTCAGCGTGCTGCTACAATTCAAAACGCTGTTAGTGATTTCAAAAATACAGGGATATATCTTTACAATCCTAATATATTTCCTGATGATCTATATCAATCTGCTGAAACAACAGACAATACAAATCCTATAGAAATAAGAGACAGATCACCACAACCAGGTCCATCTAGTGCCCCAAACAACAATTTTAACATCGACTCCTGAACTTGATGCACTTAAAGCTGCACAAACACCTACAATAGCGGGCAAAAAAATTGTGAAGCGAAATCTTTTCCAGGATAAGTTCCAAAAAAGTAAAGTTGTCCCAACTAAGAAAAAAAAAGAAACAAATCCAAGTCAACTCAACAAATTCAGATGAAATAGACATTTGCGACGATTCTTCAGAATATAGTGAATTTGATCTAGGTATGAATAAAACAGTTGACAAAATGACATTAACTGAGATTCCATTAAAAGATCCCAAAGAAGGGGATTTTATATTAACAGAGCTACTTGATGAAAAGCACTTAATCAAGAAAGAGTTTGTTGCTCAAATTCTTGCAAATGAAGTTAAGAAAAAAGCAATAAATGTAAAGTTCATGAGGCCATATAGCGGAAGCTGTGGTCCATATGTTTTCCCAGATATACCTGATCAAAGTTTGCTATATGCAAATGAAATTAAGGGATAATTAGAATATTATGAAACCCTAAGACACGGCAAAATATTATTTTTCTAACTTATTTTATTGTTTTAATTTGCCCATCCTATGGGGCAAAATGGAAAAAAAATATTTTTTTTTAAATGTAAAATTGAAAGTATTTTTTTTATATTTTCAAAGTGATATCTAGTTGTTGTAGAAAAATAATGTATGTACCTAATTCATGTATAATTTTTGTTGTTAATAAAAAACATTATTTTTAGGGAATGCAATCTCGTTCTCGCGAGATCTCGTTTTCGCGAGATCTCGGCCGAAAAATGGACGAGATCTCGCGAGTTTAACGAGATTGCACTTGAACATTGACTGCTGCGTTCAAAGAACCTAGAGACAGAAAACTAACTACGAATTCGCTGGAGTCATTAATCAAAAAGGAAATGAATTTATACGAGTCCGGGGGGTCAAAAGGCGAACTTTTATAGTTCACAGATGACTGCCTGAGATCTGTGGTTCCAACTAGCGTTGAATCCTATAGGGCCTTCTCTGCGGCTGGTTATCTGGCCAGCAAAATAAGAAGCCGTTTAGCAGACGATTTTTTGGACATTTTGTGCTTCTTAAGGAGCTACTTTCAAAATAATTCGTAATAATGGCGTGTGATGTGAACTGAACAAGCCAAGCCTTTCATTTGATTGGTATATTTTGTTAATTAATCTTTAATTTCTAATAGATCTGTGAGTAGGTATAGTTTTCTTTAATTGATAATAATATCAATATCTCAGTTTAATAGTCAACTCAAATTAGTTAATGAGTTTCATTTCAGTTTTTGACTTCTTGTTGTTTTGTTATAAAAGAACTGTTTTATTATTAAAAGACTTTTTCGTACCTCCGTCCATTTTGACTAGTATTACAGAACTCAAAATCGTCCAGAAATGCGCTCTTGTTGACCTAGGCCAGCAAAAGGAGTTGGCATTACTGTTCTGGTGATATGTCAATTTAAGATTATTTTCAACACAAGAATTAGTAAAATGTTTCAAATTTTAGGGCTAAATATTTAATTATTGTATCTTAAATAACTAAATTTTGTCATAAAAATAATAATATGCTGTCATCTCGTATAGATTAATTATAAGTTTCAACTTTAGGATCAATTTGTTTCGTTTGTTTTATAACTATAACTAACTTCGCGTGATACAATTGAGTTTCCGCTATCTGTCATTGAAAATATGCGAAAGTAAATAAAATATATATAACTAATGTTTGTATGATATATTTTCAATAAATATAAAATAATTACGTATTTTAAGCTCAAATGTAAGTAATTATATTTAAACTTGCAATGCAAAACTAATAAAAATATATGTTCATTCTTTTAGGTTATGTAAAATAGAATAAAATGTTGAGAAATATACGAAAAATTTATGGAGATAGCGGCACAAAAAATCTTGTGTATCACACGCCCAGAAACTGTTTTGCGAGATCTCGTATTTGCAGGCCTCGCTTTCGCGAGATCTCGGCCGAAAAATGGACGAGATCTCGCGAGTTTAACGAGATTGCACTTGAACATTGACTGCTGCGTTCAAAGAACCTAGAGACAGAAAACTAACTACGAATTCGCTGGAGTCATTAATCAAAAAGGAAATGAATTTATACGAGTCCGGGGGGTCAAAAGGCGAACTTTTATAGTTCACAGATGACTGCCTGAGATCTGTGGTTCCAACTAGCGTTGAATCCTATAGGGCCTTCTCTGCGGCTGGTTATCTGGCCAGCAAAATAAGAAGCCGTTTAGCAGACGATTTTTTGGACATTTTGTGCTTCTTAAGGAGCTACTTTCAAAATAATTCGTAATAATGGCGTGTGATGTGAACTGAACAAGCCAAGCCTTTCATTTGATTGGTATATTTTGTTAATTAATCTTTAATTTCTAATAGATCTGTGAGTAGGTATAGTTTTCTTTAATTGATAATAATATCAATATCTCAGTTTACTAGTCAACTCAAATTAGTTAATGAGTTTCATTTCAGTTTTTGACTTCTTGTTGTTTTGTTATAAAAGAACTGTTTTATTATTAAAAGACTTTTTCGTACCTCCGTCCATTTTGACTAGTATTACAGAACTCAAAATCGTCCAGAAATGCGCTCTTGTTGACCTAGGCCAGCAAAAGGAGTTGGCATTACTGTTCTGGTGATATGTCAATTTAAGATTATTTTCAACACAAGAATTAGTAAAATGTTTCAAATTTTAGGGCTAAATATTTAATTATTGTATCTTAAATAACTAAATTTTGTCATAAAAATAATAATATGCTGTCATCTCGTATAGATTAATTATAAGTTTCAACTTTAGGATCAATTTGTTTCGTTTGTTTTATAACTATAACTAACTTCGCGTGATACAATTGAGTTTCCGCTATCTGTCATTGAAAATATGCGAAAGTAAATAAAATATATATAACTAATGTTTGTATGATATATTTTCAATAAATATAAAATAATTACGTATTTTAAGCTCAAATGTAAGTAATTATATTTAAACTTGCAATGCAAAACTGATAAAAATATATGTTCATTCTTTTAGGTTATGTAAAATAGAATAAAATGTTGAGAAATATACGAAAAATTTATGGAGATAGCGGCACAAAAAATCTTGTGTATCACACGCCCAGAAACTGTTTTGCGAGATCTCGTATTTGCAGGCCTCGCTTTCAGCTCGGCCTGTCGAAATAAACTCGTTCTCGCAAATATTCAGTTTCTGGACTAGTGATACAAGTAACTATTGTTTGATATTAGAAGAGAAGACTGGTTGTTTATTTCATTTCTTATTTGATTAGATACGTCAGAGTTTACTGTTTACTACTTAAAAGTTTATTTTAAAAAATGATAGATAGATACGTCAAACAATGTTAAATACATAAAAGTTAATTGAAAAAATTCGTAAAAATAAATGTTTATTTCATACCTATAATTCTTATTTTTTTCCTAATTTATTCAAATATTGTGATTATTTACAAGAATAAACACACAAAACTGCCAATCTCGCGGTATTGTTATTCATAAACTCGCGATTGCATTCACTAATTTGTAAACTTTTTTTGTTAGCGTTGTCATTTTGCCCCGCCTTCCCCTATGTTCAATTTAAAAAAATCTAAAATATTAAATGACAGATGTATTGAAACTACGTAGGAAAGGTGGAATTTTACTATCATCATCAATTCAATAGTTGCCTCTTATACAAGATGATAAAATTCTACTTATTCGGCGAGCGGAAAGTAACATTTTTCGCGGATAGTTAAATTTTATCGTCGTGTATATTAGCAGATTTAATAAATTAAGAAAATTCAATTCTAATTTAAATATTATTTTGCCATCATTTTAAAATTTAACACGAATTGTGGTTTTATTTCAACAATTGATCCAATATTTTCAATAATCAAAGGCACAACGTAAAATCTGCTATCGAAAAAATGTCTTTCTAATATTGTAAATATCTGTAATTATTCTTTTTGTGATTTCAGATTTGCAACCAACGGAGTTTCCAAAACCTCTGGAATTATTATCTTTCGTAATTCCATTGCCTGAAACCCAACTGGGACCTTCTGGGTATTGTTTTTCTTCTCTTGAACACGTGTGAGGGCAAATTAGAGAAGATCTGGATTAACTGGCACTGAAGAAGTCCAAATTGATTCTGGGACGGGTTCTTCCAAACCTCTTACAATTTCTAGTAATACTGGTAAAGGTAAATATTATTTATATTCCATATTCCGTTTGTTCTCATTGTGAGATTTGATATATTTTATAACTGAATTGCATATTTTTTTTTAAATATATTTGATTTATTTTTCTTTTAGAATAATCTAAAGTATTTTTTCCATGGAAAAAAATCTTACAGTATACGGTCCGAGTTAGGGGTATCAAGAAGAAACGAATTAACTCCAAAAAAGAGGAAAATATATTCTCATTATATCAAATCCAAACAGCTTATACGGGTGATGAAAAAATATAATAGAATTATTGTTTGAAGAAGTACTTCCCATGTGAAACATAGTTCGTACATGTGAAACACATGGGAAAGAAATGGAACAAAAAATTGTTTTGACTATTGTCCATGTCATGTTGAAGCATTTTTTGTTAATAAAAAAATTCTAAATAAAGATTTCAGAGCAAATGATGTTATCGATAATTATGTTAAAATATATGGAATAGTTAGTTTTTATTAGTCATTGTTAAATTTTTTGTTAATGTTCTTGTTTCAACATTATAAACTTTATTTTTTGTTACTTTAATTTTATTATTTTTTTGATTTTATTATTTTATTGTTATTGTTCTTGTTTTACCCATTTCATTACAAATTTTGTTATAAATATATAATTTCTGTCGTGGATGTGTTTTGTGATATAGGGAACTGGAAGTCGACAGTTAATGTAGAGGGTCATTTATATGAAATACTGCGAAAGGGATTAAAATCAATGTCTTCTCTTTACTCCACTGTAAGACCAGAAGAGGTAACAACGATTTTTGGTACAACGTTCCCTAATGACATTGATGGAGCGGTCACAAATGAAGCTCTTATTCCATTGTGGCAGAAATATCTTAAAAATGATGAAACCCAATTAACTCATCCAGAGGTTGATACTTTAATTTTGTTGCAATCACTATATGAATTACAATTTTTGAGATTTGACTTAGAAGCCATGACTCTTAAATTCCTAGTCTCATTAGTTAAAACAGGAATAACCACGGACCAATACTTAGAACGTAGATTCAATGCCTTCAAGTTGAATTGTGTCGGAACAGGATTTTTATGTGACGGCATCACAACAGGAGAAATTCAAGACCTCTGGAAAATCATCAATTATCATATTCAAAAGGGAGAGTCTTCAATTGACTGGATTGTTAGCAATTTATCCAAGTTAACATCTGTCATTGACAATGTTACTCTACAACCTATGATTTCTTTCTTAGCATATCGGGGACTCACTCCTATTGTAAACATTGCAACTGCAATAAATAATTATCCATAATATAATAATTTTTCTATTATTACTTTGACTTAGTTTCAAGCGTGGTTTCAAGTAAAATAAAACGCCCGCTATTTTATTTGAATTGAATATAGTATTAACATGGATTTGTCTCTATACATTAGTAGCAGTGTTGCCAGATCTACTTTTTTTGTAGTATAGCTACTGTTCTACTGCTTAAACGGAAATTTCTACTGTTAAAAGATGGAAAAATGAACCAAAAAGTATTTAAAAAGCTTAAAGAATAAATATACAGGTGTTTCAGGACTAGTGTAACAAACTTTAACAGCTTATTCCTGAGGTCATTTTGAGCCAAAAATGTCATATGAACATAGGTCCTATTCCTTCTAGTTACCAAAATACAAGAGGTTGAAGTTCTATACATAACACGAAATTTTTTAATTTTTATAATCAAGGTACTTTCGGAAAACAAGAGTTATATTGAAAAGTCATACCTTATTTGTATAAAAAAAAACAAAAAAAAGTAAATACAAACAAAAATACAAGTCACAATGGCTTACTAAAGGGAGATCAGAAGAGGAGGCTTTATGTAAAGTTTGCAATAAAATAATTTTAATAAGTTCAGGCGGCAAGACCATACTTTTAAAACATAAGATAGTAAAACCCACCAAAAGCTTTCCAAGGGAACAAACATTACTGAGCATTTTAAAGACAAATTCTAATATTGATGTCAAAAAAGCAGATTTACATATGGCTGCATTTGTATGCGAACATAATTTATCCTTTAATGTTATGGAACATTTGCCTGATTTAATAAAAAAAATCTGCCAAGATTCTGAAATTGCAAAAAAATACAATGCAGTCGAACGAAATGCTCAGCATTAATAAAAAACGTTATTGGAAAACAAAATGAAACAAATGTTTATGATAATTTAAAAAATATAAAGTTTTCCCTTATCGTTGATGAGTCCACCGATAGAGGATGCACGAAACATTTAGCTGTTGTTGCTAGATTTCGATACAACAAAAGGTAGATATGTTTTTTAAAGAATGCCAAAGCTGACAATATTTTCAATAAAATAGTTAATCTGTTAAACTGGAAAAACATCCCCTACAAAACAAATCTTAAAGGTTTTCCCTCAGATGGGGCAAACGTTATGTGCGGTAAAAAAAATCAGTTATGTCTCGTCTAAAAGAAGAAATACCTAATATTTTTTGTATATGTATATGTCATAGTTTTAATCTCTGTGCTTCTAGAGCTTGTGAGAAACTACCTAACGCATTAGAGAAATTTTCAAAGTTTCAGACTAACACCGGTGCACAAAATTCTCCATCCTGCTCAGACTAGATGGCTTTCGTTAGAAATTGTTGTAGAACGTATTTTAGAGTAGTACAACGCATTAACCCTTTATTTCATAGATGCGGTAGCCAATGATTACAGTCTAAATGCTGAAAATATACTTCAAAAACTAAAGGACTCGCTAACAAAGAATTCTATTTTTGCAGTTTTCACTTACATTTTTAATAAAATTAATAGAGAAATGCAGAGTGAGAAGCCCAAAATTCACGAACTGCATTCGAACTAACAACTACGTACAAAACTATTCTTGAATGTTTTATAAAGAGGGAAGTTATTTTGAAAACACCCCTACATGAAATTAATTTTAAAGACACCAGTAATTACTTACTATTTTCTCAAATTTACTTGGGTGCCCAAATTACCATCACTAGTAACTTAGATGAAAAACAGATCCATGTTTTAAAAACCAGATGTTTAGACTTTTTTATAGAGGCCGCCAATCAGATAAGTCAGATTCGAATTTAATAATGATGCTTCAAAAACATTATTTTTGATAAAACCCCAAATTGTCATGACAGGGGAATATAACAGCATTATACATCTTGCAAAACATTTTCCTAATTTAATAAATGAAAATGAGTTGCAAGAGCTGAACAACGAATATAGGTTGTTACGAAATACGAAAATTACGTGGACAGAGGTCAATGATATTAAAGGATTTTGGAATAAAATCGAACAAATGCGTTATTATATATATATAAATATTATTTTCTTATTCTACTGTTTTTTCTACGAAAATCTACTGCCTGACCATAAAACTGACTGACAACACTGGTTTAGTAAATTAGTTGTCTCTGTCTCCGACTATGCAATGTATGCGCGACAGCGTGATATGTCATGCGATTCTGTTCAATTTTTGTTTTTATTATAATCGCATTGTACTACGATAAATGAAAATACAGCAACATTTAAAAGATAAGAATATTTAAAATAATGGTGGTTTATTAACGGTTATTAACTATTTAAATGATTTTTATTTATAACCTTACTTTTTAAGTAAATGAAATTATTTTATTTTTTGCAGATTCCTAGGTGTTGTGTCACGGGATGCAAAATCAACTGCGACAGCACTTTCAAAAATGCAGATCCTGTAACTACATTTAGTTTCCCCAAGGAAAGTAACAAACGAAATGCTTTGATTAGAGCAATCCCTCGTCAAAGTTGGACGCCATCAAAAACGAGTCATTTGAGGAAAATTTTGTAAATATTGTCAAATGCATTAGTAGCTGGTGTTACAACTGATAATAGTCTGTGGTTTTATATGTTGACCCGTAGATTGCAGTGGGTTTTCGCAGGATATATCGGATTTTCCGAATATTTTGCCAATGGATATAATCAATGATATTTTTTGGGGTGTAAAGCTAGTTTGCCTCCTCGTGTTGCACCATCGGTAACGCTAAATGAACTAGCACAAATCGGCGACCAAACAAGCTTCAAGACATTCTTGAAGATCTCCTGGTCATTGAAAACATCAGAATAGCGCAAAAACGGTGGTAGTGACGCAGCAGTTCCACTAGATAGAACAGGACAATACTGCACCATCATCAGGGACGCCTTTCACCACTTGAACCTACTTAGGCTTCTTCAAGTGTAGCATCGACCTCGATTATCCCATCGCAACAAACGCCACTTCAAACTGCGACCTCGCCTAAGACACTATTCTATTTTCACATTTAATAGTCACATTAAATTTTGTGAATGCACGCCATATGATAAATAAAAAAATAATTATCTTTTCACCAACGAAAGTATTTACACCCAAAAGCAATTAAACGCGTGCATTTGACGATTAAGAAATTTGAAAGAAATGTATTAATTAAACGACAGGGGAGTAATTTAATATTGAAATAAAGTGAAATATTTTTAATTTCTATACTCCAATTACAATATTTTATTTCATACAATGTAACAAACCATTTAGTTTTTCTAGAGTTGATTGTTACTGATCTCTAACAATTAAAATTTGTCTAGGTCTAATTAGGTATTATACTGGGTATTTCTCAGATACGGGGCAACCCGATTATTTTCTTTATTATTGGAAGTAGAAGAAAATCATTAAAATAAAAGTTGTAGAAGATGAAGGGGGCATTCACTTATTGAATAAAAATATTTTTTAACCAGTGGCTTCCAAACTTTAATATAAAGTTATTTTTTTCAAAAATTGGGTGGTATATATTTTTTAGGCCCATAAGATAGAGCATTTTTTCTGAATTTATCCATGTAATCATTTTATATCCCATACATTACAAAAATATTGAGAAAAATGCAATTGAAATTTAAATAAATTATATTTTTAGTTATTTTTCAGCAGGCTATGCACGAAAAAATAGAACCTAAATTAAAAACAACATAAATATTTGTTAATAATTTTATAAATAGCAAAAATAGGAATTATACACTAAATAATTCAAATTAACATATGGCAGTTTTGTTTTCCATGCATAGCCTACTGAAAAATAACTATAAAAATAAAATTTATTTAAATTGCAATTGCATTTTTCTCAATATTTTTGTAATGTAAAGATATAAAATTATTACATGGTTGAATTCAGAAATAAAAATACTCTATTGATTGGGCAGAAAAAATGTACAGGGTGTTATAGTGCTATAGTTCAATGTAAGATAAAGAGAAATGAAAGAAGTTGTAATCTGAAATCTATTCCGCACAATCTGTCAAGTCGTAAAAGTTGTGGGACTGTAAAGCCGACCAATTACGAATCAGCTTCTTAACCCCTTACCGCATACTGTGACAAATATGGCACGTCTTAAAAATCTTTTTTTTTTTCTAAGTTGTAACGCTATCCTTGCCTTTACTGAATTTATTCCATGTTTGGCACATTCGCTGTTCCACTACTCATACGTTTACGGCGGTGTAAGGAACAAAGCATATACAATACGTTAGTAAACGTGCGCGGTGATGTTTGTATTTGTAGGTTATGAAATTTGAAAGTTTTGTTTGTGTGTAATAGATAGAAAAATATTAAATATTGTAAAGCAAAAATTATCAGCACAAAGGTAAGTCCTTACACTTCACGTTTTTGTCAATAGTTATCAATGATGAAACAATGCAGCTGATTTTAGAAGGCTATGACACTTGTGCTCTATCTGGCACAATTTGAGGTAATGGTTGTAAGTTTTTTCTAGATGGATACAAAGTGACAGATGACAGCGAAGACGAAAATCTCTCAGATGATGGCGTTTTGCAACAAAATAATACAGAATTCGACCAGATATATTGGCAGAAGATTCTGATACTCAAAGCCAATACGATGATAACTGATTGATGATTGATACTGAGATCATCGTTTCAGAAACGGATAATGAAGATAGTCAATGGGAGAGGGAAGATGAGGTGCCCTTGGCAACATTTGTTGCCGAAAGAACAACTATGGTGGCAAGAGAAGTTTTTGAATGTTCCAAATGAAGAAGTAATTTTCTAAGGCTCTGAATCACTTCCTACGGATATTAGTCAAATGGATATGCCGTATCAATTTTTTGAATATATTTTTACACCAGAAATATTGTCTTACATAACCCAAGAGACAAATGCGTACTCCGCGCAAGTCAGACCTAGAAAATCGGCTAATATATCGGAAGAAGAAATAAAGGCTTTTATTGGCACTTGTATTTATATGTCACTTTTAAATTTACCCTCCACTAGAAGTTACTGGAACAATTCACTGGAAATTCCTGCAGTATCTCAAACAATGACATGCAATAGATTTGAGGAAATAAAACGTTTCCTTCATTTCAATAATAACGATGACCAGATACAGCGTGGGCAACCTGGACACAATAAACTGTTAAAGTTTAGGCCATTTCTTAGTAAAGTAAGAGATAGACTACGACTTGTTCCAAAAGAAGAATTTTTGGCCGATGATGAACAAATCATCCCTACTAAAGCAAGGTCAACCCTCGAGCAATATAACCCAAAAAAGCCCCGTAAGTGGGGTTATAAGGTATTTGTTTTGAGTGGTGTGTCAGGTTTTACCTATGATTTCAAAAATTTTGCTGGATCTACTGAGCTTCAAGCACATCAGCCTGACTTTGGAGCAAGCAGTAACGTAGTAGTAAAGCTAACAGAGACAGTTCCCAGGAATAAACATTATAAGCTATTCTTTGATAACTGGTTTACCAGCATACCTCTTTTGGTGTATCTAACAAAAGAAGGGATTCAATCACTCGGAACAGTCCGAGTAAATCGAGTTCCTAATTGTGAACAACCCAAGAAATCAGAACTGAAAAAGAAAGGGAGAGGCGCATATGTGGAGAAAGTTGCAAAAGTTGACAGAGCAGATGTAACTATTGTTGCCTGGTATGACAATAAAGTAGTTACAACTTTATCGACATATATAGGAAGTCAGCCAATATCTGAGGTGCGAAGGTTTTCTAGAAAGGACAATACTTATGTCAATATTCCACGCCCCAATTGTATAAAGGTGTACAATAGCTACATGGGTGGAGTTGATTTATTAGATTCTAGACTGGGTTATTACAGAATACTATTTTTTTATTTCATAGATATATGTGTTAATACCTGGCTTCTGTGGAGAAGAGCTGAAAGCTCAGATTTGTATTTGCCCCTTTCCGAATTCAAACTTGCAATAGCAGAAGTTCTTACGAAATCAAAAATTACACCCAAAAAACGTGGAAGACCCAGCAATACTTTACAACCACAGTTGGATTTAAAAAAAAAAGAAATACCCTTTTGTTGAAATTCTAGCAGAGGAAGTTCGTAAAGATAATATAAATCATCTACCAAAATGGGGAGATCGCCAAAGATGTATATATTCTGGATGTGGATCGAAGTCGTCTATATTCTGTGAAAAATGTCGTCGTGTTCACCCCTGTTTGAACAAGGATAGAAACTGTTTTCATACATTTCATACAGAATAAAATTAACTTTTTTGTTTTATTGAAATAATATTTATGTTATAATAGTTTTCCCGTGATGAAACTTATTTTGTTACATTTTTTATGAATATTTTTTTTTTTTTTTTGAGATTACCATAGTCTCTTTATTTTTGTCGATATCACAATTTGTGCCATATTTGGAAATAATCTTTTTTAAATTTTTATTGTTGAAATATGTTATGAAATATTTTTTAGATATTTTTCCCGGGTCTCAGGATTCATAAATAATAACATATATTTAATTGAACAAGATTAAAAAAAATTATGCGATAAAGGGTTAATAAATTAAAATATAAAAATCTAGTTGTTCCAAAAAACAATATTTGTTCGTTGTCATAAAGAAAGTTAAATTTGCAATAAGTGGCATAATACTTACATATTCAGAAATGCCTGTTACTTTCACTAATCAAGAATGCACCAACATACATTTGGTTTACGGAGAAGTGCGCCAAAAAAGTCGCCAAAGTGTCTTATCCATGTTCCGCATCTGATTTCAATCGTTCAAATATGACAAAAGTAACAAGTGTTGTTGTTTTTACTCAAACTACTGAGGTTTTTTATCATTCTTTATTCAAATAAATAATTGTTATTGGTCCATCTTGAAGTGCTTTTACAATGGGCTACTTGCGTGCCATTTTCTTATTTAATATTTTTGAAGAGACGATAAAAACTGTTTTTCTTTTGACAAAATTTTCATTAATTGGCCAAACAAAATTAATGAAATTTCAATATTTAAATTATGCCCTATTGTAACGGCTTGTGCGGGTAATTTGAACATGACAGATCACCTGTTTGACGTTTGAAGGTTAATATTTTACTTTGTCATTTTAATCTTGTGCGAGTATAAGCAAGCTAAGTTAAAATCCTGTTTAACAAATCGAAATACGTAATAAGAGTAAAAGAGACTACGCAAATTGCAAATAATAAACAAGAGAGACAGTGAGAGAAAAATGAACTAATGTCAAATTCAAATTAAAACTCGCACTCGCATACCATCTACTGGTTACATTCTTAAATATGCTTTTTTTTCTCCAGTTCATAATAATGACGTCACGAAAAAGTTCTTTCTTAATTTACTAAACGTATAATAATTTATTTTAAATAAAATTTGAATTTTTACATACGTTTTCAACATAACTTTAGGTATATAGTGATAGATATCGGATTTTCAGTACCACGCAAGTAGCCCACTGACTTGTACAATTTTGTCAATTTACGTTGTAATATAAATGCGATATTTTTATTTTATCTGGCAGTTAAGTTAGCTGACACTTTATTCAGAGATAAAAAAAAACTGGGCCTAAGTGTTGAAATTGAAATATATAGATCAATTTATGTGACTGCGTTTAATAGTGTAAACTCTGAACAGTGAACAGTTTGAGAACAATATGAGCTTAAAATCTACGCCATAGGTGCCATAGAATATTGAAAGCACTTTTCAAGTTTAGCTCGATGTTTTTGCTATTCTTTGTTTCAAAATGAATGCGACAAATAAACACACCAGAAAAATAAGATATAATTTTACTAGGGTGTTCATATAATGCCGCCCGCGCCCGCTGTGTATCTGGAACAAAATTTACTTACTCTACTACTTACTGTATAATCTTTTCGATAGTCCCTTTTGAAATTATTTCTTAAATAGCCGTAGAGAAAAGTTTTGAAAGGGTTTTGTTTAAGTTATACTATATCATTTATAACAACTGATGATTGCATAGCAGTTGAAATGTACATTTTGGCTTACAAAATAAATTAGTGAAGAAAGTTTATCTTGGGTTTTCTTATCTACCACTTCACGTAACTCAACAAGTAAACAACTTAAGTTATACTTTTTATATGGAAACAATAGTTTATTTTCTTTATCAAAATTTATATTTGTCTCAGTTGATCTCAAAAAAATTATTAAGAACTGAAACGGTATATCATCGAATTCAGTCTTTTAATATCCTTTAGCAAACAATTATAGACTCCGACAGCGTGACATCAAAATCGAGCGGAAATTACAAAAGTTGAAAATAGGCTTTCGCGCCCATATTCTAATTCATAACAAGGGTCGCTATTGCCGGCTATCGCTATGGAATTGATGACGCCATAAGGCATTTGTAACTATAACAAGGCATAAGGACATTTGGTATGAAATAATAGAAAATTGATGTTTAATGTATTGACAGTATGTAAGGAAAACTATCGAATTTCATTCTTCATTTGACGTTTGTCTGTGTTGGGTGCCTGAGTTCGTTTTGTAAAATTGTGCATTTTGTTTTCTAATTTTTATTTCTTCTCTACTGTTATACTTAGGATAATTGTACAAAAACTGTCTTTTTAACACGTTTACTGCCGATGACACATCCGTTGTGTCATGGGGGTATTTTCGTGCTATGCCGATGACACAACGTCTGTGCCATCGTGATATACATTTTTCTATGCTTCAGTATTTCACAGGCATTAGAAGCGTGCAGTTGCGCTCTTGTAGGCACCTCAGGTGCACTAGTGTTTACATAACTGCGTAGTTGGTTTTGCGTTTTGGGCTCACTGAGTTCTACAATGGACGATCAATTGCCGGGACCATCGGTACAAAAGAAAGTACGTTCTTGTCGTGACAATAAGCCTTCATCAGATGCAGAATTGCAGAAGCTTGTGGATAACATGTTTGAGTCCGATGCAGAAGACATTGATCCATATATTGATAGTGAAGAATCGTGGTCAGGGGCAGACTCAGCAGCGGACGACGCAGACTCGGAAAGAGTGGAAGCAGATATTTTTCAAAACATAGTTAGTGAAGACGTATCCAGTGAGGATGAGAACCTTTGTAATGACAATAATCCCGTTTGGTGTGATACTGCGAACCTGAAAAATCTTGCATTTACTGTAAAATCTGGTCTCAAATTACCAACTCAAAGTAACGCTCCTTATGATTTTTTTTTCGTTACTTATAAGCGAAGAATTTTTTGAGCACCTTGTAGAACAGACCAATTCGTATGCAGAGAAATTATTTCTTGACTCCAAAACAAAGGAAAAATCACGAATTACAAACTGGAAACCTGTTAGTGTTCCGGAAATAAAAATATTTTTTGGTCTTTGGCTTCATATGGGAAACATTCAAATGAACAGATTGCAAGACTACTGGAAGTCAGATGAGCTATACTCTATTCCCTGTTTCTCGAAATATATGTCGAGAAACAGGTTTCTCATTATTATGCGATGTCTGCACGTTTCAAAAAATCCAAAATGTGATACGGATCCTGGATATGGTGATCGACTGCATAGAATTAGATGGCTGCAGGATTATTTTAAGGCGGTAGACTTGTCCCCGTCACGGTAACGAAAACATGGTTTAGAATTTCAACGAATCTGGCTGTAATATTAAACATTAACAACTGAAATTTTAAATGAAGAATGCGGAAGATGTAATTAATCAGTTAACTGATCGATTTTAAAATAAAATCTGTAACAAATGAGAAAAAAATTATATCATAATGACAATATTAGCCATTTTTCAACTTCAATTTTCTTCAAAATATTAATATTTTTTAAATATCTGATTAAGTTACAGTGTAAATATATCTTTGTTGATTCTATTTATGTTTTATTTTTAAAAATATATTATGTAGTTTATAAATAAATAGTGAAATTCTAATATGCAATTTTAGTATCGAAATTTACACATAGATGTCGCAGCATTGCACCCCTAAGTCTCCCCTATGTTTACCTGTTATTAGCTCCGCCCACTCCGCCTTGCCATAGGGTAAACTTCCGAACAGTGGCGAAATTACAAATATGACTTTGTTTACAATGTTTATATTTATGGTACAATATTCACGTCTCAAATATTCTAAAATACCGAAATTTTAATTATTTTGAGCACTAAAAATTCTAATTTTAACAATAGATTCCCATACTAGCACAAATGAACTTTTGGGAAACAGTGTAAATAATGCTTTTAATTGAAATTTAGAATTACTTATCTACAAATAATAAAGAAAATATATAATTAAATATATATATATATATATATATATATATATATATATATATATATATATATATATATATATATATATATAAATGCAACAATAATTTAATATAGGTAGCGTAGTGTAATTAAAGAGGCACTGTTATTATTGTTAATTTCAAAGAAGTTTTGACCTTTCTTTGAAACTCCCTCCACCATTTACTTTATTTGTAGATTAGGGTGCATTTATTTATAACAATATATTTAGTTTGTCTTTGACCGTCCGTAGGAGCGTATATTGACAGTGCAAAGTGCTTTTCTAATTCGTTAAAAATTCAAGTTGTTTTTGTTGTTTCCATTTTTGTTATTTTGTTCTCGTTTATTATTTGTGGTTTAGTTATATTGTTTTGTTTGTTGTCTTTTTTTGTTATATTGTTGCTTCGTTTTGTCATTATATATTATAATGGCACGTGGTGACAGGGATTTGAAAAGAAATCCTCATCCAAGTAGAAGAAAATCTGCGAAGTACAAAATAAAAACTGCACTTGCAAAAAGATGGTAATTTGAATAATATAAAATATATCTAATAACCACCTATCTGTAATTATGTATCATATTTTCTTACATGTACCGATATTTATGAAAATACATAGGGCTAAAACAATAATTTTTCAAAAAGCAGGACAAATTTCGACAGACCAGGACCAGATAATCGGAAACAAAAGGTGAAAATATTATTGTTTTACATATTGGCTTTAACATTAGCACAACTAATTATAACTTTTCAGTTTAATGGAACCTAAATTTCTTATGGATAAAAGGGAAATATCTTTAGTGAACAGGTAAATTTTATTAAAATATTTTTTATGAAAATAATAATAATATTATTTCTAGTGTCTCAGAAAATGACTTACAAGAAGCCGGCTGTAGTTTCCTACCCGTTAAAAATTCGCCACCATCAGATACAGAGTACGTCAAGTAATACATATATACATACTTCTTTGTTCAACTGCTAGATAATTATTGCATTATATAAATTTTAGTTTGATTGAAATACAGTCGACTCACAACAATTTACCTACAATGAATCGGTCACCTCCTGTTTTTTTTTCAACTGGAAGACGCATTATTGATGTGAGCTACTGGTTTAAGACGTTAATAAATCATAAACATGTAGAACTATTTTCTTGTTCATTTCAAAATATGAAAATAATAAAGGAAACCAGAAGAGGGTTTCATAGCACTTTTCTATTGAAATGCGATATGTGTTGCTCCGAGCTGAAACTTCACTCTGAAGATCCAGAAAATGAAAATATAGATATCAATACTGCTGCTGTATCGGCAATGGTCACTACAGGGGGTGGATGGAGTCAATTATCTGAAATTTCAGCAGTTTTGAACATACCTGAAATGTCGCGGGATTGCTATGCAAAGTGTCAGAGTAACATTCTTGATGCAGTTTGTAAAAGTGCTTCAGAAAGCATGAAGAAAGCAGGTGTGGAGGAAAATCTTCTTGCAAAAGAATCAGGGGATGTGGATGAACATGGTATTCCTTTAATAACAGTTATAGCAGACGGAGCATGGAGTAAGCGTTCGTATAAAACAAATTATAACGCATCGTCCGGAGTAGTAAGTTTTCAGCATACATAACACTAGCAGTGTTTAATTCTAGATTAGCAAAATGTTTAACGTTATTTTACTTCCGTTTTGCTTGTCTTGTTGGATTCATTAAACACTGCTACTGTAAATTGATCTTTTTTTATTTCTGCTGAATATTTTAGGCATGTATTATCGGTAAGCAAACGAAAAAACTATTGTTTCTAGGAGTAAGAAACAAATATTGTTCTATATGTTCTCGCGCTGATTCAGAAAATAAAGAACCAGCAGAACACACGTGTTATAAAAACTGGTCTGGATCATCCACTAGCATGGAAACAGACATAATAGTAGAGGGTTTCAAAGCTAGTATGGAAATGCATGGGATAAAATACAAAAAGCTTGTTGGGGACGGGGACTCGAGTGTATACTCGAAGCTCATAGAAAGTAAACCATACGGTAAGGATTTCTTTATAGAAAAAATAGAATGTATTAACCATCTATTACGTGGGTATGGCAACAAATTAAGAGATTTGTGCAAAAAACAGTATAGTTCTTCTGCTCGTCATGTAAATATAAATTTAAGATCTGTTTTGTCAAAGAATCTGACTCGATTACGACAAGCCATTCTATCGGCTGTTAAGTACCGGCAAAAAAATATTATTCAAAGCCATTGTTACACCGCAAATTTATTAAGAAGGGATATTCTCAATGGTCCAAGCCACGTATTTGGTGAACATAAGGAGTGCGCAGAAATTGCGTATTTTTGTACTGGGCGAAAAGAAGATGAGAAATTGGGTCCCTGAAATGAAAGCTTGTGGTTTATACCAGGATATTTGCTCATGTCTGAATAGACTTGCATGCAATTCAAAAAGTTTGTTGCATATGGACAATAATGCAGCTGAGCATTATAATTCCGTCCTAGCAAAATTTGTAGGAGGCAAACGGGTAAATTTAAGCAAAAGGAGTGCATACCAACTTCGTTGCCATGCAGCTGCGGTTTCCGTCAATTCGAAAGGACGTTTACATTCAGTTCTACATCATCAAATGACGGAACGGAGTCCAGGATTTCATACAAAAGACGACGAAAATTAAATTTTTATACGCAGAAACAACAAAGTAATAAAAATAATGCAGAACCAGACGAGGACTATGGTTTAGAAAAAATACCTGATTTGCAATCACAACTATATGAAAGTAAAAAAGAATTATTTTTAATGAATCTGCGGAAGACAGACCTTCAGTAATTAGAAGCGGAGACAAGGAACCAAGCAAATAACGAAATATGGCGAAAGGAAAGAAGTAAGAGAATAACTTCTTCGTTATTTGGGAAAATTTGCAAAATGCGTAGTACTACAAGTTGTGCTTCTACTGTAAGGCAAATTGTAAATAATACATTTTTTGGTAATAAAGCTACGCAATATGGCACTGACAACGAACCTCGTGCTCGAGAACAATTTGAAATTATTTACAATAAAAAAGTTACTCCTTGCGGCTTGGTAGTAGATGCAGAAGATTTCTATTTGGGAACGAGTCCAGACGGTCTGGTGGATGAAGATGCTGTTATTGAAATTAAATGCCCGTATAATGCATCAAAATTGCAACCTAAAGAAGCAATAATGGAAAAAAAATTAATTTTGGTATTTTCGAGAAAAATAACTTTGTTTTGAAAAAAAATCATGATTACTATTATCACAGATCTCATAACTAACAGATCGTTCGAACACGTGTTACGAAAATTAAACCACTATTTGGACGCCAAAAGTAGAGGGCACTAGTGAGTCATTTTAGTTTTAGACGCAACCAAGAGATGTCGGGTGCGTATGTACACCCTCTCTACCTCTCTCTTCAGTTATTCCCCAAAACAAAAACTGCGTAAGAAGCTGAACGCGCTTTACGGATACTACAGTCACATTGTGAAAAATATTGCGATTTTATTTCAAATAATTATTATCGTTTTCGTTTATTTTGCTTATGTCTGGGAGTAAGTGTGTATATACTAACTGCAAAATAAATAAAAGATGCCATCCAGAAAAAAAATGTACAGAATACCTGTAAAAGATACAGAACGAATGAAAAATTGGATTCTTAATGCAGGCATGTACCACATTTTTTAATTATCATATAATAATAATAATAATAATAATAATAATAATAATAATAATAATAATAATAATCATAATAAATTACTTAATACAAAAGCCGTTAGGCACGATATATTATTTTCATTTCGTAATAATATTGCAAATTTAAATTATTATTGTTGTGATCAATAATTTAAATATTAACAGTTAATAGCAAAAAATAATATGTTAAATAATTTGTGCTGAATTTGTTCCAATTTATTATCACAATTTTTTTAATTTCTTCTATGTAAATACCCGAAATATGAACTGTGTAATGGGGCACCTAACGTGACTATCGAAATTTTTAACGGAAAGACATATTTGAAACAAATAATGCCCGGTTTCATAAAAGCTTGTTTAAAGTTAACTCATTGTTAAATTTAAGAACGTGTTAAATTTTGTCATATAACAAATTTATAAATATTTTTAGCGTATATAAATTAATTTAATTGGGTGTAGGTGTAAGTACATCAAATTAAATTTGTGTTAAGTATGCATACAATACACACACTGTAATTGATTTATATATATTAAAAATATTTATTAATTTGTAACAATTTAACATAAAATGTCAAAATTTAACATGTTAAATTTAGCAATGAGTTCCTTTTTTTATGAAAGTTTGAATATGGTTCGTGAGTGACGTCATTATTGTTTGTACCGTATTCAATAGAGAAAATGTAATTTTTGAACCACTACGAACCAGGTTCAAACCAGTGTGCCACGAAAAAACAGCTCGTATCAGCCCGGTATTTTCAACTCTGGTTAATGTGTCTGTTAATTTAATTGTCGGTTATAAGAACAATGTGGCTTCAAAAAATTGACAAATGTATAATTCTTACAATTTGTAATATATGGATGCTATATTTTTCTTTCCACTAACAGTTAAGTTAACAAACTGTTTAAGCGGAGATGAAAATACCAGTCCTAAATATAAAGTTTCTAATTTCTCGCATCTATTGTTTTTTAATAAATTATAGCAAATTCAGCACAAATTATTGATGTTGGTATTTCCAGAATTTGAATATTTCTTTCGGTTTAAAATTTCGATTTTGAAATTTTGTATAAGAAAAGAAAAATAACAATACAATCTTAATTTTTAGGAAATGTAGCACTTATGGACTTGGATGATAAAGTACTGCATAATAGGTATATATGTGAAAATCATTTCTCAGCAAATAGCTTTATGAATGAGAAGAAAGATAGACTAATGCCACAAGCAGTGCCAGTACATTATGCAAGTAATCTGTCACTTTCTGATGAAATAGGTACCTTTACAAAAAAAAGTCAGAATCACCACCATTACAACTACTCACTCCAAAATTTACGTATTCTCGTCCATCCAGTGAATTTTTAGGAATTTCACCACCAAGTGCATGTAATTCAATTGAAAACGCAGATAAAATGTTTGTAAATAAATTAATTGATATGCCGAGCCCCGCGAAAAAAACTGTTAAACGAAAATTATTTACTGTGTCGAATGATGATACTCCAAAAAAGAAAAAATTAAAAAAATCAGTGGAGCATAAATCTAAAATGTTAAAGAGAAAATATTGTCAGATAATCAATTTAAAAAAAAGTGTTACAAAATATAAAAACAAAGCAAGGGTTGAAAATATTCTTGAAAGTCATCAATTTCCTTCACTATATTCGAAAATTTTAACAAAAATGCAATTAAGAAAAAATCGAACACGATGGTCTCTCGCTGAAAGAAAAATATCTCTTATGTTTTTCTACAAATCTCCATCAATGTACAATTTTATGAGATCATTAAAAATAATTCTTCCCGCTCCTTCAACTATTAGAAAATGGCTTGGATCTATTAAACACTATCCAGGAATAAATAATAATTTTTTTATAGAAATTGAAAGAAAATTTAGAGAGGCAAGTGAACAAGAGAAAGCATGTGTCCTTTGTTTCGATGAAATGAGTATCATGGCTTGCTGGGAATATTCAAAATATTCTGATCTTATAGAAGGTTTGGAAGATCTTGGAGAATTAGGAAGGAAACCCCTGCCAGCAAAATATGTTTTGGTATTTATGATTAGGGGATTGTATATGCCTTGGAAATTACCAGTCGCTTATTATTTGTCACACACCGGTGTCAAATATTTAGATTTAGAAAAAATATTGATAACGGTATTAACTAAACTTTTTAATATTGGTCTTAATATAAAAGCAGTGGTATGTGATCAGTCCACATCAAATCAGTCATTGTATAGAAAACTAAATATTTCAATTGAAAACCCTTATTTTGAATTAAATAACAAAAAATTTTTTGCTCTATTTGACGTACCGCACTTATTTAAAAGTTTTAGAAACAATTTGTTGAAACATAATTTTTCTTTGAATGGAAATTTAATAAGTTTCGATGATATAAAAATTACTGTTAAAATTGACAAAAATAATGAAAAGTGCAAAGCTTTACCAAAAATTACTAATAAACATATTAATCCGACATCTTTTCAAAAGATGAGTGTTAGACTTGCTGTGCAAGTACTTAGTAACTCAATGGCAGCTGCAATAAATACATGTATTGAAACTAATCAATTAAAAACAGTTTCTGCGAGGAATACAGCATTATTTATTGGGAAAATGAATAATCTTTTCGATTGTTTAAATAGTAGAAATTTATATGATAAAAATCCATATAGATGCGCGATATCCGAAGAAAATTATACTGTAAAAAATACTCTTGAAGAAGGATTCAATATGTTACGAAATTTAGTTAAACTTGATCCAAATAAAACAACACGGTCGCGACCTCCATGTTTCAATGGACTACAGCAAAGTATTACAGCAATTTTACAACTGTATGAACAAGAAAAAACTTCTTCATCCGTAAAATTTATTTTGACAAATCGCCTTAATCAGGACATTTTAGAAAACTTATTTTCTGTATTTCGTCAAAAAGGTGGACATAATCACAACCCCACTGCTAGAACTTTACGTACTTTGTTTAGAAGTAACGTTATTAATTCACTAATAAAACCTCCTTCTTCTGCGAATTGTGAATTTGATGATGACCAGTTTATGGATATAAATAATGAAGAGAATAAAACATTATTGAGTTTAAATCATGATTCAATTGATGATGAAATATGTGAATTAAATTCTTTGACAAATATTTCGGAAAACTCTAAAATAGAAAATATTGACATATTAAAATTTAATACAACAAAATTAGAAGATTGCGCGGTTAGTTACTTTGCTGGCTTTTTAGCAAAGAAATGTATAGATCAATTTAAATGTGAAGAATGCTCAATGAAATTATTAAGTTCCGATTTATTAAATAATAAGAATGAGCTACTAATTTTGCATCGAAATTTTGAAAACATAAATACAGATATACCTGGCAAAGGACTCAAAGCACCTTCCGTTGATTTTAACAATATTGTTGATTTAATTTTACAAATATTTGAAAAAGAATTTCACGCCTTATATTATAAAACAAAATTGAAAGAAAATTTACTCTCTTTTATAAAAAATAATTCTGTTATTAAGAACTGGGTCAATAGCATCAGTGATTGCGAGGACCATAAATTATTTATAATAAATAAATTGGTAATTTGCAAAATTTATCAAAAATGTAAAAATATAGAATTTATTTCATCCAGGAAAAATGAAGGTATTAAAATGAACCGTAAACTTAGAACATTGCAAAACAAATAAATAATATTTATACGTGTATTCATACTTATCACAAAAAATATCAGTAAGTTTTTTTTTTACTGTTCACAATGTATTTAGGTTTCATTTGATGTTAATATATAAATTTTATATGTAGCATTGTTTTTCAAACCTTTATTATCCTTAAATTTTCCTTATACTGCTATATTTATATTGGAATTCATTTTTATATATTATGACATATATTGAAATTCGAATTCATATACCCCATTTTTAAATATTACATGAAAATCTGAATTTTACCGGATAGGAGAAACTGATGACATTTAGAAATATTATAGATATAGAAAACTTATAACAACATAAAACGTAATAAAACTAACACAAACAAGACAGTTGACGACGCATCAATGGCATAAAAAGTATTTCTTGTTAATGGTGTTTTATGCACAAAATTTGTTAGAAATGTCATCAATCCTTCGTACGTTACAGACCACGTGATGTCTTTTTAGAACCAAAATAAATTGCAAGAAAACTTATGTTACAAAAATTCAATTTTTATTTTATTACATAATTCCGTTATTTTTTAGCATAATCCACAATGTAATAACATTTTTTACCTTAAATTTTACTATATTAGAATACCTTACTACTATTGCCTGCCTGTCAGAACATTAATATCCGCTTCGTTCTATAGTATATTATTTTACCTAACCGTCAATAAACCATATATGTATATATTTTCCCAGACAAATACAAAGGCTGCAAAAATTATTATAGAAAACAACCACATAAACATAATCATGTAATAAAAAGATATAAATTTTATTAACATTTTAATTTTTTTTCAACTCATGTAATAGGAAAAGAATTAATTACAAATACAAAAAATGTAATTAATAAATGAATTACTATTTTCTAGCAATAATTATTTTAAAAGTATTATAATTACTTTTTGGTCAGTTATTGTCATATAATTGTTATTGTGTGCAATTCAGTTAGGTACTTTTTGACGGTAATATTTTAATTATAAAAAGTCACTTTTTTAATACAATCTGTTCTCAGTGACAACGTTTATTGAAGAATAATTATATATTCTCAACCTCAATCAACGATAACCGCACAATTAGGGGAGGGAATAATATGCGTAGTAAAATTTGTAGTACCGAACATATAAATATTGACTTCCAAACTACATACTCGCTGCATCTGTCTTTTGGAACAAATGTATAACTACTTAACACCCCTACTTTCACGGATTGGACTCGACCGGACGAGTTTTGGTTTCTGTCGTTTCTATGCTTCTCCCTTCTCTAGTTTAGACACAAACCAGTTCCTGGGCACGAACCAATATAAAACCAAAAACTTACAACTTCCGCCATCTATTGGTTACTTTGAAAATTATGAAGTTGCTTTCTAAACGCGCCATAAGATCGGCTGATCTGATAGTTATGAGATCTGTGCTATTATCAAGTCCAAGGCCAATTAAATATTACAAAAAGAAAATATTGTTATTTCATATTTTGGACTCCTTTGGGCATGCTAGTAGACAAGGTAAATTATGTATATAATCTGAAAATATTTTATACATAGAATATATTGTTTTCAGATCGAGCGAGATGATAATTTTTGGTCCAATAAGATGCAACCAATATTAAAACAGTTTTATTTTGACTGTATTCTACCAGAAATTATAGACTCTAGATTAGATAGAAATATGAAAGTTCGAGAACCAGAATATAGACAAAAAAAAGTAACGTCGCATGCAATTTTTTTAGGAAGTGTCTACAGTCCCGACCACGGGACCGTATTCAAAAAATTAAATTCACGAATAAGCGTGGTTTACGCATTTTTTAAAATACATTTTAACATTATCTAACCTAACACACAAAATTCATGCTTTCATGCATTAGCGTTTGATACACGACCGCTTGCTTATTCCTTCTTTTAAAATCATACACAAAAAAATCTGATGAGCTAGTAAAATATCACTTCCGGTTGATCGTTTGTAAACAAAATCTAATTTGTTGTTCCAATAAATAAAAAAGTCTGTAATACGAAATTTTGGAATTATATTTTATTATGTTTTTCCTCGATAATCTGTAAAGAGCTCCAAATTAAGTACCATTTCCGGTTTATCATATGTACAGTGAAAATCTAATATGTTATTTCAAATTATATACCAAATTTGAGAAGTTTTGCATAATATTTTAATATAATTTTCAAGAAGATTTATTTAGAGCTTTCAATAAAGTATCATTCCGATTTATCAATTTTAGCCAAAATCTAATATGTTGTTTCCCTTGATATAAAAGTTTTATATACAAAAATTTAAAAGTTTTGGAATCTATTGTAGTTTTTCATTAAAAACTGTTATGGGCTTCAAGTAAAGCTCTTCTGGTTGTCCAATGGTACCCAAAATCTAATCAACTCTTCATATGAATGCAGAATGCACTATGGACCGAAAACATTACCTCTACTACTTACGGTATAACGGGCGGTAAAAATACTGCTCTGCGAATATAAAATTTGTAAAACTGGAAATCATGTTATTTACAAAAAACAAAATGTTACTTATAGAGAAAACAATGATTGGAAACCTGCAAAAATTATAAGCAAATATAATAGGGTCCTATACCATTTTTTCTTTAATTTTTTTTCTGTAAGAACAGGATGAAATAAGAATTTTAGTGCAAACGCGACTTAAAAATTTTACGTAAGAAGCGAGATATGAATTTTTAAAGTTAAAAATTTCTTGCGTGACGTTGCTGGTACTTCCAGTGGTGTTAGTTCTAGAGAGAACAGATTTTTTCATGTTTGCATAGCTGAAATATTTTTATATAAAAACTTATACGTTATATTTACGAAGAAATTATTATTAAGCATAAATAACATAAATAATAAGCATTTTTTTCGTAATAAATTTTAGAACATTGAAACAGTCACAAAGTATGACGGCGGATGGCGCTGGTGTTTGTTTGTTTTGATTAGTTAATATTATTATTAATTTAATTAATACATATTGCAAATTGATTTAATTATAAATACATTATTATTGTTAATATTAGTAGATATTATAATTAAACAAATTCATGAAACATAAAATTGTAAATTCTTTGTTAGGTTATACAACAACGTGACAGTTTATAATCTTTCAAAGGTGACCGCAGCAGACGCGCGAATCTCGTTTTTAAAATCAGGCGACCAATCAAATTCTTAGGACCTAACACGTCATACCTAATTAGTAATCAACTTTAATCGCTTGTAGTTTGCGACCTAATCAATATTGAAACAATTTTTTTTCACTAATACTCATTAATTTATGTATATTTTCGTCTTCTTATTTAAGATAGTTAAAATTTGACTATGGTATAGTACCCTATTGTACTATCCAATATATTTTGTAATTAGAAATTAAATCGTCTAAAACGACGTAATACTATAATCATTCAACGAACTAAGATCTAAATTTTGTAATTCTGTTCTAGATATTAATAATTATAAAAATAATTATGTATGTAATGATGTATGTATGTATGTAATATTTGTATATGTAAAAAGGGAGATGTTATAATGTGTAGTTATTGTTAATGTAATTTAATTATTTCTGTATTATTTGCAATAATGTTTATTTCTTATTCTTATTAATATTTGTTTGTATTCCTATTGGTCATTTATTAAGTTACCTGCCTATAATCATCACACTCAATAATACTAAGGGTTTTTTAAGTAAATAATTTCGTACATAATTATAATATAATATTGTATATATGTCCTCATAATTAAATAAATATAAATAAAAAACATTGTTTTTAAGGTACTTATATATATATATATATATATATATATATATATATATATATATATATATATATATATTAATTTCCACTAATAAATTATTTCAATAGTTCAATACATATTTAATTGCCTGGTTGCATTATTATATAAATACAGCACAGCAACAATATACGTATAACAACTGTTGCAAGTAAAATGCAGACTACGTAGATAATTGATAAGCTACCTGCTACCTGTTTCTGGGAATGGCGCGGCACAGTGGATAAGGCTTGCTTCCCACGGCCCGTTATATCGCGGGCCGCATCTCGCCGCGTCGATTTGCGCGGGCGATCACGCGTTACAGGCGAACCCGCACCGAACTCTTCCCACGGCGCGTGTGGGTCCAGGCATAATGCCTAGTTTATTTTAAAAAGTACCATTCCAAAATGTCGGAAGAAGAGAGAATTGCTGTTGCTGCAGCCGCTTTTGTTTTAATCAGTGGATGCCATTTACTCAACAAAGAAAAAAGAAGAAAAGACGCTGGTGGATGTCATCATTCAATAAGAGCCGGTCGAGGTAAGTTATTATTGAGATGATGAATTGAACAAATATGTAATTTATCCAATCCATGCTATTAACACTTTATTAATTTCAGATACAATGGATTGGATAGGGTAACTGATTTTGTTGGAATGAAATGAACTAGAAATGACCTGTTCACCAGCAACAATCCGCGCTATCACGGGCCACCACGCGCGCGCTCGCTTCGCGCCTTTGAAAAAACCGACTTGGAATGGATCGGGCGCGCCGGCACAGGTCAGGCCGCGTCTCCTCGGATGTTTCCCTTCCCACGGCGTGTTGGTGCGAGCTGGCACGGCGCGGCCCGCGATATAACGGGCCGTGGGAAGCAAGCCTAAGAAGGGTTGCTAGAGCTATAAATAGATGTAGAAGGCTTGCTTCCCACGGCCCGTTATATCGCGGGCCGCGCCGTGCCAGCTCGCACCAACACGCGTGGGAAGGGAAACATCCGAGGAGGCGCGGCCTGACCTGTGCCGGCGCGCCCGATCCATTCCAAGTCGGTTTTTTCAAAGGCGCGAGGCGAGCGCGCGCGTTGTGGCCCGTGATAGCGCGGATTGTTGCTGGTGAACATGTCATTTCTAGTTCATTTCATTTCAACAAAATCAGTTACCATATCCGATCCATTGTATCTGAAATTAATAAAGTGTTAATTATTAGCATGGATTAGATAAATTACATATTTGTTCAATTCATCATCTCAATAATAACTTACCTCGACCGGCTCTTATTGAATGATGACATCCACCAGCGTCTTTTCTTCTTTTTTTCTTTGTTGAGTAAATGGCATCCACTGATTAAAACAAAAGCGGCTGCAGCAACAGCAATTCTCTCTTCTTCCGACATTTTGGAATGGTACTTTTTAAAAGAAACTAGGCATTATACCTCCGACCCACACGCGCCGTGGGAAGAGTTCGGTGCGGGTTCGCCTGTGGCGCGTGCTCGCCCGCGCATATCGACGCGGCGAGATGCGGCCCGCGATATAACGGGCCGTGGGAAGCAATCCGAAGAATAGGGAGAGCATTTCGGTACCGCCTACTGGCTCCTTCTCCCTTTACACCTCTAAAACCAGACATGGTCAAAGAAAACAAGTCAAGGCTCTTAATAGAAAGATGGAAGGAAATTATGTTCCCCAAAAGGAGTTATCTTTGGACGAATCAATGGTGTTATGGAGGGGGGGGGGTTGCACTTTAGACAGTATATAAAAGGAAAAAAACACAAGTATGGTCTGAAACTTTATATCCTAGCTGAACCTAATGGAACTGTTTTACGATGTCTCATATATAGTGGACAATCGGGAGATATGGGTGGGAAAGGCCACTGTGAAGAAGTTGTAATGACCCTAATGAAAGGGCTGGAAAATTTTGGACACTCTTTATACATGGACAACTATTATAATAGTATACATATGAGTCAGATACTACTAAAAAATCGAACCTATGTAACAGGAACTTTACGACAAAACAGGAAAGGCAATCCAAAATCAGTTACTGATGCAAAATTACGACGCGGTGAAGTCATAACAAAATGTAACGATGGGGTAGCTGTTGGTAAATGGCGTGATAAACGTGATGTGTTATTTATTACAACAGAACATGAGAATGAAATGACCGATGTTCAAAAAAAATTTGGAGAAAGTATCAGAAAACCAAAGGCGATAATAAAATATAACCAGTATATGTCGGGAGTAGATCGTCAGGATCAAATGCTGGCATATTATGCTAGTGAAAGGAAAACCATGATATGGTATAAAAAAACTCATAATACATCTCACATCGATGTTACTGCTCAACAGTTAACTTTTATGTAAAGAGCACTCACCACAAAATAAAAATATAACTTATTATGACTTTAGGATTGAAGTTATAAAGAAGTTTCTCTCCGGTAAAAGCTCCGAAGTGATACAAAATCCTAAAATCGAACATACACCTGCAAAACTAGTAAAAAAAAATGGTCAGCAAATGAGAAAAAGATGCCGGGCGTGCCACAAAAATAAACATAGAAAGGCCACTCCGTAACATTGTCCATCTTGCCTAGACGATCCAGGACTTTGCTTAGGTGAATGCTTTAGGGATTACCACAACGAAAAATAACTTGTATTTATTATTTTTTTTTTAAATGAAAGTATATATGTTTTTTTTATATAATAAACTTTAATTTCATATTGTAATTTTCTTACAATGAAGTATATTTTTCTTCTAATCACAAATGTCACTAATTTCTAGAGTCTCATTACCAAAAATGTAATGACACAAATGTCGTGTCTTATGGCATAGCATGACATTAGTTTCCACAATTAAGGCCCGGCATAGCAGGTAGTAACAGGCAGTGAAAGTGTTAAAGACAAATCCTTCTTCTTTCATTGTATTGTGTTTGTTATCCGTTATTCGTGTTTATTTTTTCTCTTCTATTAGTTTGTATTTTCCGTCTATTTCTTCATATAATAATTGTTTGATTGTTTCTACTTGAGTAAGTGGACTATGGGTGCTTGTGAGAAAAGTGTGGATGAAAAGTATGAGTGAGAAAAGGGAAAGAAAATAAAAGGTGGCAAAATGTCAAAAAAAACCATTGTGCATTTTATGGACGACCATCCGGATTTTGTCCGCGGCAAACTGTCGGGCGTGGAAGGTCGTAAAACCTGGCACTTACTGTGGCAGCAAATAACCACGGTTTTAGAAAACATGGAAGGGCCAGAGAAAACCAGAGCGAAGTGACAAAGAGTAAGATAATATATATTTATTCATGTATAATTCTTTTTACTATGGTTATTCGTCTAGGTATGGAGCGACATGAAAAATAAAGTTAAGAAGAAGGCAGCGGATATGAAGCGGAGTCGCAATATAATTGGAGGAAGTACACCAACTGAAACAAATTGGACGGAGGTAGAAGAAAATATCCTCGCTTTATTAACTCAGGAGGCGGTACTTGGAGTTGAAGGTCCGGATGGTATTTCTTTGGAAAGCGAAGACATTGCTAATCCTTCGACGAGCGATCTCCAAGAAACTGTCATAATTGAAGTCGTTTCGCATGCGAGCGAAACGAGTATAAGCGAGTACGAGGTAGAAATATCTGAAGCTCATACACCTACTACGCCTATAACGGATGAAGAATCCTTCGTAAGTTTTAATATTAAAAATTTAGAATCTCAAAGACAAAGATATGATGTAATGGTTGTAAATAAATTTTTATTTTTAGCTAGGAAACGTAAACGGACAGAAGCCGATTCTATCTACAAGGTTATGGAACAGAACGTCATGTTTAACGACAAATTAACGGATATTAGTAAGATATTGAAAAAATTGGTAGAAAAGAAAAAAACAAATTTAATTTTGTCATCAATAGAGAAGGAAAGGAAGAATACCAATGTAATTTTATCGTCAATTGTAGAGAGTTTAATTTGCATCAAATTGTACGTTTTGCATACCTACTTCTTTTATTTTCCATATCCAATTTTTCAAATGCATTTTTAATTTTACTAACTGATTATATTGGAAAATCTTATCATAGTGCTATATGTATAATTATCTTCATTAGAAACATTTCTTAATTCTAAAAAAAATTGTATTTACTCTCTTGACAGATGACAGCTATTTAAATTTGGCGCTAGTACGGTTCATTCTCAATAAACTCTTTCAACATGGAGTTAAGAAATCGGAAGCCTACTTTCAAGTTTTGTAATTCCCGCTCGATTTTGACGTCATCACTTTCGGAGTCTATTGACGCGCCTCTGGAATAAGTTTGACGGACTGATTGATTCATTTTGAAATTAAGTATACGAGACGAGCCCAGAATCATGTTAGTTAGCCTAGTCGCTGAAATTTTGTTTTATTTAGATAATGTATAATAAAAATAACAACTAACTTAATGACTTATTAAAATTATAGATATTTTGTGGTCCTTGTGCTACATAGCAAGATATGTTTTCTGAAATATTTTGTTGTTTTAATGTAACAAGAAATGAAACATAGCTTTACAAACAATAGATGTAAAACGAATGAAGTTTGAAAAGAATTGACGACATTGGTTTAACAGAGTTTAAAAATAAGATGTCACAAAAAATTACGGCAATTTTTGAGAATAAACGGCGATTATACGGCAATTTTTAAGAATAAACGGCGATTTATCTAATTGTATAATAAATTCAAATAATGGTTTTCTTAATGAACGAACATGAATTAATGTATACGGAGGAGCTTGTATGTAATTGTAATACGATTATAATATAAATACCTTATTAAATTGTTGAGTATCGTCAAACTTTCAGCGACAATAAAAGCAGAACACTCTCCATCTATATGTTTTTCCATTAGTTACACAAGTTGGTGTAGAGGCTGAATACTGACAAGATTTTATGGTACAACATCTTGAACATTAATTGATAGCACTCCCGGTCAGCTTTATATCCCTGTAAGAATGTTTTTTTTTTCTATATATATATATATATATATATATATATATATATATATATATATATATATATATATATATATATATATATATATAACATTACAAAAAAGAAAATATATATATATATATATATATATATATATATATATATTAAAATTATTATTAATAATAATAATAATAATATAATAATAATAATAATTAATAATAATAATTTAATAATTAATAATATATTATTATTATTATTAAAATTCTACAAATAAAGCTGCGTTCAGAGCTACCGAATTATAAATTACAATTAGCACTTACAATTAATACAAGCACTTTGACTTATGGCAAACAACGCTAGCGTTCACAGCGACAAAATTAAGTAGTTAAGTGTAAGTCATAAGTGGTAAGTATACAAACCCCAAACTTTTCACTTACAATTAGTGCGACAGATATATCATCTTGTCTCATTCTGAGAAACGTCAAACAGCATAGCGCATATAATCTGTTTTAAATGTGGTATATGATGCAGGATATTGTAATAAATATGAATATAGATAGGCGAAGAATCACATGTACCTATACTTGTCACTTTATACAGAATGTCTTTCATTTCTAACCCTATTTTTATCACAATAGAAAATATTATGATCCGAAATATTTTTATCCGCCAATTATAGTGTTCAAGTATAGTGTTCAAACAACAAATACTACTCTATTTACAATTGTTTAATAAAAATCATTTAATTTTTTTATTTATATAGATTTCTTCATCGATTTTTCAATAGATGTCACTTTCACTAAGTGCTAATTCTAAACGTCATTTCAGATTTAAAACCGGTAGTTTTAAGATGCTCCAACCGATTACTATTTGTAATTACTAATTGTAATTTATAATTCAGTAGCTCTGAACGCAGCTTAACGTAGCATTAACTCACAATTTTATAATCTTGGTAAAATTTCGGTAAATGTATAAAATGAACAATGCCAAATAATAATAGTTAACTAAACTATTTACTCGACTACATAGGTACTTAATACAATGTAGGTACTTAGTCACAAATTTTAACATACGCTGAATTAATGCTCTTGATGTCTTGAAAATTGATTACAAAGAAGAACAATAAATTACTGTTATTTTAGGTTAGTCCTACAGCTAGTCTGGACTATCATATGTACATGACACGCATGCGCATTTTAAAAATATCTTTCCAACCTACTATTGTACAGTCCATTAGATTGTTGGGTATGTTTGTTCCTACAGACTTCGAACGCATACATGAACGCATCCGCGGTTTGTCAAATCTATCCACTGGTCTGTGCTGTGGTATCATTTGTCAGCACATGCGCACAACAATTTTCGCGCGTTTCGAGGAAACTATCGAATCATAACCTGTGATTATTTATATGTGAATAGAATGAGTGATTTGGAATTTGAATTTGATCCAGAATCATTGTTATCTGATTAATCTGTTGAAGTAATGGATTTGCTATTTGGCCAACCTCGAATAAAAATCAGTAATGTAATATGATAAATAAGTAATATTGTTTCTGCAAAGGAGACAGTACATAATTATAATGACAAGTGCGTTGTCCGTTCCAACCATACAAAGTTTTCTACATACAGGGTGTAAATGAAATAAGTACATTAAATTTAACCAGTAATATAACTCGTCGAGAGCAACAATATTTCTTAATAACTTTTTCTCGAAATCGCATATTTTTTTAGCATTTTTACAACCCCGTAAATTGACGAGTCGTTCCAAGTATTTTGTAATAATTGAATGCAGTAGCAATAGCTCTGAAAAATTTTGTTTTAGCAATTGACAGTCCTGACAGTTGTTGCAATTAAATGTTGACATTAGTATTAAACTTGTTTATAAGGTAAATTTCTGTCAAAATGCTTACGTTTACAAATAGCGAGTACACAAATATTGTAATTACTTACCTATGTATTCGTATCTTTACTACATTTTAATTTGATATAAAGACAGTATTATAGAGTTGCCAACGCATTTAGACGGAGAGTTTCGAAATCATACTGTTCCTAATATTCGCACATTTTTTAATCCTGTACATCTTTATCACAATACAGAGTGTCACGTATCACAATTTTTTTAAAAAGCAACAGTTTTATCCACACCATGCGCAAAAAGTTCAATGTTTTTAGCACATAACAGACTTCTATTTTGGGAATGGCTCATAATGTTCATTAATGAGACTGAATTTACTTGGGAAGGTGTATTTATTATGCACAATACACATCTCGACAGACGAAAATGCTGTAAAAATTTTCATTAAAACATGTTTGGGCGGGAACAATAAATGGACGACTAATTATTGGTACGCATGTACCTCGTTTAAATGGACTTACATTTTTTGAATAAAGTATTTAAACTATTATGACTTGTCGACGATAATCATCTCATAACCTAATAACTATGCTTTTGCTCTTCCTCGTTACCTCGTTCCTCTTGTATTCCTTTATTCACAGGTAATTAATAGCCTGGTTTAATACACAACTTTATAATTTTGTTATCCAAAATTTAAATTTTTCTTTTAAAAATTGTACTATTACGAATTAATTAATAATAAATGTTATTTCCGTTGATTCGTTTATCAATTACTGTGACTGCAAGTGTAACCGATAACCGACAATTTTTTGAGCTGTTTGTATCCCACTTGAATACAGCAGCAGCCATTTTTTCTCCATCGACGGGTAACGAAATATGCAGCTAATCTTTAAAGAATTTTAACTCAAAATCTAAGACAGAAAAAAAAGTTAAGAAATATTGTTGCTCTCGTCGAGTTACATTACTGGTTAAATTTAATGCACTTATTTCATTTACACCCTGTATGTCTGAATGAGTACATGAACAAAACATGAGCACAAAAAGGATAATGAATGCGTAAGTGAACGCACCCAAATAGTATAGTCGTGTAGGAACAAACCTTCTATGTAGCCCTTAATGCACTTTCTTCACAATTTAACTTAAAGTTCCAGATTTATTTACTTTATTCCTCTAATTTAAAATTACAAAAATAATATGTACCTCTGCTGATAAAAATAAAATGTGAATATCATAAAAAGAATTCACTTGTCTATTCGTCCCGGTGTAACCTAAAAAAAAAATACAATTCAACACAGTAAATAAATTTATTAATTGAAAATAAAATATTCATTTTCAATTAAACATGCAAATATTTATGTAATGTTTAATAAAATTAGACGTTATTCAGACAAAATTTAAAATGGAACTATATTGAATTGAAAATAACATTGTCATATTTACTTTTAACTCGTTTTACTTCCACAGAAACAAAATTCTGTGTACTCATTAGATTCTTAACAATACGTTGACAAATTCAAAACAAACACAAGCATATCAGCCTAGCCTATCATCACCACGACACGAGACACGAGATTATTGTTTGTTGTATGTCTGTTGACAGTTGTGTATAGGTCAGGAGGTTATGTTTATCTCCAGTTTCAAGTGTTGCCAATCGTCTAACATGTAATACAAAAATGACTAAAAACCATGGACCTAAAAACTTTTATAATAAAATACTTTTTTGAAACAATTAGAAATGTTAAATATAACCTACTTTCTTACTGTTACATGATCTAACCGTACTATGTAACGTTCGAACCTACCCATGCTAATGGGAAGAATATGGGAAGAATGCTGAAGTCAAAATGTAGCGGGAATTACAAATTTTGAAAATTGGCTTCCGGTTTCTTAACTGAATTTTGAAACAGTTTACTGTGAGCCGTACATAGAACCAAATTAACATGCCTGCCGTATGGCACGCCGTTCTCACAAATATTATTCTTGTATTATAAAATTTATTTTCTCTAAATATATATTTTAAAACAAATATTTCAAGTTTATTCTTATTTGAAAATGAAGGGAGAACCACAGAAATTATAGTGACAATTAGAATAAGTTGATATTTATTGGGAGCACTAATAGATGGCGAATGTAAAAAATTGCGGGAGTTATAAATATTCAAAATTATTAATAATATTGCTTTTATAATACTGTTAAGTTTTAATTTTCGACTGTTCTGTCGGTTCATTTTTGTTTATTTGACTTTGTGGAATTTTGAATCTAATTTATTTGGATCATTGCTGGCATTGCTCGACGAAAAATTATTTGATATATACGATATGATTTTATCGAGAATTTTCACCGATCTAAAAGGACTCACTTTCAACTAATTAAAGGCCGCCTTCCAGCGCAGGTATAATTAATTTCAGTTCTCAACTTTTGTTTTATTAAATGTTTGGTATTTATAGTTCATTTCTTTTGTTTAAAATGAATGGTGATTTAATCAACTTAAAATCTGTATTAACACATGTAAATTTAGATGCAATTTTTCATGATCCATAAAATCAGTGGCGTATCATATTTTTTTTCAGGCTGTTACTGGCGCGGTTACTGTTACCGTTTGCTTGGGTTTCAGTACCTACCATTTCTTTTACCTACACTTTAGATTACACGGCGTGACAAGTAAACCATTAAATTTGGGAATCCAATTTGGAGACGATCTTCCTGGTTTCGACAACTCACGACAATTGCGTTATGAGGGAATAAACAGCCAATAGACGCTATTTCTCCGCCGTCAATACGTGTATCCACAGGCTACAACCCTATAGTTCCAGTTACGAACAGGAGAACTCACGCTATCGCTCGCATTTTATACTATTGTTGTAGTTCAAACATTTGACAAAATGTTATGTTTTCATGTCCCATAAATTTATTCTCGAAGTATGTAATTTTGTCACTGACGTTCATAAATTTTTGTTAGGTCTGATCACCTGCTATAAATTTAAATTTTTCGAGCTTATGTTGTTGCTATTTTACGCTGCGCATTGTTTAGCGAGTTGTACGCCGATTTAGCTTGGGAACGCATTCAACATCAGAAAATTCAAACTTCAGAAAATGCACGCAATGGAAAGGTTCATGCAACAGAAAATGCACATACTAGAAAACGCAGACATTAGAACGTTCAACATCCAACCGTGCATATTCCGAAAACAATATGGTGGCGGATTAAGCAATGATGCAAACACATTTTCAAGGTTGACTGTTTTAACTATTGAATAACGGATGACGTCAGTGTACGATGCCGCGAATTTTAAAAAGGATTAAATATACAAAGATGTATAATCAAAGTTAGTTTCTTATTATATGACTACTGACTAATAGCAAATTTCGTAGTGAATAAACAAGTTAGACAGTAAATATCTTTATACCAATTTTAATAGGGAATTTATTATTATTATTTAAATGAAGTCTTCATTAAAAAAATAGAAGTAATTTATATAGCATATCCTATGTAAAGTTAATAGATTTGTAGTAAAAATAAATGATGTGAAAACTAAAAGTTGCTATTAATTTCTCGAAAACTAGAAATATTGAACAAATTCCGATATTATGTAGAGGAGTTAAAATTTAAAACATAATAAATACAATTTCAGGTGTTACAACGTAGTAGTGCAGTTGCAAATTTGTATTGCATTATTATTTTTATATATGTCGTGGCTAGTGATGGTACGATTACGATTAAAATTAATCGTATCGTAATCGTCGATTATTAACAACAATTATTTACGATCGGTGTTGCGATTATTAAGTTGTGCATAGTTAGAACAACGTGATTGATTATTTTCCACTTTCTTTATTTTCTTATTACAAATATTAAACAAGTACAGGGATTTAAAATGGGAATTTGACTCTCTTGCTACTTTTAGAAGAAAACTACACAACCATAATTATAAGAAAGCAATGACTGCAAAAATTATAAACACGGAAACTTCAATAGCCATCTGATTCTTGTCGAAATTATATCATTTTATTTCTGATATATCTCATGCTGCTGTTACATCAAGATTTTTAAATGTAGAATTTAATTTTAAACTTTTTTATTCCTGTAGTTTTGCTCTAAAAGTAACAGAAAAGCCAATTTCCACACTTATTTATTTAAAATCTCTGGTCAAACTAAGTATAATGTTCTGGTTTTCAGTGGACACTTTGTTTAGAAAAGAATACATCAAGTGATTTTTATAGTGAAGTTACTCTGTTACTTAGTTATTGATTTAACTTCGAATTTATATTTTTTATTTAGAATAAATACTTTTTTATTTGTTTAATACGTAGGGCAAGTAGATAATTTTATTTACTTATATACGTAAACAAGACTTTTTTGAATATAGTGTGCTAACTAGTAAATAATAAAATTATTTTGCTATAAATGATTGATTGTGATACTTTAACTGTTTAACTTAACTCATTTTTACTAAATAATTGTAAACGTAATCGGCAATTATCAAAATTACTAATCGTAATTGTCAAAGTAGAATCGTTGCATCACTAGTCGTAACCTTATTATAAAACCTGTCTTTTAATTAAACGCAGATGAAACTCGGCCATACTGTCAACCGTTTGTTGACGTAGCGATATGTTTTACTTACAATCTGGCTTGGCTAGTATATTTCTCTAACAACAATAATCTATAGCACGAAAGTCACCTTCGGAAAACTCGGGCCGAGTTTTGTGCGTTAGGTTACGTTATTGTTGTGATGTAGAGAAAAATGCTATTTCAGCCTTGGTAATTGGCCGAAATTATATTAATTATACAATGGGCCAATTTTTTATAGGTATGTTTCCTTACTTTGTTTTTTGAAATTATGTTTAATGGCGCCTAAAATGATTATTAAAGTTTTGGCGCGAAAGTTGTGCCATATAAATATGTAATTTGTCCTCCCAGGCCGTTCATGCCAGGACAAAGGGAATATAATCTAAGTAGAGAAATTGCTCACACTTTTTCAAAAAAGGATTCTGAAATCCAAATTTTGACTATTTTCATCTCGGTCCTATAGATCGAGTCAGCGTACACGAATTAATCTTACTCGCACACGCCGTCTCGGTTTGTATTTCTCGGTCTACAGCAGGTCTGTGCATGTTATATTTTTTGGTTCGGTATAAGCTGCAATAAATATATAATATTTATGTTTAGAATGTTTTAATAAAACACATAGATATCTATAAATGTCTTTTTTATTTCAAATGTGTATTTGTATTTTATAGTGCTTTTATTATGTAAAAATTACTGTTTAAATTGTAATGTAATAATTACTGTTTCTTTAAATCTGTAAATAAACATACTTTTTATATGCATTTTTAAATGTACTCGTAGTCGTATATCTTTAAAATAAATAGAATATACCTTTTTACGTACAAATTTAAGAATTGTTCGTGGGCGCCGCTCGGTCTATGCCACAAACCATAGACGGAAAAGTGTTCGCCAACGCCGTCTCGGTCTGTAGCAGCAACAACGCTCATAAGCGAACAGACCTACGGCGCGATGAGTCATATAAACTGACTCGGTCTATAAGACCGAGACGGCACAGCGGACAAATAAATTCTCGGTCTATAAGACCGAGCCGGCGTGATGGACAAATATATTTCCGGTCTATAAGACCGAGACGGCAGTAAACGTGTTAAATTAAATAAATATAAACTGATTTTTGCTTCTATAAACATATATTATGTAGATTGGGGCCCCTTGGAGCCATACAAAATGGATCTATTCCACTGTGCTATGCACATAATATTTTGGTTTTATAATTATAACAATGAAAGTGTTGATTACAATAATCAAAACATAGTTGTTGATCATAATGAATAATACATTTACATTCGTATTTCCTAACACATAACTGATTACAACAATGACGAGTATCTTTTACAATAATTAATACAATAATTATAATTAAAAATGTATTTAATAATTTTTTATCTTAAAAAATAGCTGTATTCTTTTTGGACAAAATCTCAGCTCATCTCAGATCACTTCAGAAAAACTCAGGAAATGGTTGTTCTTTCTGACACAACTGATTTGAGTTGTTCTGAGCAAACTCACTTCCCCCCTTTCCGATGCTACACTACCAGTTTACAAAACTCAAAATGATTTGAAACACTCAGTTTGCATTTTAAGATTATATAATTCAACAAAATTTATATTCACATATACAGATATACATACAAGTAATATACTTTCAACATTATTCATTTTTCGTTTATAACAAGTATCATAAATGTTACAGCAAATGCTATCGCTAAAGAAGGAAATGATAAAATGGAATAAAACTTGTTCTTTTTGCACACATCACAACTCACTTTAGCTCAACTCAGTTATGAACTGAGCTGAGATACAATTGGTTCAAAAAGAATACAGCTAACGCCGATATGATAAATATAAAGTGTGTAACACGAAAACCGGGCCATAGGCGTTTAATTTGGGAAATCAGTTTTTCGATGTCCAATAGTGGCCTATTAATTTTAAACAATAATGCATTAAATAAATGTTTTTGAGAATTAAATTCTGCCTCTAGTTCATTAATCATATTTTATTTTGTATGTTGAATACCACTACAACTGCAATAAAGTATTCGTTACGTGGACCATCAAATACAACATAAATTTACACGTTCTGGTCCTTCAATCCCATTTTCAACTATAAAAATGAAACTTTTATAAAATTTTAAATACAATTTGCTTGGTTACGAAATAAGCAAAATAAAATATAATTAATGAATTATTAGATGCAGAATCTCTAACATTTGTTTGAAGCATTATGTCTAAAATTAATAGACTACTTTTGGGCTGATTTCGCGTAAACGTCTATGCTCCGGTTTTCGTATTACATGCTGTATGTGTATGTTAAACAAGGTATCTTTAAAGTCAATATCAAATTTATGAGCATAATATGCACTTAAGTATAATATTATATATTGATTGGTATTGTAGTTTTAATGTTTTTTTTCTTTCTTCCTATTAAATAAAATATACATATAAAGAATTCCATTTTAATGATATTTTATATAGGTACCTAAATAAAAATAAATAAATACTGGTATCCCGGCATATGGAAAATTATATATCAAAATACCAAATTATGACCATGTCATACTTAGAAACCTAAAGTTTGCAATACTGGAGCCGGAGCAAATTTTAAATTTGCACGTATGCACAGTCCACTTCAAAGTAATGGGCACGAATGGAATTAAGACCAAAATGATCGTAATACTTCTTCTTCGTCCTCACAGTCACAACTCTCGTCACCATGCACAGTAAAAAATAGATGGAATTTTAGTGTTAAAATTTAACAAATTCAACGGTGTTAAAATTTTAGTATTAATAACACCATGTTTGTGTACCTATTTATAACACTAAAACAAAATGTTAAGAAAAAATCTAAAAATACAGTGTCAATTCTTCTGTAATAACACTAAATTTAGTTATTTATTTTTTACGCTATTATTTTTTTCTATTTACACTAAAATTAAATATCAAAATACCAAATTATGACCGTGTCATACCTAGAAACCTAAAGTTTTCAATACCGGAGCCGGAGCAAATTTTAAATTTGCACGTATGCACAATGCACTTCAAAGTAATGGGCACGAATGGAATTAAAACCAAAGTGATTGTAATACTTCTTCTTCGTCTTCTCAGTCACAACTCTCATCATATATATCAGTTATCAGTTCACCATACAAACACCTTGACCTTGCATACACAACTAAAATACGCCTAATTTAGTATTTTAAAATTCACTTTAATGGATACCGTGATGGATACCCATCCCATTTCATTGGCATCATCTCAAACCTGCATGTGTCTCAAAAATTAAAGGATCTTAATTTCAGGAGAATAATAAATAAATAGCGTACTGTTCCTGGCTAAGATTTACTTCAGCCTTCACTGATACTCAATACATACTTTTATTAATTACTACGAAAACTGTGGTAGATATGCATAAATAAAGTAATGGACAAATAAAATTCCTTATTAATATTATTCGTATAAAGATATTTACTGTCTCCTTGTATACCCACTACGAAATTTATAATAACTTGCCTAATTTGCTATTAGTGTGTAGACAATATGTATAATAACAAACTACCTTTGATTTCACATCTGTGCATTTTATATATATATATATATATATATATATATATATATATATATATATATATATATATATATATATATATATATATATATATATATAGCATCACTCTTCAATTTAACCTTCGATATAATTCTCCTTAAATTATCAAAGTCGCTCGTGGACGTAATCATTGTCAATAGCTCTTAAAGAGAAGTCTTTGATACGATGCCACATTAGACTTTACTATACAAGTGAGAGATAATGTTTTAGTTGATGCTAGGGTTGGCGTAGCTCAGTTGGTAGAGCTCCAGACTAGAGATTTAGAGGTCCCGGGTTCGAACCCCGGCGTTAGCTGATTTTTCTCTCGCATTTGTACAATTTATCTCAGTAGTAATACTTTAACTACACGCTTCTATAGCATTACTCTTCAATTTAACCTTCGGTATAATTCTCCTTAAATTATCAAAGTCGCTCGTGGACGTAATCATTGTCAATAGCTCTTCAAGAGAAGTCTTTGATACGATGCCACATTAGACTTTACTATACAAGTGATAGATAATGTTTCAGTTGATGCTAGGGTTGGCGTAGCTCAGTTGGTAGAGCTCCAGACTAGAGATTTGGAGGTCCCGGGTTTGAACCCCGGCGTCAGCTGATTTTTCTCTCGCATTTGTACAATTTAAGCTTAATTTACATGGAACGTTGTGGCCGTTAACCGTTCACGCCGTCAAGATCGTATAGTCCGTGGTGGGGATTTTAGAGGGAATTTAAAATTTAGCAACTTTTGAAAAAATAAAATAACTACATCTCTACGCTGTCATCTAGCTGTTATCGCGAAAGTGAAAAATGAATGTAAGCGAATTAATAATTAATGAAGTGTCGCAATATCCCTATTTATATAACGTGGGGGATAAAAACTACAGAAATTTACAATTGAAAAATAAAATTTAGAATGAAATCAGTAACCACATTGGCACAGACATAACCGAATGTTGTACAATTTACTTTTCAACTAATTATTGAAAAATTTAAGCAACCACAGTTCAAACATAGTGGAACAGCATTAGCGATCGATATGAGGGAGGAAAAAAATTGTTGGTGAAATCGAAATGCTCCTTGCTGTTTTCTTCTTTTATAAATTTGTTGAATCCAACAGCGCCTTCGCTGTCTTCTTGATTTTCGATTTTTTAAGAAAATATAAAGTACCGCGATTGTTTTTGTATCCATAGTAGATACAAATACGAAAACATTTATATCACCCTGTTGGCTAACCTGATTTATATAGAACTAACTCAATCTACGCAAGCGCAGCGGTCTTGACGGCCGGCGGAATAGAACACAGTTCTAATTTGACCTTGAACGGTTGCAACGTTCGCGCCATTACTCATGTTTGATTTTAACCAATCAGAGTCGAGAACGGCCACAGCGGCTGACGGTGACAACCTTAGACCAGGAATAGAGGGGGAGACAAGGCATAGTCACGCGTATATTTCCAAATCATCTGAGCGATTTTGAACCTTATTGAAATGTCAAAATCAGCCGCAAAAGGCTAGTCGACCAGTTAAATACTGTTATGTTACAGTTGGCCAAATCTAAATAAATACTTGATTATCCATAACTACAAATTATCTTGATTTTGTTTTATAAAACTAAAATAAATACGAAAGAATATTAATAAAGGCAAACGTAATGTAAATAACGGACAAGTTAAAACGGTAGGTGACGGTTGTTGACATTGAAAACTTATTCGTTCGACTGCACACGTATGTAACACATCTGACCGACTAGCCTTTTGCGGCTGATTCTGACAGTTCAATAAGGTCGAAAATCGCTAGGATGATTTGGAAAGTCGTCTTATGGCGAAATACATAGCATGCCCTGTCTCCCCCTCTATTCCTGGTCTAAGGTGACAACGGCGACAACGTTCCATGTAAATTCTCTTATATTTACACTTAAATAAATAATTAAAAAACGTTATATATATATATATATATATATATATATATATATATATATATATATATATATATATATATATAGTAACGTAAGTATATATATATATATATATATATATATATATATATATATATATATATATATATATATATATATATATATATATATATATATATATATATATATATATATATGTAAGTATGTATTTAGATTAATAAAAATTAACGATTCACAAAAATGTTTAAGCTAATCCTCATTTTTGAATTAGTGAATTCTTTTCTATCCCGGTATTTAAAATTTAATCTTCATTTTATTATAGTTCCGGTGGCTCAATGGTTAGAGCAACGCCTCATGTCATGAGTACCCACGGGGCTCTGGGTTCGAATCCCACTAAGGCATGAATGTATGTGGATGTGAACCCACTCTGTAATAGGGATTTAATCCTGTTGATGGCTTTAAAAAAAAGGTAGTTACTTGGATTAGATTAGACTATATTTTAAGAAATAAACTGTCAAAATTAGAGTAAAATTCGCTACCCAAAAAACTTAATCTTTTTTGTGACTCGGGCTGTAAATGGCGGGAGGTATTGTGTTATAGGTTATATTGACAAATCTGACAGTTGTTGGCAGTCAAACAAACAAACTTATGTTCAGTGTTGCGAATATCCGATATTGAAGTTATTGTAATGAACACTCAAAATTATATGTTATCTCAAACTTCTTCATTGGAATTATTTAATTCATTCTTCTTGTACATATTTTTTGTCATTTTACATAGAATTTCACTATTGTACATCGTACACGTATCAAAATTGTCTTATTTGTATAAGAATTACAGTCGAACATTTGTCAGTAATGTTATAAATGTCATAAAATGAATCAAATTGATTCGAATTTTTTAGTTTGAATAAATTATGAAAGTATTTATTCCTTTATAAAAAAATAAATATGAAGAATTGTTGATGTAGAAGATAGAAGGAAATAGGTTGGCTTGCGCCTAGAGAAAAGACAACACACATTTTTCAAGTATATTTTTACATTGTCTCGATGAATATTATAGCTACATCTATACCCTGCCTTTAAATTAGAAGCAGACATGTATGCAACGTATTTACAGAAAATTATGTGTTTGGTGACCCATGTATAGTGTATCTGTCTTTAATGGCTGGTATTCTGAGCTCCCAACTAAGAGAGCGACTGGCTAGTCGCGCGAGGGTCATGTTACAAAATATAGTTCATTCGGGCGACTAGCTACTCGCATACTTAGTCGGGCTTAATCGCGAACTCAGAATACCAGCCTATATGTTTATTTTCGATGTGCTTAGGGATATAATTAAAATTTCATATGCATGACTGTATTAAATAGAAAAAAATAAAGGATATTTATTATAAAGTTATAATATAATTAATGTATAACTATTGGAATTGATTCTATTGGTCAGAAATATAATTCCCATATCGTCCCGCCCACAAAGTATCCATTTTCTATTCCCATTGGTAAGAAAAACATTGGAACTCTCACGAAAACTTATTGTTACAATGCCACTGATCTGTCACATGTGATGTCAAAAACTCATCGGAAAACTTTAAAAAAATCATATGTTGCTTAATAATTAAAATAAGGATTTTTAAAAATGGGTTAAGTGCCACTTTATACCTAGGTGATGGAAAAACATTTTACAATTTATCTACCGATACTGTATCTGGTTTAAGATTGCAGTGGTATGAAAATTGGAGCAGTCTGATCTTGTTGTTTCATTGGGTAATATTGGGGTATTATCCAATCAGAAAACAAGATCAAACTGCTTCCATCTTAGCAGCACTTCAATCTTAAACCAGATACAGTATATAGCTAAACTATCTCAAAAGGCCTCCCCCAGTGGTTTGATGGTAATTTCATGTATCTGCAAAATATAAAACAAATAAATATTTGAAATGAAATGAGAATGAATTATTATTATTAATATTCTCTATATCTTGTTCTATTTAAGCCATTCAGTATTGTAGAGATTAGGGCACAGATTTAAACTCTCTGATTAGCTGAAATTGGAGACAAGAAACCAGGTTACCCAATGCAATTTTGGCTATTTACAACAGGCTCTGCTGTGAGCGCCATCTGTTGAATGGCTTAAATAAAACATAGTAGGTCGGAATAGAAATCGTAAATCTTCAGATATCAAATTTATTAACCTTCGGATGTCCAGGTGAAATTTGTAACACGGAGGACCACGTGGGGACATTAAGAGACCCCACTTTTAAATAGTGATTTTACGTACAATATGAAATATGAAAGAAAATCAAGTTATCATACACTTAATTAGAAGCTCAAATATATTTCTATGAATGAAAAAAAAAACGAAAATATTTGCTAACTGAAGGCAGGTTGCCAAAGCAAACATTTATACAGACTATAAAACAGACATGAAATGACAAGACCATTGTAAGTTCTTGCATGTATTATAACTTATAAGACAGAGATGATTTGAAATTTAGTGCCTCCAAGTAGTTTTTTTCTTTTTTTGTAGGGTACCAATATTTAATATTGTCGGCGCATATTATTTCATATTGCTCAGATAAAGGTGCAAAACCCAGATTTAAAAAAATCAAGACCTTGAAAAAAATACACAAAATAAACAAAACCCAAACCTGGTCATCCGAAGGTTAAACATTAAAATAAAATGTGCAATCTTGTAAGAAATAAATAACATACTGCTGTACCTGTACGTGGGGCTTGGTACCCAAAGCGTAGATGACGGCCTCTGTGATGTCCTCAGCAGCCAAGGCAGGTATCACGTTATTTCTAATGTATTCAGCGGTTGGCAAGCCGGCGACATCGAATATGTCCGTGTCCACTATTCCTGGAGATATGCTCTATACAACAACATAACATTAAAAGTTGTAATTCAGTAATGGCGACTTACACAATTCAAACTTTTCGGACGCCATCTAGTGAGTAAAAAAGTATTTAATACTAGTTAGGTAGTGAGCAAGATTTAACTCTACAGTTTGACATTTATCAATCATGTGATCCACCACGTGATCACAATAACCACCCCCCAGTGACTTTTTCAAATTTTACATTAATTCTGCTTCAGTTAATTTTTCTTTAAAAAAAATAGAAACTGAAATTAATGTTACTGTAACGCAAGAGTACCGACAACATTTGGTCCGCGAACACCCGACCGGCGCGTGCGACCCGACGCCTATGAATAGAAGCATTCTAGTAAGAAGCCTTGGCACGCGATCGATAATACAGGACAGTGTGCGATAGGCGGGCGACGTGAGGCGGGTAGTTAGGTAAACAAGGGGAGATAAGCGCATTGTTATATAGTTTGAGATGTCACGAGAATGTTCCAGTAGGTGTTAAGAGCAACTATATAAGCGACGTACGTGTGTGTGCGAGGGGAGATAGTTGCATAGAGTGTTAGTCCGTCAGAAGGACTTTTACATAGACAGTAAGAATTAAGGTGTCAGAGAGTTTGAGTAGCATATCAGTATCGTGGTGAGAGAATGCAGTTTGGTGTCGAGTAGAGAACTCGGGAAGTTGCTGGTATACTGGGATAGCTGTGGAAGTGAATACTAGATAGTTTTGAGGAGTATTGCGACGCTAGGTATACAGGGACAGTAACGGCGAGTGGAATTGGATAGGTACTCGATAGTAGTGTTGAAGAGTTGTGGCATACGGACAGTCGGTGATACGCAGGCTGTGGAAGTTAGACAGTTAGTTACCTACGTAAATAGACAGACAGTGAGGTGTAAGGTGTGGACGTCGGTAGGTCGGACAGTTGAATGTGATATAAATAAATAGTGACATAAATATAGTGATTTAAATATCGGGTACACAGTCTATAAACGTCTGCAGTATACCGGCAGTCTAAGATTGGAACGCGTAGTGAAATAAATGAACAGTTAGTTAAATAAATGTACGAGAGTACAGTATAATAAATATCGTTTAAATAAATAATCGTGTTAATTGCTTAAATAAATAATGTTACTCTTTAATTAATTATATTGTTAGTATTAAATTGGTATTTAATATTTTAATAAACATTATATTAATTTAATAATAATTCTTTGATTTTTACACTTCACCCAAATAAATAAAATCGTTGCATTACTTAACTGAACTAAATATAAAACGGGAACTCGCTTTGAGGTTCAATTTCCGCGCATCATAGGGGACCGCCATACTGCTCTACTTCCACTTTCTAAAAGCGCGAATTTTTAATTTTTCTTTTGATTATACGAGTAATAGATTCCAAAATAAAAATAAAATGTGTCGAAGGACATTAAGAAAAACACAAATATAATAAAAACGATTAGTGTAAAGGAAAAATTAAAACAATAGATCAATATTTTATAATAATTATTGATGCATGAATGAAATAATTTAATTTAATTATATTTGCTCCTCCTAAACATTCTTTCTACTTCTTTGCTAAAATGTAAAAGCGAATTTTACAATATGATCTTGCAGTTAATTGTTTTTCACTGCCACCTTCACCAACAACTGTTATAAACAGCTGATCATTATCATGTAACAAATTTTTCATTAAAAATTTCTGAAATATTACAAAACTAGGCGATCACAATAAATTATTAAGAAAAGTTTATAAATACCTTACTCCTGCACTCAAGTAAACAGGTTATCTAATAATCAAAACAATGATGAATATGGCAGTACAACAGTTTACAAGTGGCATACCTTTAAAATATCCCTAAGTGCAAACCTGGAATAATGAAATACACTAGAAGTAGAGTAATATGGCGGTCTCCTATCGAGCGCCGGAAATGTCTATGTTGCGATATACAGGGTGTTAATACTAAGTTATAACACCCGAAAACGGCAGTTAGAACTCATTGAAACAAACAACTTTTCTTAGTTCAATTTTTTGATTTGGAGCCCCAGATCATAGTTATTGGCGTTCTTTTGTTTTTCGAATAATCGTCACTACTCCCTTATTTTAAGGAATATTTAAAAAATACAAAAACTTTCTGCATTTGCTTTCGTTTCTCTAAAACATTTTTATTTACAATTATTTTCTATTTTATCAAAAAACAAAATGGCGACCGATCAAAAATTTCAAAACAAGATATTTTGAAAACCACTCGATCGATTTTTGAAAATAAAACATTTATAAAATCCTTAAACTATCTATTATAACATTTGTCTGGAATTTTTTTTCGATCTGACAAAAAAAATTTATTCAAATTGAATTACAAGATACATTTTAACAAACTGCAACAATCATTTAAAACAAAGTAGGCTTGCTTCCATTAAACAAGAATATTAAACAAGATACAAACAAACAACAACCGATTGAATGATGAATATTATTTTACTTTTTTAAATAACGTTCTGCCAGAGCTTCTTGATGACTAACCGTTAAACATCAGATGAAGACTGGTTTCAACATGATGGAACACCGGCTCACACAACCCGAGAAGTCATATCACTACTAAATAGAGAATATCCGAATAAGTGGATTGGGAGAGGAGGTGCTGTTGCGTGGCCAGCCCCGAGCCTCGACCTAACTCCACTAGATTTCTTTTTCTGGGGTCAGATGAAGACCTCTGTATATGAGAGACCAGTAAACACCGAATTAGAACTGGTGGCTAGAATATTAGCTGCAGCAGAAGATATAAAAGACAAGCAGGCAGCTCTTGCAAGTGTCTCTTCTAATATTAAAACATGCTGTCGGGCTTGCGTTACTGCGAATGGTGGCCATTTTGAAAATCAAATTTAGTTGTTGTTTCATTGTTCATTGTTTTATTTTTCTTGTTTGTTTGTTTGTTTGTTTGTTTCTTGTTTTTCTTGTTTAATATTCTTGTTTAATGGCAGCAAGCCTACTTTGTTTTAAATGATTGTGGCAGTTTGTTAAAATTGATCTTGTAATTCAGTTTGAATAAAAACTGTTTATCGACAGATCGAAAAAAATGTTTCAGACAAATGTTATAGTTGATAGTTTAAGGATTTTATAAATGTTTTATTTTCAAAAATCGATCGAGTGGTTTTCAAAATATCTTGTTTTGAAATTTTTGATCGGTCGCCATTTTGTTTTTTGATAAAATAGAAAATAATTGTAAATACAAGTGTTTTAGAGAACCGAAAGCAAATGCAGAAAATTTTTGTATTTTTTAAATATTCCTTAAAATAAGGGAGTAAAGACGATTTTTCGAAAAACAAAAGAACGCCAATAACTATGACCTGGGGCTCCAAATAAAAAAATTGAACTAAGGAAAGTTGTTTGTTTCAATGAGTTCTAACTGCCGTTTTCGGGTGTTACAACTTATTATTAACACCCTGTATACTCTGTTCCATTTAAGCCATTTAGCAGATGGAGCTCGCATCAGCGCCAGTTTTAAGTAGCTGAAATTACATTGGGTAAACTTGTCTCTTGTCTCCAATTTCAACCAAACAGAGAGATCAAAACTATTTCTTATTCTCTGCAATACTGGCTTAAATAGAACAAGGTATAGGACATAAGCTTTCCCATTTTATATTTAGTTCAGTGCATTATTTTTTCTAAAACTGATGTTATTTTTCCCGAAATTGATATTTTAGAAATTGAATTTACATTTTCTGGAATATAATTTACTTTTTCTGAAATTGAATTTGAAAAAGTATACCGGTATACGAGTAGTAAGAAGTATAAACAATAACAGATATTAGCAAATTTTTTTATTTACTGTTGTAATAAATAAAGTTCCCATTCTTGTGCATACTCACAGTTATTTTAATCTTGAGTCCATTGTTTCTCATCTCCTGTCTCATAACCTCTGTATAGGCTGTGACACCGAATTTGGACGAGGCATACATGTTGAAGCTTATGTCCTTTTCCGTAGTGTTGATGACTTGGTGCCCAGCTACTCTGTTGATATTGATGATGTGGCCCGCGATGCCAGCGACTCGCATTTGTTGCACGGCTTGCTGGGTGCACATGGCCAAACCCAACAGGTTGATATCAAGAACTTGCTTCCACGTTGATGGGCTACCGTCTACAAATAGATTTTGATATATGATTACATGCAAGATTTATTAAAGAATTAGAAATAAATCGAGGAAAAACACTCGCCATGTTTCGGAAGATTTCAGCATCAGAATCAACCTTTCGGTCATTATATAATTTAATGTACAATTTGTCTGCCGCAAAATAATACAGGGTGATTCATCGGTCTGTCCTCTCTTTATAACTCTTTTATTTTAAGTCAGATAGAAAAAATCTTCAAATATAATTTATATGATATATTATTGTCTATCTACGTACCATATGCATTTGTATACAGGGTGCTCCGTTTAAGCGCAACAATATGTAACTTTATATTTCTTAATGGAACACCCTATATTTATTTATTTATTTTGATAGCAAATTAGATTCCCTTTAAAAAAGTATTAAGTGATAAGAGGTCTAAAATTATAAATTAAGAAGTTATTTACGTTCATAAAAATAGTATTTCAGAGTGGAAAAAACCATAATATAATACAAAATTTTGATCCTTTTTTATTAATACTTATTTTAAACATTACACTAATTCCAAAGAAGCTTTTAAAATTTAGTGACAGACTAAATAATGCAAAATTATAATAAATGCTAGAAAACTTGTCCTTCAACTTCAATAGATTTTTCTATTATAAATATTATATTAGCCATCTCATCTTTACTAAAATTTGTATTATTCATTTTCACATCAACATCAACAATGATAAACTAAGAGTATTTGGACAACTTGTTTGTTTAAATTCGAAACAATTGATCAAATTATCCATAGCTTACTTTGTTAATAATAACATGATAGAAACATATCATTCAACGAATGAAGGTAAATAACTTCTTAATTTATAATTTTAGACCCCTTATTATTTGATACTTTTTTAAAGGGAATCTAATTTACTATCAAAATAAATAAATAAATAAATATAGGATGTTCCATTAAGAAATATAAAGTTATATATTGTTGCGCTTAACTGGAACACCCTGTATACAACTGGATATGGTACGTAGATAGATAATACTATATCATATAAATTATATTTGAAGAGTTTTTCTATCTGACTTAAAATAAAAGAGTTATAAAGAGAGGACAGACTGATGAATCACCCTGTATATAGACGAAGGAAAAAGTCGAATAAAATACATGTTACAAGTTTTTAATTCATTTCTGAATAAATTATTTATTTGTTTCTTATCCCGCAAAATAATAATAAAAAACTATTTTTTCTACAATCTATGTACAAAGTAGCCATTTGCGCTCTCTTTTGTCAATGCGAAATGTCACTTTGCCGCTCATGCGCGACAAAGTAGAAAAAACGCTCGCTGTTCAAATTACTAACTATACAATGTTGAGAATTGTGACTTGTCTACATTCTTAATAGAAATGTTTAGTTAGGAACTATTGGCGCTGTAGTTACACCTTCACAAGTCAATCTGACATATAACTGCTCTGTCGGTATATTACATAACCAAACAAAATACCGCACTGCTGTGAAAAAAGTAGGGCATATATTTACAAAAACAAAAGTACAATATGCTTAGATTAGATTGAAGCAATAAGTAGCTGAAGAAGAATGGAAAATAACGATAAATGGAATATAAAATAACTTGTGTGAACAGTTGTGCTACCACCTGCAAAAGTTTGGCATGAACACTTCCAATCGATATCCAGTTTTTCACTGCACTAGTTTAATCGAGTTTAATGTACTTGAAACAAATAAATTATACAAAAAACTTATAATATTCATTACAAAATTGGCATTAATTTAAAAAAAAACAAAAGCCAAAACAATATCTTGAAATCATATTTAAATACGTTCCTATCTTCACTGCAAAACTATTGAGTAGTACTGTAAATACAAAGTGTACATTTTATTATTTTTTGTTGTGGTGGAGGACTGTAGAAAAAATCTTGTGTGTGTTTCGAGCGCAAATGGACATTGCGGATTTCGAGAGAATGTCCCATTTTGCACAAATAGCTATTGTAATTTTTTTCTGAATAAAATTAATTTATTGTATTTGTTTCTTATTCTCGGAACAGAGTAACTGGAAACTTTGAGAAAGCACACAAGTTTCGTTGCCGTCCTGAGTTTGTGCTTACGCCTATTGTTACGGATCTTCTGTCTCTTTCTATCATAAGCGTTTCCTACTCATTCCATCCAAATACACAAAATATCTTGGCAACGGACCATATATATGCCGGGTGTCTTTAGACCGGCCGACACATGGGAGATTAACATGTGAAATCAGTTAATTGTGAATACTATCTCCTCAGTGTAAGATATTAAGCTGAAATTTTGTATACTTATTGGAGGATATTAACTCTACGCATTACAGTCCAAATTAGTAAATTTAAATGTGTAGTATTAGAAAAAAATAAGAAAATTTTCAGAATTTCCAGGATTATTGTTCGTTTACCGGATAAAATGGTTACTAAATAACAGTACAAATAGCATAGTGGTAGTGTTTGCGCTTGGTAATAAACAAAACTCGGAGAGACCTCGGGAGAGACTGGGTTCGAAAACAGCCAGCAGCAAAATTTAATTTTTACTTTTCATTTAATTTATATTATGTTTTTCATATTTTATTGACTTTTAATAAAATATAAACATTATTTAAAGCATAAATTATACGTATTTTGTAAAACATAAATCACATTGATTACAACATGCAGTTAAATAATTACAATAAATATTTATAATAAAAAATAACGAATCCATTTTATTAAATTTCAACAAAATATTAAAAACATATTAACAATAAAAATTATTTGAATTATCCAAAGAATACAAAACACAATGCACAAAGTAAGACAAAAGAACAATAACAATGTATCATTCATGTGGACGCCATCACATACCAAAATCGAAGGAAATGAAGCAGCGTATAGAGCAGCGAAGAAATCGATACAGGAAGAAATACAATGTAGTCCCACCACAATTAAGGACTTTCAACAAAATGCAAAACACAAAATACGATACCACTGGCAGGACGCATGGACGAGAACCACAAATAACAAACTAAGGAAAATAAAACAAGACATAACCAGAGGGACACACCTGTCTAACAGAAGCGACCAAATTAAAATTACGAGATTGCGTATCGGTCATACAAATCTGACCCACAAACATATTTTTGAAAAAACAGACCCCGAAACGTGCAATACATGTAACACGATGATAACGACAGAACATCTACTCATACACTGTACCAAGTTCACTCAACAAAGGATAGAGAACAAAATGGCAACGACGATAGAAGAAGCGCTAGGAGACAACAATACAAACCTAAACCATACTATAGAATATTGTAAAAAGATTGATATTTATAAATACATATAATTTATTAATGTAATACTGAATGTAGGTACCGAACCGGGTACTAATGGCCAAAGCTGCCGATGTACTCAGAACTTTAAATAAAAAAAAAATATTTTGAGAAGTAAAAATTAAAAATTAAATTTTGCTGCTGGCTGGTTCCGATCCCAGTTTCACAGTTTTGTGTATTACCAGGCGAAAACAATAACTGCTATTTGTTAATTTGAATTACATACGACGGAATCAAAGAGAACATTATTTATAAAGTTATTAACAAAGTTTCATTTTAATTTAAGTTCAATTGTTTTTCATACATAGCCTACTGAAAAATATAAATATAAAAACAAAATTTATTTTAATTTCAATTAAATTTTTCTCAATATTTTTGTTACGTTAGGATATAAAATAATTACATGGTTGAATTCAGAAAAAGATACTCTATTAAATTGACCTAAAAATATATATCATCACATTTACAAAAATATAACTTTGTGTTGCAACTTGAGAACCACTGCTTTAAAAAATAATTTCTTCTGTACTCGGATGTCCCCCTTGGTCTTCTAAAAGATTGCCTTATAGTATTTTATTGTATTTTTATTAATATAGAAATTATTTGCCTTACTCGTTATATATATATATATATATATATATATATATATATATATATATATATATATATATATATATATATATATATATATATATATATTGAAAATGACGGTCACGAACATGCTTGAACTTGTTCGTTTTTACTTCTCGCTAAGAGAGGTATTGTATTCATGCTAAAAATCGCATATCCAGATTTTAGTGAATAAGCACGTTTTAAGGTCCCTAGAATCCGATTATAACATTTTACGACGATGTCCGTATGTGTGTGTGGATGTGTGTGTGTGCGGATGTTGAATCCATGATTTCTCAAATACTATAAGACTTAAGACATATTTAACTACGGATTCCTCAATCTAACAATAATGGGAAGAATTGATTAAGTTTTGGTAACAATTGGACAACCGGAAGTAGTAGTTACAACAAAAAAATCATTTAAATATTATTTATCGAATTTTTTTGTAAATACTTATATTAAACAATGTTAAATTCTTTATTTGCTAAATATAAATTCATTATTATATCTTCTATAGATTTAGAGATAAAGAAATGCAAATAAAATAATTTGATGTAAAAAATCTCAGATCAAACTACTTCAAGGCAAGAAATTCAAATGTTTGTAATTGACACGTAAATGTCACTGTGAAAAATATTTGTATGCCACTGTCAAAAATATTTGTACATTATTATGAAGATTATGAAAATAAAAAAGCCAACAGCGCAAAAGAATATACGTAAAAAAGAATATAAAAGGAATTTGCGAAAAAAAGGACGAATATAAAGAAAAGGAAAAGGGAAGTAGAAAAAGAAAATTGCAGGATATTGAACATAAAGAAAATGTATGTATTGTACATAATTTATATTAAAATATCCCATAGATTTTGCAAATATATGTGAGAATTACTTTGTAGTGAGACATGAATATATGTATAGGTAAAATATCTGGCGACAGGTTATGTGCTGGCCACATCAGATTTTTTCTTATGTATTTTCAATTTTTAGGAGTGAAATACTCAAGAGCGTTGCTTTCAAATATTTCGTTGAATGAAATACTGATAGTAGTACTGTCAAGCGGTGCTGTCAAGTTAGGTTAGTTTATTCTTATTTATTATACCTCTTTTACTGAAACGAGAGAATATGGAACTAATTTTTAAACAGAGACAAGTGAGTCATTCTAGTGGTTAAAAGAGGATAATTTTGGAGCCGAACCAACAGAATGACTTGTTTCTGTTAAGAATTAGTTCTAGATTCTCTCGTTTCAGCGAACAAAGTATAGATATTATTTATAATTTCTTTTCAAGTAAATAATTTTCAATTAATTTAAATACACAATTATTCACTTGAAGATAAATTACAAATAAAAATAAATCAATCTTAACATGACAGATGATTTTCATACCTAAGTTTTGCCGTTTCAAAAATGCAAATTTAATTTTGTTTATTGATTCAGATGAAGAATTTTGTGCTCTACAAATTTTATTGTAAGTTTTTTTATGTAAAATAATTCGAGAAACAAGAAATTAGGAAAGTATGATTTTAAATGTTCGGCTAGCAACATGGTCACCACCTGTATAAGCAATTGTTAATTTTTGTTAGAATAATTTTTACAAGGATTACGTTTACTTCGATTGCATTATTTTCAATCAAATATCTATTTTATTACAAATTTATGTTAATAAATTAATAAAAAACTATAAAGACCAAAAATGACCCAACGTGACTGAAAATAACCATTAAATGACTTTCACGTCATTTTAACTTAAAATGACTGTCATTTTACAGGACAATTCAAAAGCTGAAGGAGAATATAAGATGCGAAATAGCCGGTGTGGGGGTATCAAATATACTAAAATTTGATTTAAAATTGGACTTCTTGTATGTGAACCGTCCCGTCAAATGCAGTCGTGGTGGTAATCTCACTGATGTTAATTTCTATTATTAATGTCAATTATTATACTTTCTTTAAATAATAAAAGTTTGTTGTAATTTGAATTAATCATTGAAAATGAAAAACCCTTTATTACATACAGATGTGTTACCTATGAAAGACTCATTTTTAACTACACCAGCGTTGTTGACAAGAATAGAGACT